>BSBK01003340.1:0-245000 GCA_027943335.1 Chamaecyparis obtusa | reverse complement strand
CTACATCCAACTTAGACTATGAAATTCATGAACTATCTTCCATTGGTCTATTCTTCTACTTTAACAGATATTCCATATACTATTTTCCTCTTGTACTTTTGCCAACTCTTTCCTTCAAAATCTATTCAATTTCTTCATTCTGCTTCTTAGGATATTCTTACTATCACTTCTTCATCAAGTTTATGATACTCATACAAATCAACAATGCTAAAAATTAGTGATATGTCCATGTCATCAGGTAACTCAATATCATATGCATTTCCACTGTCAAATTTCCTCAAAATCTTGCAAGGTCCAAACTTTTTCATCTTCAGCTTCCCATATGTTCCAATAGGAAATTGACCTTTCTTCAAATGAACCGTCACTTCACCACCAACATCAAAAGTTTTATGTCTCCTTGATCTATCAACTCTATCTTTGTATTTCTGATTACTGTCTTCTAGCTTCAGCTTCACATCTTCATGCAATGTCTTCATATACTCAGCAAATTTTACTCCTTCAACACTTTTCTTATTCTCATCAGCAATGTCTCTCAAATTAGATATTCCTCTTAGTTGTGTGCCATTCACAATCTCAAATGGTGTCTTTCCAGTACTCCTATTCACTTAATTATTGTATGCAAACTCTGCTTATGCCAACACAGAATCCCAATTACTCAGTGTGTCTCCAACTAAACATGTCAAAAGATTTCCCAAACTTCTGTTCACACCTTCAGTATGTCCATTGGTTTGTGGGTGAAATGTAGAACTATATTTAAACTCAGTTCCAAATTTCTTCCAAAGGGTTTTCAAAAGGTATCCAACAAATTTAATATCTCAGTTAGAGATACTACTCCTTGGTAATCTATGAAATCTAACAATTTCTTTAAAGAAAATATCTGCTACATGTATTGCATCTGATATCTTTCTACAAGGTATAAAATGTACCATCTTAGAAAAACTATCCACAACAAAAAAATATAGAATCATTACCTCTTGCTATCTTCGGTAAGCCAAGAACAAAGTCCATACTGATGTCAATACAATGTTTCTCAGGAAGAGAAATCGATACATACAATCTAGTATTCTGACTTACTCCTTTTTCAACTTGACAAATTCCACAACTTTTCACAAATTTCTAAACATCTTTATACAACTGCAGCCAATAGTATTTCTCCTTAAGAAAATTCCATGTTTTATCAATACCAAAATGTCCAGCCAAACCACTACTATGTTTCTCCTTTATCAGATTAGTTCTCATTATTCCTCTCAGTATACACAACTAAATACCTTTAAACAACATACCTTCCTAAATAAAATATTCATCTCATTTAGTATCTTGTTGATCTTGAATAGGTGCTCTGCACTTTCTTGATGGCTCATAAAAATTAGGGTCAAACTCATAAGAATCTCTCATCTCATCAAAACCAAGAACTTCAACTTTCATCTCGGTCATTAAAGATCTTCTTCTACTCAATGCATCATCAACTTGGTTAGTGACTCCACTTTTATGCTTTATCACAAATGTGTAACTCTACAAATACTCAACCCATTTCATATGTCTATGATTCAATTTATTCTGACTACCCAGATACTGTAAATTCTTATGATCAGTATACAACACAAATTCACTCGATATCAAATAATATCTCCATTTATTTAGTGCTTGAACAATAGCATATAATTCTTGATCATACATAGAATATTTCCTTCTAGCATCATTCAAATTTTTACTAAAGAAAGCAATAGGTTTACCTTCTTGACTTAACACAGCTCCAAATGCACTTCCACTCACATCACATTCTACTTGAAGTACCTTACTGAAATTAGGTAATGCCAAAATAGGTAATTCAACAACCTTCTACTTCAAAGTGTCAAAACTTTTGTCAACTCCATGTGTCCACTTGAATTCTCTTTTGTCTCCTCTCATTGTCTTAGTCATAGCATTACAAATTGAACTGAAATTCCTTATGAATTTTTGGTAAAAACTTGCCAAACCATGAAATGATCTTACCTCACTAGCATTTATAGGTGTAGGCCAATTCAAAATAGCTTCAACCTTTTCAGGATCCATCTTCAAACCATCAACTGAAATAACAAATCCCAAATACACAATCTCCTCTTTCATGAATGAACACTTTTTCAGATTTATCAGTAACTTTTCCTGTTTCAATCTCTACAAAACTTGTCTAACATGCAACAAATGTTCTATGGTCTTACTGAATATTAGAATGTCATCAAGATATACAATCACAAACTTACGCAAGAATTTCTTCAAAACTTCATTCATCAACCTCATAAAAGTACTCGGTGCATTAGTTAAACCAAAAGGCATAACCAACCACTCATAAAAACCTTCTTTTGTCTTGAAAGCAGTCTTCCATTCATCACATTCTTTGATTATGATCTGATGATACCCACTTTTCAAATCAATTTTGGTGAAATAATTTTCTCCAATCAAACTGTCCATTATGTCATCCATTCTCAGTATAGGAAACCTATACTTCATTGTTATTTTATTGATTTCTCTTGAATCAATAGACATTCTCCATTCTCCATTCTTTTTTGGTGCCAATACAATAGGTACTACATAAGGAATCAAACTTTCTCTAATCAAACCTTTCTCCAGCAACTCTTGAATCTATCGGTTCAATTCCTGATTCTTGGTAGGTGTCAACCAATGAGGTGCCTTATTTGCTAAACTAGCTCTAGGGATTAGATCCATATAATGATCAATGCTTCTTTTCAGTGGAAAACCATTAGGTACATTATCAGAAATGATATCACTATACTCAGTGAGTAACTTATCAATCTCCTCAGGAACCTTATCCTCTATTTTCTTACTTAGTTTGTTAGGGATCATAGCAAAACATACATCATTTCTCTTCAAAGAGTTAACAAACTTTCTTCCCTACATCAAACAAACTTTCACAAATGTGCAAACATTACTAACAGGTTCTTCCATCAAAGGTAACAAGATTTTTTTCTTTCCATCAGCCACAATAGTATACTTATGCAATCTTCCATCATATATAGCATGTCTATCATATTGCCAAGGTCTACACAATAAAATATGACAACAATCCATAGGCATGATATCACACAACACCTTATCATAGTACTTTCCAATCTTCAAATTCACATAACATTGTTCACTTACTAGGAGTGTATGCTCATCTTTGATCCATGAAATCTACTAGGGCTTTAGATGTACCAACCTTTCCAACTACAATTTTGTGACCATCTCCTCAAATGCCAGATTCTTTGAGCTACCACTATCAATGATTACCTTCCAAACTTTATCAGAAACTCTACATCTAGTCTTGAACAAACTTTTCCTTACTGGATCTTCCTTCCTACTTTCATTCCACAGTGCTCTCCTTACCATCAAGCTATTTTCTTTTTCAGATTCATTTGGTGACTCTTCTTGCACCAAAGCATTTCCACTACTACCAGCCTTCTTACTAGCATGTGTACATTCAAAAGATCTATGTCCTTCTTCTTCATAATTGTAACAAGCTCCTCAGAAACTTCCTCTACTATAACCAACTCAGTAGTTACTGCCTCTACCTCTAGATGAACTTTCACCTTTCCACTCAATCTTGCCTTTGTCCAGATTTGTCTTTTCTGGTTCAAATCTACCATGTTCACTATTAGATATACCTCTTCCTCTAGGGAATCTACCACCTTGACCTCAATTTCTCCTCGACCTTCAATGCAAATTGATAAGCCTCTTCAATGTTCTCCAACTTGACCATACTAATTTTCTCTTGAATTGAAACTCTCAAACCATTCAGGTATCTACCAATTCTTTCTACATCATCTTCATCATGTCTAGATCTGATATCTAATCTATAGAATTCCTCAGTATACTCCTTTACTGAGCTATCTTTCTGCCTCAAACTTTTCATTCGCCGAACTAGGTTAATCTAATAATCACAAGGCAAGAAATTTCCTTTCAATTTGTTTACCATTTTATTCCATACCTTGATTTTGTCTTTTCCTTTCCTCTTCCTATGCAATTGTAGATGTTCCCACCATAAGGATGTATGACTTTTCAACTTTGTGCTTGCAATATTTACCTTCTTATCTTCGGGAACATTTTCATACTCAAAATACTTTTCCATCTCGGTGATCCAGTCCGCCAATTCATCAGAATATAGCTTTCCACCATACTCAGGAGGATTGAAATGTGGTTTAGACTTCAAATTTTTCAAATCCTTCAAAAATATTTCTTCACCTTGATCCATAATAGGTGCAGGTTCTGCATTCACCTGTTCTTCCTCAACTTCATCATCACTAACATCTTCAAGATGTTTGCCTCTTCTTTTGGCTATTTCAACAACTTCTAATCTAGTAGCAATCTACCTTAGCATATCTACCAATCCTAGATCTGCATCTAGCCTCCCATGAACCATCTTGACAACCCTCTACAATTGCAAGTCAAATCGCAATTTGCTACCCCACAATAATCAACTAGGGCTTCAAGAGGAACCTGCAAACCTAGATCCATAGACCTAGATCAAGATCTCACCTCACTCTTATACCACCTAACAAAAGGCAAGGGCCAAGAGGGGCCAAAAAATTGCACACCCTAAGGATCCAAGCCTTCTCAAAACATGTGGAAGCAAACAAACACAACAGTGAGAGACAGAATGTAGAAGCTTTCATATATTTTTATCAAATAGAATGATACACACCAGGCTATAATGCCTTCCTAGTTAGGGCCAAATATTATAATGAATTATAGAAGTCCTCAAACATGTGAGGATTGGTCAAATTTCTCTAATTCTATCTTCTACCAAACTCCTATCAAAACTACCTCTAAACTACAACCAAACAACTACATTTATACAAGTGTCTATTGAACTGAGTCGGCCTTCAGATCCATAATCAACAAAAAGAATGGTTAGATCTAGGACTACACGCCTCCCAATGATAGATTCCAACATTATATTTGTGACCCAAAATAAATGCACAAGTTTGCCACAACAAAAACTAAAACTAAACCCACCGGTGAGCAAAGATAACCGAGTAGCAGACAAGCAACACCGAGTGCCAATGAAACAACTGACCGCCCAAGAGATAACTGACCACACTCGATAACCAAAGGAAACTAAACAACTACTGACCAACTTGGTCAAAGCAGGAACCGAGCAACATAGACAAACTCCAAAATGATTTTGGTGACATAGGATTGCCAAGGACCCGAGATGCTCCTGCAGCACATTTGTATATATATGTGTGTGTAGACACAGAAAATTGGCAAAAGGCTTAAATCAATAAAAAAGTGCAACAAATCATCAAAATAGCATGAAAAATTACTAAATGGAACAAAGGCAATTCAAATCAAAAGAAAATTCAATTAAATGATTAAATGATTAAATAAAGATTGAAAAGGGGAAAAACACTATGAAATTGATTAAATTCAATTAATGACATAGTTGTTGAAAGCAAAAATCAAAATGAACATCTTACCCTTCATGGCTAAATTTAATTACTTTAATTAATTAATAAATCATAATTTCCCTCAACAAAGCAAAAAGGAGACAAAATGGACACAAATCACTCACTTTTGTTAAATGGTCCAGCCTTTTGAAACCATTTAAATGATTTTCCCCTCCTTGTCCCCCCATTTATGGACAAAGCAAAGCCAATTGACCTTACCCAAGCATAACCGTGGTTATCTCACTCTACCCCCTACCCTTAGGAAAATCTTATATATTGAAGGCATTTAGAAGCATAATTCATCCACTCCATATCTTTGAATTGCAGAAAAGCTCTTGCAATTTGCATCCACATCACTCGCTTATCATTTTTCATTGCTAATTAGCTTAAATTGCTTTGATCATTGTAGATTTTTCATCAAATAGAGCTAGAATTTGATAGAATAGATCTAAATTTGCATATCATATAGCTTAATTCTTATCTTTAGAGTGTCACTAGTGAGGATCATAGCTGAGAGCCTCATTTACCACTTTATTTTAGAGATCCATGAGATATTTAGATTAATTATGCATTATTTAGATTAGTTTTCTTTGAATAGTGTAATTGTCTTTTAAATCTTGTTATTTCATGAAGGTGTAAATCACTCACACACAAATGGCACCCACTACATCAACTAAGGGCAAGGAAAAAGTGAGCTACGAGGGTCAAAATGTAATGGAAAGTCCATATTTAGCACCTAAATTGGAGACAATGATCTACAAACCTACTAAAGAGGAAAAGAAACAAGCTAAAGAAGATCATTACCAACACATGAGTGAGATGATGAACAAATTTGACAAACAATGCAAGATTAGTTCAAAAGGAGTAGGAGAATATTCAGTTTCTCTATTTGACATGCCCATATCTCCCAAATCACATGGTAAACCCTCAAAAGAACATCTTCCACATAAGTATAATTCTTATTTTGTGAGGGAAGATAGCAAAGCAACATGGGATAAGGAAGAAGATGAAGTCCTTCAATGGCTTTATCATGAGGAGAATGATACCTGAGACACTCCCATGGAAAGAATTCAGCATGTCAATATACAAACCGAACAGTATGTGAAAGGATTTGATATTATACAAAAGATGGGATACAATGGAAGAGGACCCTTAGGCCAAAGAAATAGAGGGTTATTAGAACCTATTGAACCTATTTGGAGGGCAAGTCATGAAAAATCCAGAGTAGGTTTCCAATACAAAGGAGAAAGTTCAAGTCCAATGCATGATTTTCATCCTCAAATAAATGCATTAGAATCTGAAGGAGATAGTGATGACTCTCAGGATTATGAATGGGATACTTTATCAGAGGAGTCATGTCAAGATAAAGAAGTCATTGCTATACATACTTATGCAAAAATCCCAAAACAAGATGCTCCAATTAATGAAGAACCTCCTATTCAAAGGCCTAATATAGAACAAGCATCTAATAGTGGAGCATGGATAGAAACATTTTGGACACCTTCAGAGGAGGGAAATTCAAACGTTAGTTTTAACCTGCTTGTGCTTTTCCCACATTGTTTCTCGTAGAGGTTGACAAGGATTCGAGCGAAAGGGGACTTGACCCTGCTTCCATGGATCATCTTGAGGAAGTGCACATCATAGATCTAAATGATACAATGTATGAACCCTCAAACAAAGTCATGTCCATTAATTCTATTGATGATACCTTACCCAATAATTCCTTAATTTTGATGCACCCAGACCTCATTGATTGGGATCAAACTGAACCACATGACTTACTTTACTTCCCAAATGACCAAGCAACAAACCAATACCTCAATGCAGTTGAACCCTCTTTCACCAATGAACTCAATGTGGACATAATGACAATAGCAAGGGTCCAATCTCTTAGTCAAAAAAAGAAAAAAATGAAAAAAAATAAAAAAATGAGAAGTTCTATTGGTGAAAACCCAACTGTGGCACCATTAGAACCAAAAACAATGAAAATAAAAGATGTTTCTTTTGGTGAAAACCCAACTATGGCACCATTAGAAGAGAGATTGGATACTTGGCCTGAACATGAAGAAGAAAGGTCATCTATTCTTATAGAACCAACAGAAAAAGTTAACATTGGTACGGAAGTAGATCCAAAGGTCATACACTTGGCTACATCACTTACATCCCTGGAAAGAGAGGACTTTATCAAATTCTTCCAAGAACAACAAGTGAATTTTGCATGGTCATATGCCGACATGCCCAGAATGGATCTTGATTTCTTAATGCATCATCTGAATGTTAGACCCAGGGTTAAACCTGTGAAGCAAAAACTAAGGAAAATGCACTCACATGTGGCTCTCCTAGTCAAGGCAGAATTGGAAAAATTGTTAAAGGTGGGGTTCATAAGAACAATAGCATATGCTAATTGGATCTCTAACATTGTGCCGGTTACTAAGCATGATAAATCTATCCGTGTGTGTACGGATTTTAGAGATTTAAATCTTGCATGTCCCAAAGATGATTTTCCATTACCAAGCATAGATACCATAGTGGATCTGACAGCAGGTCACGCAATGTACTCCTTAATGGATGGATTTAGTGGCTACAATCAAATAAAGATTTCTCCTGAAGACCAAGAAAAGATAGCATTTACTTTCCCTTGGGGTACTTTTTGTTGGAATGTCATGCCCTTCGGTCTTAAAAATGCTGGAGCTACATATCAAAGGGCCATGACAACTATTTTCCATGACATGATGCACACTTTCTTAGAAGATTATGTGGATGACATTCTAGCAAAGTCCCACAATAGAGAAGAACATTTACAAATCCTAAGAAAAATATTCATTCGGTTAGAACAATTCAAAGTTAGATTAAACCCAAAGAAGTGTGCCTTTGGTGTCCAATCCGGCAAGCTATTGGGTTATATAGTGTCAGCAAAAGGAATTGAAGTTGATCCTAAAAAAGTACAAGCCATTCTAGAAATGGAGATTCCAAGAAACATTAGTCAAATGAGGTCACTACAAGGAAAGATTCAATCAATAAAGAGATTTATATCTCAATTAGCAGAAAAGTGTCACTCCTTCACCAGATTGCTACACAAGGACACTACATTTATGTGGGATGAAGAATGTGATAAGGCCTTCACTATTTTGAAGACTTATTTGATAAACCCACCTATTCTTATGTCACCTATCAAGGGAAAAGAACTATTGTTATACATATCAGCCACAGAAAGGTCTCTAGGCATATTGTTGGCACAAGAAGATGAGCAAGGAAAAGAAAGGGCAATCTACTATCTTAGTAGAACCTTAATAAAATATGAACTAAATTATTCATTCATGGAAAGAGCATGTCTAGCAGTGGTCTTTGCATCTCAAAAACTAAGACATTATATGTTGATGCATAAGATCAAATTAATTGCCAAGATTGATCCTCTCAAATACTTGCTAAGTAAAACTTCCTTAACAGGTAGAATAGAAAAATGGGTTATGATCCTAAGTGAATTTGACATTGAATATGTTGATAGAAGAGAAATTAAAGGACAAGTGATAGCAGATCACTTAGCAGATAACCCAATGGAGTCTACAAAAACCATTCAAATTGAATTTCCAGATGCAGCAATTGTCAACATAGAAGCAAAGACATGGAAATTATATTTTGATGGATCTTATACACAAGGAGGTTCTAGAGCAGGTATATTATTGGTTACCCCTCAAGGGTACACCATTCCAAAATCCTATAAACTCTTATTTCCATGCACCAATAACATAGCGGAATATGAGGCATTAGTCATTGGCATCAAAATGGCTTTGGAATGGAATATTGCAAAATTACAGGTGTATGGGGATTCCCAACTCATAATCAATTAGGTTAATAATGAATACAATACCAAAGATATAAAATTGATGAAATATAAAACCTTGATTGATGGATGGAAGAAGTACTTTGCTTTGATCACATTTGAACAGATTCCAAGAGAAAAGAATAGAGCAGTAGATGCCATGGCTACCTTGGCTTCCTTATTACAAAAACCAGATCAAAATGAGAAGTATGAGTTCTTGGTGGAAGAGTTGGTAAAATCGACATTCAACCTTCCTGACACCCAAATTGTTGCTCTTTTACATGGACATGACTCTCCTTGGTATGGACCCATCTATACTTACCTTAAAGACCAAGTACTCCCCGTAGACCAAACTCGTTCCCAAAAATGTAACTTCATACGCCAAGCCGCCCATTACCTAATCCTTTCAGACACATTGTATTGTAAGGGTCTTGATGGGACATTACTTAGATGTTTAGAGGAAGAAGAGTCTAAGTTAGCTTTACGCGAGGTCCATGAAGGCATTTGTGGGTCACACTCAAGCGGTCTTAATCTAGCTAAGAAAATCCTTCGTTTAGGGTACTTTTGGACAACATTAGAAAAGGATGCTTGTCAATTTTTGAAGACATGCAGCAAATGTCAATATCACGGTAACATGATACATGCACCAGCTCAAGAATTACACCCATTTATTACACCATGGCCTTTTTATCAATGGGGTTTTGACTTGATTGGAATCATACATCCTCCATCTTCAAACGGACACAAGTATATCATCACAGCAATAGAATACTTCACCAAATGGGTGGAAGTAGTTCCATTAACAACAGCAACCGGCAAACAAATTTCAATGTTCATATTGAACCACATAATTTGCCGCTATGGTATTCCACATGCCATTATCACGGATAATGGGAAACAATTCAAAAATTAGGATATTGATGAACTATGCATGACATTCCACATTACACATCATTCATCATCCATTTATTATCCATAAGGAAATGGACAAGCTGAAGCAACGAACAAAAATATCCTCAAAATATTAAAAAGATTAGTTAACAAATCAGGAAGAGATTGGCATGTGCAAATAAATCCCGCACTATGGGCTTACAGAACTAGTATCAGAACACCCAGAGGAGCCACCCCATTCTCTTTAGTCTATGGAACCGAAGTAGTTCTACCATTAGAAGTTGAAATCCCATCTCTACGGGTTTCATTAAGAGGATTGCTCACTGATGAGGATTATAGGATTGCCAGACTGCAACAATTGGAATTGTTAGAGGAACACTAGACTCAAGCTTATGAGCATTTAAGAGTTTATTAAAATAGGATTTCACGCAATTACAACAAACACATCAAACCAAGAAATTTTCAAGTAGGAGACTTGGTATTAAGAGAAAATCCCAAAAATCAAGCTGAAAGGGAAAAGAAAGGAAAGTGGGAAGCTAATTGGATAGGCCCATTTGTGATAGTGTCATCCTTTGGAACTGGAACATATAAGTTATCAGATTGTAATGGTGAAGAGTTACAAGAGCCCATAAATAGCATTCATTTTGAAGAGGTTCTACACCTAAAGAAGATGAAAGAGTATAAAGAGTATCAGATGAGAGAGCATCATAATTATTGTACATAGTTGAAAAGAGACCTTGAAAATACAAAAACATTTGAAAATGGAAAATCCAAAAACATTGGAAAGGAAGAAAGATCAAAAATAGTGGAAAATTAAGCATGAAGAAAGCAAAAACATTTGAAAAACTATCTCTTGGTGAAAACCTAGCAATAGGCGCCAAGGTGATAAGGAAAAATACAAAAAAAGAAAAAAATGAAAAATACAAAAAAAAATGAAAAAGAAAAAGTGCCTTGGTGAAAACCTAGCAATAGGCGCATCGGTAAAAAAAAAAGAAAAAGAAAAAAAAAAGCACCCAAGGTGAAAACTTGGCAACAAGCACTTTTGGTTTCCTTAAGTCATTTCTTTCCTAGTCACATATGTACATAATGCATCTCATCATCCCATTTGTCCAAACCTTCATTGCATCCATCATTTGTACATAGTCATAATAACATTTTTAGCATCATCCTTTGCATTGCCCAAAAGTTGTCAAAAACGGATACATCAAACACTTGGGGGCAGCATAAAACAGATCGAAAAGTGGGTACCTCAAAAAAGATTCAAACGAGCAACATTTAGTCACAAGCAGAAAGAGATCAACATTTTCAGAAGAGAGATCAGATTTTTGTAAACCTTTGATTGATATCATTGTTTACTAACCAAGAAGTTGACTACCACAACAAATCCTTGAGCCTAAATTGACTTATTATTTAGGATTAAAAATCAAACATCATTCCATGATCAAAACACTTGGAAATATTCTTTGAAGATCAGAAAACAATGCAAAACACCTAGATAGATTCTTTTGAAAAGTTGGTTAAAAATCTGTTTACTTACATTAATTCAATTTGTATCAAGTCTTTTTAGCTAATCAATGATGTTTTGACTAGATTGGCAATGATGGAGACATGATATTTTTCTTGACTATGAAGTGAATGTTTGGAGGAAGATTCATTGCCTTATGAGAATTCATCTAAAGACATGGTCATCAAAGAACCATCGAGGATTATCTTATAAAACAATGAGCTAACTTTTGTTTGTTTACGCAATCGGATATCTTGGATATTTAGATTCTTCATATCTAAATGCCAAAATCCACTTGCAACATAGAATCCGACAAAATTAGTATTTGTACTCTCATGATTGTTTGTAATCAGTGATAGTCATATCAACGAGACCGATGGGAAAGCAAAACGGAGGTTACAATATGAGCAATAAAAAGCGATATTCATATCATCATGTCAGTGGGCAGTGGTGATTGTATAGACTTTTCGGTCCCAAGTGCTTAATGATGAAAATATATCCTCAAGGCATTTCTTTGCTAAAAACTAGTGACACTTAGCTGCATTCATAGAAAATATAATTGCATTCATAGAAAGGTTAAAATGCATTCTCATGTTAGAATAAATTGCACATGCATTTTTTTTCCCAAGGGCTTCATTTCACATCAAAAAAGGGGGTACATAACATCATCAACAAGGTCAAATCAGCAAGGACAACATCACCTCAATATCATCTTTCTACAATAAAAACATGAGATTATACTTTTTGCATTCATTCCTTACCATTAATCATTACATAGATATGCCATCGAGGAAAAGAAGGAAATAACCATTTACATGTGCATACATCTAGACAGAGATACAGATTGCATACATGAGAAAATAACACAAATAAAAAAATTGCACCCATACATGAAGAAAGAAATGCATCCATCTATCTATATCATATATAAGATACATTGCATCCATAGACACATCCATTGAAAAAAAATGCATTAGATAAACACATATAGCAGCATCTAAAGGTAATCTCATATATCATCAAGTAAAAAATAGGAAAGATCATAAATGTCCTCATATCACACGTCTACTCAACACATCCAGTATAACAATGATATCATAAATTAATTCTATAATCACCCATCAACAGCGGCATCAATGTCAAACAAGTATCAAAGTACAACTGGAAGGGTAACACCAAGGTCACAAGAATATGATACAACATCAAGTATCTCAACATCAATACACAACTGATCAACAAGAGTACTCATAGCTCAACTCTCATCACCACTGGGAGGAGGCTGTGGAGGAGGCTGTGATGGAGGCTGCTGAGGTGGCTGAAGAGGCGTCTGACCAACCATAGCAACAAGGAGAGGAACCAATGGAGCCAGACCTGACACTAACTGCTGAATCATTGAAGACATCTATGATACCTCTGTCCGTAACACTCCCACATCTACTCATAGCTAGACAGTACTAGAACTCTCACCAACCTCATAGGTACTCTAAGGATCACCTGTATCTATAGGAGCCTTCCCTTGATCATAGGAAAAAGCTACTGGCATCTACTATGCACCTGTATCCTGACCATCCACGGTAGCCTGCGGTAATCTCACTCCCGTATCCTGTCCTGACACTGAATCCTGCCTAGCAGCCCTCACATGGTCCTGATGATCTATCCTCTATCTCTGTGCTACTACAGGAGGAGAAGAAGGAGGAGGTGGTGCCTGTATATGTATATCTCTTGCTCGTCCCCTGAGTCTAATCACCACCCTACCTAGTGGTCTACCTCTTCATCTCCTCCCACCACCGACACCATCACCATCATCATCTCTCCCAGGCACTGGCTCTGCAAGGTCTATAAATTGAGGCATAGGATGCTCCATCAACCAATCCAGATACTCTTGAGTAACCCCGACATCTCTAATATGTAATCTCATATCCCAGTCCATAAAACCAAGCTGCGATATCTACTTAATAGCATCATCATATGAAGGCATGTGTCCCCAAGTAGCCCTCTCTGCACTAGAATGAGCATAAACTGTAGATCCCTGAGGCATAGGCTGAATCCACCCAAACTGCCGTAGCACTCTACCTACCAAAAATCTCTCAAGGATAGAGTCGATCCTGCCGATCATCCATCAAGGAGTAAAAATGTATGGTAACTCCAAGCCATCCTCTCTCCAATCCTCAACATCGACATATGGTTTCCAATAGACCTCATCCATATCATCAATCTATCATCTCCAATACTCCAAATGTCCCAAGTGATGTTGTGTCACCATCCCAGTGTACTGCCATGCAAAAGGATACCCTAAAGGTCGGTCTCACTCTAATTTCAGACAACTAACTGGTAAATGCTCCCATATCCAAAGCTGCAAAATGTGAATCCCAGCAGATAAAGCAGCTGATCTCCTATAAACCACCTCATGTAGATCATGATATATTTGTGCAAGCACACAAGATCCCTAATCAAATCATCAAGGCTGATGAAGCAAGTCCTCGATAATCCTACCCCAACCTACTAAAAACCCGTGACCTCGACAATCAGGTAGTAACACGCCACCAATAATAGCACCTAACATCACTGGTAAAATAGGAAATGAAGCAAACTGAGGCCATAGGATGAAATCATCACCAATAGAAGGATCTTCGAATACTCACCAACAATAGGTTCCATCATACACTGCATCATAATATGCTATCTCCCCATGTGTCAAGATCCGTAGCAACCTATACACATCCTCAGGAGTAATAGTCATCTCTCCCTGTGGCAACCAAAAAGTGTTTGTCTCAGAGTGCCAATGCTCTACGACAACGGTAATCAAACCTCGGTTCATCTGGAACTGAGGAAGCTCTAATACACATAAAAAAAAACAACACCTAATCACTCACCTCTCAGTGTCAGTCAACTACTCTCTAAGCTCCATCACCCAATGTGGTATGGTTCAGAGGTACAGAATAGGGACATCCTCCTGTTTAATCAAAACAATGGAATCACATGAGTAATCTAATGTCAGGAAATCAAATAATCAATCATAGTCATCAATTTAAATATACCTATCAGACCTACTAATCCTAACTCTAAGCATTGAGGAAGGATGATCCTAGTTTTATGTCTCTAAGCATTTGAGAATAAAATGAATGGACAATTAGACCCATGACCTATCATTCATGATGAAGATTGATTTACCTTATCCTTCGATATCATAGTTACCAATGTCCTAATTCATTGTTGAAATCAAACAAGGGGAACACCCTAACTGAACATTCGATCAAATTCATTGAAGTGATCGATATCAATCAGGTTGATGCAATCGAGCAATCAGATGACATAGCAAAGTCTCAAGTAACGTAAAAAAATTTTTTTTTTACTTATGCGACTTTTCTTTCAGGCGTAATTTCTTTTACCAGAGGTGACATCAAATTCATCATACGCATGATTTTAATCATCTGCGTGACTTCATTTGACAGACGTGATATAAGATTTACCCAAGGCGACATTTTATTATCTAGGATTTTTCATGTGACAAACAATTAAAATGTTTAAACCCTAAGCGATATTAAATTTTCCGCACATGATAAAAGATTTTCTATAGGCATAAACAGAGCTACAGAAGGTGATACTAAATTTTCAAGAAGCAACATTTAATTTTTTCAGGCGTAACTACATTGCACGGAGGTGACATTTCTTTTCTAAAACGCAGAATCAAAATTTTAAACGCATTAAATGAAGTCATAAATACAATTTTAGAAATATGAGGAAAATTTGAATGACATACTGGAGGACCATAGTTCACTCTCCGACTGAACTGGTGTGCTCTCTCAAACTGATGCTCACGATGTGGGACCACCATCGTGTAAAAAGGGCTAAAATCCGAGCTAAAAATCTCAAAAGGGAGAGGTGAAAATGAATAGTAAAATGAGGGGTTTTACCCTATTTAAGGTGAAATTGGCCCTAATAAACACTTAAAAATGCACTTTGGACCTATTATATGACATCTTCATTAGCCGGGGCATAAATCAAACTTGCTTATTTCTTTAAAACGGTATCAGAAATCAAAACATATTCTAACTAATCAAAATTTATCAAATCAAGGAATCAATATGTTTTATTTCTGAGGGGGCATCAGAGTATCAAATTGGCATCACATCAAAAAATTTTATCAGTGGGGCATATCATATCATATCATATCATATCATTTCATATCAGGAGGCAAATCAGTATCATATCAGGAGAAAAATCAATATCAAATCTGCTATCATATCAAACCTATCAACATATCAGCAATCAACCCAGGACCTTTATCAGTGAACCCAGGACCTATCATCAAACTAGGACCCATATCATATCAGAGGCATCAGAATCATATCAGCACCATCATCAGAAAGTACATCAATCAAAACGATCAGAGGCATATCAGAACCAAGACCTAACAGAATCAGATCATCATATAAGGGAATCTTTGAATCGGTGTTCTTCGCACATTGACTCAAAGAGGGGCATTTGTAGACACAGAAAATTGGCAAAAGGCTTAAATCAATAAAAAGGTGCAATAAATCATCAAAATAGCATGAAAAATTAATAAATGGAACAAAGGCAATTCAAATCAAAAGAAAATTCAATTAAATGATTAAATGATTAAATAAAGATTGAAAAGGGGAAAAACACTACGAAATTGATTAAATTCAATTAATGACATAGTTTTTGAAAGCAAAAATCAAAATGAACATCTTACCCTTCATGGCTAAATTTAATTACTTTAATTAATTAATAAATCATAATTTCCCTCAACAAAGCAAAAAGGAGACAAAATGGACACAAATCACTCACTTTTGTTGAAATGGTCCAGCTTTTTGAAACCATTTAAATGATTGTCCCCTCCTTGTCCCCCCATTTATGGACAAAGCAAAGCCAATTGACCTTACCCAAGCATAACCATGGTTATCTCACTCTACCCCCTACCCTTGGGAAAATCTTATATATTGAAGGCATTTAGAAGCATAATTCATCCACTCCATATCTTTGAATTGTAGAAAAGCTCTTGCAATTTGCATCCACATCACTCACTTATCATTTTTCATTGCTAATTAGCTTAAATTGCTTTGATCATTGTAGATTGTTCATCAAATAGAGCTAGAATTTGATAGAATAGATCTAAATTTGCATATCATATAGCTTAATTCTCATCTTTAGAATGTCACTAGTGAGGATCATAGCTGAGAGCCTCATTTACCACTTTATTTTAGAGATCCATGAGATATTTAGATTAATTGTGCATTATTTAGATTAGTTTGCTTTGAATAGTGTAATTGTCTTTTAAATCTTGTTATTTCATGAAGGTGTAAATCACTCACACACAGTGTGTGTGTTTGTTTGTGTATGTATGTATGTATATATATCCTCAAAATACTTTGTCTAAGAAATTTTTTGTCAATACAATTCCTCCCAATGGTTAGCAAGTTAGCCTCAAAATATTTTGTTGAAGAAAAAGCTTGTCAATACATTTTCTTCCAATAGTTAGGATCACACGCCACAATCACCAGAGCAAGCTACAATCACCAAAGAAAACAAAACCAAGATTGGCTAGAAATAAAATGAACATCACTACTAAGGGAAACAACATGATCCCATAAATAAATTTACAATATGGATAACGATGGATCATTAGAAAAAAATGTGAAACATAGAGAAATCATTGTCATATCCATAAAAATCATTCCAATAGCATACACACCTAGACCATTAAACATTCTTCGAGTGCACGTCTTTATTTTTTAATTCAAAAAGTGGGGTATAGTAATCCTCAAATCTATAATCAACATTATCACTAAACTACATAAACATCCAAAGAAACTAGAACACAACATTATCCTTTATGTTCAAGCCAAAAGATCAGACATAAAGAGACAAAAACCTCACCATCATCATTACTTTTAGTAGAAATGATCTTTTGGAAAGCACAACTACAAATATTGCCACATTGCAAAAAATCTACATTAGTTAGCTTCTATTATATTAATATGTTATGTTACTATAAATAATGGTGATGATGATGAAGACAAACTAAGATCAGAGGTATACAATATAGTAGAAAGATTATACCAGTTATTATCTTTTTATTGATGTCAAGCAATTGATATCTGATTTATATTGTGTTTCCATATCATTTAGAGTATGATATAAGTTGAATGAATTAAGAAGAAGAAGAAGAAGTGAAATGTTGTGAAGTTGATGAAATTAATTTGGCAACTGATATAGATCAAAAAAGGTTAAGATTATGTAGATATAATTTTTTTCTACCTAACATTTGATTATATCAAGTTGGTAAAGAAGATTAGTCAAGTCGGTAAGCAAAACAGTTTTGGCTACCGAGAAGAAAAATTCATTTGGTGAAAGAAAAGTAAGTTTTGGTAAAAGGAAAGTAATTTTAGGTAAAGGAAAAGGAACTTAAGACACCGAGTAGAAGGTTTTAGTCACTGAGTGAAGTTAAGAAAAATTTAGTTGAAAGAAAAGAAGTTAGTCACCAGGAAAGGAACAAAAAATAAATATAATGATCAGAATGACATTTAATGTTGAGCTATGATGAGTCTGAAGATTTTGATGATGAGGAAGAGTTAGTTGGAGAGATCTACGATCATAAAAATTCAAGATTATGATCTATGGTACAGATCTAAGTGGCAAAAATAGAAGGAACAAGTTCCAAGAAATTTCAATTTCCAAGGTGATGGTAAAGCATTTAACCAAGCTCTAAATGTTACTCCTAAGTGGATTAAGAGTTATCATTAGTATTCATCTATATGGTCGATAAACAAAGAAAGATAGTTTAGTTGGTCATAACTATAGAGTAGTCACCAAGCACAAATATTACCGAGTACAGTAGTCACCGAGCACATAGGATTACTAACCACCAGTATAATACCAAGGTAGAGACACGTCATATACTGAGTAATCTAGAGTTGACATAAAAGTTTGAAATGACACATAGTTCAAGGTGAAAAACTTTGTATCAAGTTAGAAAATGGTTTACCATGATCGAGGTGAAAATTTAATATGGATATAATCATTTAATGACTAATGATTCCTATTTGAATATGATCTAGGTTAATCATTTGAGTCTTTGATCTTAGGTTTTCTAGATAGTGTCACAACCCTAATTAGGTCAAATCATTTTGATATAAGAATTGAAAAGATGTCATTTTGACAAGTATCACATATGAATAAGCCACCATTGGGAGACATTGGAAGACTTGACAGGGTTATGTTGAAGGATTTGATAGAGTATTTAGTTTATCAGAAATAGTTCAAGGCTACCAAGTAGTATAGAAGGACATATTCATCACAACAAGGTGATTTCATTATTGTACTTAATGGATCTATTATCAAAAAAGTAAGTTGCTTTACAACCAGATCAAAATTCATTGTTACTCTCTAGAAATTGTAGTAGACTTAAAATATCCTAATAGAGTAGTCTTAACAGTCTTATGTAAAATCTCTTAAATGAGTGCACACTTGAAGAGAGTTGCTAAAAATCCTCTAACCAGGTAGATCTAGCTAATATCTTTGTTACTCCTAACAAGGTAAGATTACCAGAAGTGATCAATCTTTGTAAGCCTTAAGCGACAACTTTATTTTTGCAGAAGTGAAGCTTTGTGGGTTCCATCCCCACCATAATTTTTACCTTCTAACAAGGGTTTTTCTAATACCAAAATATGTGTGTTATGTGTATGAAGTTTCATGTATGCTTATTTGATTAGATTACATGCATTTACATTTTAGTTATGTTATTGAATGTATGGAGAATGCAAAGTTTACAGTCAGTTATTGAATTACATTTCTACAAGGATTCAATTGAAAATTATTTAGGGTTACTGATTCACCCCTCCCCTATTGGTATCAGATCTAGTTCTCTTGTTGAGGAAGTTTAAACACTAAAGAGAAGAGATCTTAAGGATGGAAAGGTATAAGCTTGATAAGACTATTGAAAATAAAAAATTGGGGATGCATATTCTCATAGAAAAATTTAAGGAAGACAAAGAAAAACTGAGAGAATTACTGATCAAAAGGAAGGAATTGGCATTTTAGCACAATGAGACTGATTATCAGCAAGAAGAGATAGAAGAATTATTTGAAGGATCTAGATCAAGAAGTATATCTAATGCATCTGAAGGAACCATATCAAATATTTTTGAAAAGAATCATCACCTTGCCAAACAAGTGAAAGAACTACAAATTGGACAACAAACTCAATTGGTAAGAATGATTAATGTCCTGAACAATGCAAGACAGGCTGAACACAAAATTAATTTGGCTATTGAAGATAGAAGAAAAATCACTGAAAAGATGGAAGAAAAGGAATCTGAGATACTAAGGATACCGAGCAACCTCAACCGAGGTTACAAGAAGGTGTACCTATAAATGTTGAGGATGAAACAATTCACATCTCTAATACTGAGCAGCCCAAGGAAGAAATTTATGTAGAAGACTCCATAACTGTTGTTGAGAATGTCATGGAAGGGATTCTAGAGATGTTGAAAACATTAGGGGAAGAATAAATACCGATTGAAGAGATAACATGAGGAGATCCTAAGGATGAAGGAAAAGAAGATGAAATAATAAATTCTTCTAATGAGAACCTTGGAGAAGAAGAAGCAACTGAGGTAGAAATAGAAATGGTAGCAGGTAACTTACCTATTCTAGTACAAGATATAGACATAGTTGATGAGAAACACACTAAGGAATCTCCACCCGAGCAACAAGAAGATACAACTAAGGAAAAGAGTGAGGATACCAGTAAAGAGAACATGCATAGTGGTGAAGCTACACAAGGTGAAGTACCCACCGAGACCACTAATGCAACAGGTAATGATCAAGGCACACAAGCAAAGACAATGGTATAAAATTCTACCATAGACACTAGGTCACAAGCTTGAGCACCTCAAATTGCAGAATCAACAACTGGGTAGAATAAAGAGGAAGAAAATTCCATCGAGCCACCTAAGCCAAATCTGGAGCACAAAGCTCAAGATTCCATTGCACAATCTCCAACATCTAGTGTGCAAGATAAGAAGAAGAAGAGGAAGCATGGAAGTAAGGGTTTGGTAACTCTTGATGAGCTAATATAAATTCCATTATGTGACCCAAGGACACTTGACCTTGAAGCTCTAAGGAAATATAGAGAGCTACGCACCCAAAAAGCAACTCAAGAGAAGCTAAAGTAAGAACACAAGAACACCAAGGTGCTAGAGAATGTCAAGGAAATCTTAATGCAAGTTTCCCATAATGTCAATGTAGATGAATCAACCCCCATCATTGACCAACTTGCACTGCTCATTGAGACCATCAATGGCCCTACTACTGATTCATCCCTCTCCTCTCCATAACTCACCTTTCCATAATTCTGAAACTAAATTCATTGAAATAGTTTGTGAAGTGAATCAGTCTATTGAAAATCAAAAGAAAATTTGATAAAGGAGATTAAGCAGAAAAACAAAGTCTATATAAAGGATGAATTTGTATGAACAAATGGCTGGCAAGTTGAAGGGTTGGTGAGTTACCGACTGATGTAGTGAAGACAAAAAAATTTGACTTCTAAGTCAAAAAGCTAAAGATTAATGAAGTGTTGAAGCCAATGGAAAGTGAAGGATTTAAGTGAGGACAAAGAATGCACAAAGGATCTAATATTGCAAGGATAGTTGCAGATTTACAAGTCAATATATTCACTTTTTCTTATTAACATTTGTAACAGAAAAATCTCTTAACCGAGTGGACTTAACTGCCTTATTGTAAAACCCTTGAAAAATGTAACTTTATAAAGAGTTTTTGAAGACCTTTAACTAAACCACTTGTAACAGGCTGGAAATCCTAATAGATCGCAGGAAAATTCCTTAACCAGGTCACATTTAACAATATCTATTGTAATCTTTAACCAAATTAGTGATGGGGAGATTTAAAACACAAGAGCACTCTTTCTCTTCTCAAGACCTTTTCTTTGGTCTTCCTAGGGTATTCCACTCTACCCTACCTAGATTACACTACTATGGTTCCTCTAATCCCTTTAGATCTCTCCAACAATTTCAAACTCTCTCCTTAGCTTCCCATCTCTCACTGTGCATCCATAGGTTCAATCTTGCCACCATACTCCAAATCTCCTCCTAGAAATGGGAAAGGGTGTTATCACTATCCTCTCTTCAATTCCTACCATTCTTGATCCATTTCTTTGGATTCTTGCATAACTTACCCATCAGGCTCATGAATTCCTAGTTTAAGGCCTTGTAGGCTTTTTAGCCCTAATTAAGCCTCCTAGAAACTAAATTTTTTCTTTTCTTCAAAACTATCCTTAACAACCCACTGAAATAATTGTGGATTCTTCATAAGACCACCCTAGTCTCAAGGATTTTATAGGTTTTAGGTATTCAAACTATCTGTACATAGGACTTCTAATAAACCCCTATTTTCAAGGGTTTCTAGGGCATGTGAACTAGTCAGGGTTCTTTTTTTACAATGGATTCTCAGATAAACTCCACCACTCTTCCCCTTGCATTAAATTATAAAGGAAACATGCCCCTACACACTCCAACCATTGATTACCTTAAACCAATCCTTCTAGCAAGTCTTCTTTCCTCTACACTATATAAGCTCCTAGCCTAAATTCCGCTGAACTTGCCTAGGGCATGTTTGTAAAATCAGCTCCGCTACACATACATACCCTAAAACACATATTTACACTACTTACATAGTCCCTTAATTTATTCCAAGTGGCCATTGGATTTCAACCATGAGAACTCAAGTGGGACTCTTTGTTTACATGACTAGTTCTGAACAAGACAACAAACCAATGAAACTTCAAGAATTTACAAAATTAACAATAGAAGTAGTAAAATACCAAACTAAAACCACACATAGTAATAAAAAAACAAGTATCAAAGGATTAATACATTAATTCAATCCATTCAATCCATTAAATGTTTGGATGAAGGCTTTGTTGCAATTACAGTCATAAGCTTATCTTTCTTCCCAACACTCAATCTATACAATGTGAGGTCTAACCCCTATATTAGGGTTTTTAAAACCTTAAATAGGTTGTCTCCTTGTGCTCATACCATAAGGTTAGGAATTTAACACATTTAAAGCTTCTTCCTACATTTTAGGAAATGTTGTCATGGCAACTTTGCAAAGTTGTCATGAGCAACTTTACATCTTTTTGCCAATTTTGACATTCTCTTATCCTCACATGCACACCTTGACTCAAATCACTCCATATGGACATAAAACACTTAAAAACATTAAATATATAAATGCCACTCTATTTTGGAGTCTTAGTCAAAGTTTTACCACATTTCTCTTTCCTAGGACTTAAGCCTATAACCCATTTCATCACAACAAAGACATGACTCTAACAACTCCTATTTACATACTCACTCCACAAAAAACATGGAAATTTATCCTTAGTCTTTATTACCTTGGTGGTTGGCTTGAACCACCTACAAGCCAAAAATTCCAAAGATCTTACTCTAAGTGCTCTTGAACCATTCTCCCCATGTAATAAGGAAATCAAGGTATCTTAGGTGTGATGAAATCCATACTGATGCCATGCTTCTTGAAGTCTCCTTCTTCTATCCAAGTAGCCTTTGACTCAGGTTGGTGTTTCCATTTCAGTAGATGCTCCATGTAGATTATGTTCCTTGTCTTCTTCTTCACTCTAGTATCTAGAATTCTCTCTGCTTGTGACTTGATCTGATCAAGTATTTTGAGTTCTTCCACATGCTTAGTCACCTCTTTACTATACTTGTATGTATCTAACTATGGTCCTTTATACTTGACCAAATCCTTCACATTGAAGATAGGAGAGATGGACATCTTCTTGGGCAAGTCTATCTTATATGCATTCAGTCCATATTTAGCCAGCACCTTGCATGTCCCTATTCTCTTCATTTGTAACTTGCTTGGGATGTCCTTTTGTAGCCTAGCCTTGTTCAAGAATACCATTACCAAATCTCCTACCTCTAACTATATATCTCTTCTCCCTTCATCCTTCTTAGCTTTAAGTTTCTGATTTGCCTCCATTAATGCCTTTTTTACTTTCTCATGGACCTCTCTCATTGATTGAGAAAAATCCTCTACATGTACATTGATACCTTCATGGTCTTTTAAGTCTCTAAGTTCCATTACACCTCTTGGATGTAACCCATACACCACTTCAAATAGACTCTTAGCAGTAGTCCTATTTTCACTATCATTATAGGAAAACTCTGCTTGAGGAATGACTTGTTCCCATCCTTGTCCATACTCCTTCGTCAAACAACCTAGCAAGTTTCCAAGGACCCTGTTAATGACCTCTATTTGTCCATCCATTTGAGGATGATATGCAAAACAATGAGGAAAATTAGTTCCTAGTCTTTTCTAGAGGGTCTTCCAAAAATGTCCCATAAATTTCACATCTCTATCAGCAACTATACTTATTGGCAACCCATGTATCCTTACTATCTCCTTAAAGAAAAGGTGAGCAATATGACTAGCATCATGAGTTGTTTTACAAGGGATTAAATGGCCTATTTTTCTAAATTTGTCTACTACCACAAATACACTATTCAAACCAGTAGGAGTCCTAGGTATTCTGACTATAAAGTCACTATTTATGCACTCCCAAGGTCTATTTGGGATGGGAAATGGTTGATAGAGGACTACATTTGATGATGTCCCATTGGCCCACTGACACACTCCACACCACTCAACATATTTTATTATATCCTTCTACATCTTAGGCCAATAGTAAAACCTTTCTACCAGTTCTAGGGTCTTATTCAACCCAAAGTGCCCACTCAAACTTCCATTTTGCTTCTCTTGGGTGAGGTTCTCCCTCATGGAGCCCCTTGGAACACATATCTATTTACCCCTAAATAATATTCCATTCTGTAATGTATATTCAACATACTCACTATGGAAATGATTACAAAAATTAGTGCATCCCTTGTATATCTCTGAAAAATCTGCATCCCCTTCATATAGGTCTTTGAATCCTTCAACTCCCATGCTCTACAATTGTATCTCTTGGATAGTGAGTAACCTCCTACTAAGGGCATCTGCAATCTTTTTGTTGACTCCCTTCTTATGCTTGATTGTAAAGGTTTAGGACTACAGAAATTCCATCCACTTTATATGCCTCAAACTCAATTTTTCTTTGGTGTTGATGTAACTTAGAGCTTGGTTATCAATGTAGACAAAAAAATCCTTAGGCAATAGGTAGTTCCTCCACTTCTTAAGAGCTTGAACTAATGCATAATGCTCCAAATCATAAGATGAGTATCTAGACTTTTCTTCATTTAGCCTTTCACTAAAGAAAGCTACTGGCCTGCCTTCTTGACTTAGGACTGCACCCACTGCTACATTTCTAGAATCACATTCTACAATGAAAAACATGTCAAAGCTTGGAAGAACTAGGATAGGTTGTGTAGCCACTTCTTTCTTCAATCTTCCAAATGCCTCATTTGATTCCTTGGTCCATATCAATTTTTTCTTGACTCCCCCTTTTATAGTGTCTAAGATGGGTGCCCATATCTCACTGAACCTCCTCACAAACTTCCTATAAAATTATGTTAACCCATGGAAACTTCTTACTTCAATCCCTGTCCTAGGAGTAGGCCAACTAAATATGGCTTCAACCTTTCTTTTATCCATCTTCAAGTCACCTTGACATACTACAAACCCTAGATAGACTAGTGTTTTCTTCATAAACTCACTCTTCTCAAGATTTATGGTGAGCTTCTATTAGAAGTATGAAAAAATGAAAAGAAGTTAAGGAAAGAACCCAAGAAAGTGTAATGTAAGAAGGAATTTTACCATAGATCAAGAATGATATAATACTTCAATATCAATCACCAACATGAGAATTCTCCAAGATTCTAAAAAATGAACCAAGAGATTTTGAAAGGGGAAAGCAAAGAAAACCCCTTGTGACATTATGAATGAGGCCATAGCCTAAAATGAGAGAGAGAGTTGCTCACTTACAATAACTTCATGATAAGAAATGAGAGAGAGGATAATATCATAAATAGAGATGAGAGAGAGGAGTTAGAATGCAACTCCCAAGTCCATGAATGCCTCCATTAATAAGTGTGTGTGACAAGTGTCCATATCCTCTTAAGGAGGAATAAACTAATTTCCTTATTAAAAGAATTAAAAAATATGAGTTGTCCTCCCACTTGGACTAGAGGAAAAAATTACATGAAGGATACCTTGGTTTATCCTTATTTAAATAATACAACCAAGGGAATATTATAAATTCTAACACCCCCCTTTAATCTTTACTTGGGGATTTTACAACAAGGGGTATTAAATCTAGAATTACAACAATCTGCAACTTGATCTTCAATATAAGGAAATAAAGTGTTGTCTTCAAGTGTGCAAGTAGTCATTTGTATGTTTAACATCCATCTTCTATAGAGCCAAGGGAAGTGGACAGGTCCTTTAAATGTATTCAAGTGGAAGTATAACCACATCTTCAAGTAGTCTTGTGATTTATATGATTTGTGTAAATGAACTGATGTCTGGAATTTTTCTTGATGGATCACCTGAAACATAGAACATAGAAAAACCATAAGTAGATTTCCCATAGTTGGGATCTACCCTTGATACAAATTAGTACACTTTTGGAAAGAAGCTTATAATATGTACCATACAAAATAATTCAACTTTAAAGAATCAATGAAAACTTTAGAATGAGATTAATCTTTAGAAGTCATAAAAATGTGCAATGTAGCTTAACATGATATCAAGATAAACCAAATGCCCAAAGTGAGGTATGTTGGTGCTCCCTTTGATCTTCAACTTTTGGATTTATACTTTGATGGATAACTTTAATGATACTTTGACTCTATCACCACTCCAAAGTCTACAAGGAAGAGGGCCAATTAACAAGGATCAACAATGAGATCCTCCTACACTTTGAGTCTTAATGCTCAGGTGGGTGTACCCTTGACTCACTTCTCCAAAGGAGTCTCAAAACAATATACAACTATCTCCTTTACTAACTGACTGAAAGATATTATCATTTAAATTTGGATGTGTATGGTTGATGACAATGAAATGCCTCCAGAGAATGGACCAATGCCTTAACCTAGGGAAAAGAGTCACCCAATTATAGACATCAGCTAAAGATCTTAAATCAAACACTCTTGGGCTCAGGATAAGTGCTTTGCCTACTACCCCTCTCCCTCAAACACTAGGACATCAAATTCTTATTTGGTTTTAAAATCACTAAACTCACCTAGAAGACTTTAATCCTAACTTTGTTAGGAACTCAGAGATGACTTCACAATACTCTTTGTTTACCATATGTTAATACACTTTGTGATACTAACATATATGAGCTCAGAACCAAAACAAGAAGACATACACAAATGTAAGATTAGAACTCAATAGCATTCTCATTAACATATTCAGGATCAATATACAATCAAAGCAACAAAAAGATAGGAAACAGACCCAAAATCCAGTTCCTCTTTCCTCAACTATTCATACAATCACAACCACTGGAACTAACCAAAATTTAGAATAGAACCTCAGGACTGAACCCTTACTCTATCAAAAAACTAACTACTTATACCCCTAGTCACCTTGGAATCCTCAAAGAGGATGCATCAAGCTTTGGGTGACTAGGGTTAGGGTTTCAACTACCCAATCAATCAAAAATACAACAAAAGTTATTGTAGGGGAAGAAACATGAGCAACCCAGAGAAAATGAATCTTAGAAAAATCTTCCATCATCAAAATCTATGAGAACAGTACAGAACACCAAGGAATTGGCATGAAAACCAATCAAATTGGCCACCTACAAATACACCTCAAGCACAAAACCATACTTCTCCTGGTACAAAAACATCATGCCACTGACCATAGAGACCCTCAGATTAGTCGACAACAACTAGCACCACCAAACCAATCAAAATCGGCCACTAAAAACATAAATTTTGGGACTTCCTATCACTGGAAACCCCATTCAAAAATTCAAATTCAAATTGCAACGGTCATGTTGAAAATTTTAAAATGCAACCGTAGATCTTTTCCTTTTCTCGACAGATCAGGTGGCTTACATTTAATCTCACAATAGTCATGAACCCTTTTGAAAAGTCATCAACCCAGTCAGCACACCACAGCCAATAAAAATCTTACACATTAGCTCCACGTAGCAGACAGGACCCACAAAGTATAAACCTTTAATCGAATGGTTTTTGCATGATCGCATGGCCTGAAAAGATTCCATGTGATCACATGAAACCCGTAGATCCTACATCTATCAGCCCCTTTGAAAGATTTGGGCCCAATGACAAAGCCTAATCACCTTCCCTCTTGACCAATCAAAATGTTGCAAGTTAGCACCACCTGTCAGAGGACCCACCCTCGTCAGCCGTCTGAGAAAAGAAAAATCAAGGACTAGCATAAGATCTCATGGCTCTGACAACTTCCATGAGAACTTACACCAACCATAGATCTTTTGTAGATGTTAGGTCCCACTGATAGACATGCCAGCAACTAGGTCCCACTGACACATCTGAATCAGAAAGCCCTTCAACGAATCAGAAGAAAGCAATGTCATTAAATCTGACACAGGTCCCACTACTCTTTATCCTTCACGAGCTATTCTGACAGCCTCCTCCTATATACTGACACAACCAATGAAAAAGCACCACAGTGGCATGACATGGCATAGGACCCATTGCGAATCACTATCCTGGAAGATCAGACGATGGGTGCATGATCACAAGGGGGAAGAATATTCCTTGTGATCATGTGCCAGCCATAGATTAAGAAAAGGAACAATAGACTGGGCCTGCTAGGAAATATGGGACACAGTCACAAATTTGCATGTCAGAACCCTCTGACATCACACAGTCTTGTGAACAAGAAACAACCACAAGTTTTAAAGCTTTAAACATTTGGAAAAATTAACGGTGCAGGGACTTAGGACTTAGGAAAAATTAAAGGGGACCCCGCCAGACATAAAAACCTAACCGCCAAATAATATAAAAGGTCATTTTAAATAACACATGAAAATTTAAGGATTTAAGTCACCAAAAAGGTAACGAGGAAAAAGAACAGGGCTAGGGCATTTTTGAATTTTTTCCACCCAATGACTAGTTTTTTGAAAATTTGACAAGGGTTTCAGGGCCAAAGACTAGGAAAGAGACTCCAGAGACCAGTGGAAGACCTGCACAGCCATGAAAATTTTTTAGGGTGCTAATAGTGTCTCTATCTAGGGATGTGTGCCTCCTATAGGCACAACAAGGAATCAGAATCATTGGTTAAAGCAGACCACCCATAGGAAAAAATTGTAGACAACAGGGAACAAGCAAGGCAGAACATGCAACTTAGACAAAATAGGACCAGGGACCAGACAAAATTACAAAATTTACAAGGCTATACACAACCTAACTACTGCTCATGGAAGATAGAATACTTCAAAAGAAGTATTTTTTCAATAATTTTCCATGAACAGGCAATTCTTGAACATTACCATTCATTTATTTTACAACATAAGAATCCTGGCCCAATTTTTTATGAATTTGATATGGCCCTAGCCAGATGGGATCAAAATTTCCATGTTTTCCCTTATCCTCCAGTCTAGCATTCCAAATTAATACTAGGTCATCAGGCCCAAACTTCCTCTCCATAGCCTTCCTGTCATACAGGTTCTTGATTTGCAATTGCAACTTGACATTCCTTGAAGCTGACTCTCTCCTGATTTCATCTAGCCTGATGAGACCCTCAATCCTCAATTGCATTTCATCATCTATGTCATCATCATATAATTACACAAATTTATACATTTCCAGTAGATTATTTTGAGGCATTCTTGCATGTATTCCATACAATAGGTCAAATGGTGCACAACCAATTTCCCTCTTCACAGTTACCCTATCAACCCATACAACTAATGGCAGTTTTTAATTCCATGCCCTCTTATTCTTTTCAAGAATCCTCCTGAGGATCTTAATCAAACTCTTATTAGTAGATTCTGCTTGACCATTTCCTTATGGATGATAAGGTGAGGAATAAGAAATCTAAATTCCTAAACCTTTGCAAAAGTCCTTATATTCAGCAGACCTGAAGCACATGGCATTGTCACTTACTATTCTCTCAGGGCACCCAAACCTTGCAACAATGTTGTTCAACAAGAAATCAGTTACCACCTTGCTGGTTGCATTCCTTGTAGGTATATCCTCTACCCACTTTGTAAAGTAATCAATGGCAACTAAGATCCATGAGTGTCCTCCACTTGACTTGTTTGGTATCTCCCCTATGAAATCAATTCCCCACTATTGGAAAGGAGCTTGCACCTCAACTGGCCTCAAAGGCACATTGCCTAAAAATTTAAGCTTACCAGAGAACCTTTGACAAGCATCACACCTCCTCACCAAACTCTTTGCAAGATTGTGGGCCACCAAAATCCTACTCTCAAGATCTTTTGAGCAATATTCTTACTCATGTAACGTCCACCACAACCACCCTCATGCATTTCTTTCAACAATACTTCAGCCTAATTTTCATCCACACATTTCAAAAGTATGCAATCTAAATTTTTCCTATACAATTTATATTTCACAATCACATACTTGATGGCCTATAATTTTAATGTCCTCTTCTAATTATCATTCATTCCTGCTGGACATTTCATATTCCTTAAGTAAAATATAACATCTTGATACCAGATACAATCATCCATATCACATGTGTAATCAACCTCAGCTTGATTTATCTGATTTGCATCAAGATTGGATTGAGCCATCATTTTTTCCAATCCCTATCCTTTAACCAACTTGGTAATTTGGACATCAACATTGAATTCTTGGATCCTATTGATCCATCTGCATCTTCTTCCAGACACCTCCTGCTGTGAGAAAATATCCTTCATAATTGCACTTGACACAAAAGAAATCACAACTACCCCCATCAAGTAACACCTAAAAGCCTTGACTACCTTGAACAATGCATAAGCTTATTTTTCATTGATGTCATACTTCAATTCAGCAGCCTACAAAGATTTACTGAAGAATGCAATAGGCTGCTCAAAACCATCCTTATTCTTTTGTAGCAAAACTGCAGCAATAGTGTGAAAAAGATTGTAAAGGAAAAGATGTGCATTGGGATACTATAATCAGGTGCCTTAAGCATAGGTGCATCTTTAATAGCTTGCTTGATATTCTTGAAAGCTTCATCAAGCTCACCTTCCCATGTAATAGCAGATCCTTTCTTTAACATCTTGGATATAGGTCTAGTGACCTCAGCAAAGTTTGTTACAAATCTTCTCAAGAAGTTTACCTGACCAAAGAAGGACTGAATTCCTTTGATATTCTTTGGTCTTTGAATCTTATCAATGGTTGCCACCCTCTTAGGGTCAATTCTCACTCCTTTCTTCCCAACTAAGTGGCCAAGAAACTTACCCTCAGTGACACCAAATGCACATTTCCTTGGGTTTAATGAAATGCCATATTCCAAAGCCTTCACAAATATTTTTTCCAAATGAATACAACGATCTTCTTCTCTCTTGGAATAGGTAGTTAAATCATCTTGATAAACAACAAGGAAATCATCAATAAAATCTAAAAAGGAAACATCCATTGCTCCCTGAAAAGTAGAACCAACATTTGTGAGACCAAAAGGCATTCTCACATAAACATATGTCCCCCAAGGTGTTGTAAAAGTTGTCTTGAATTTCTCTGATTCTTTGACAATTACCTAATTATAACCAAAGAAACCATCCATCATAGACATTAATTCTAATCTGATTACTCTCTACAACATAGCTTTCATATTGGGCAAACAATAGTTATCTTTCAATGAGCTGATATTCAAATTCCTGAAGTCCACACAAAGCCTAATGTCACCATTCTTCTTCCTGATAGGGACAAGGTTTGAAACCCAAGAAGAGTTCCTTATAGGCTTGATAATTCCAGCATCTCTCAGCTTCATTAACTCTTCTTGCATCTTGGGTGCCAAAATAGGATTAATAGGCCTTTGTTTTTTCTAGAAAGGTTTAGCATCTCCCCTCAAAGGAATGATATGCTGAAACAAGTCTTCTCTATAAACCTTTAGGTCATCATATGACCATGCAAAAATATGCTTTAATTTTCTCAATAACTCAATCAAATATTTTCTCACATTGTGAGACATGTCCCTACCAATGTATACACTCTTAGGTGCCTCGTGTGTTCCAAGATTTATCTCCTCTAGATCAGCATGATCTTCTCTTTTGATATTCTTTTGAACTCTATCCTTCTTATCAAAGATAGTTTCCAAAACAACAAGCCCCTTGGGAACCTTGTTAGTTTTAAGTTGAATGACTTCATTACAAAGGACAACCTATTTCCCTTCTATTGACTCAACCAAAGTTGAGCAATCAAATTCTTGACCATGATACTGATCTTCACAACTCATAAACTTCAAGATATCATTATCATCATCAAAAACTTATCGATTTTCAATATTGTCTGGTACACTAGGCCTAGCCTGAATTTCAACTTTAGAGATACCAGTAAATGTAATATCATTGGGATTGATTGCTATATTGGATAACAAGTTAGCCATCTTATTATTACTCCTATCCTTCCACTCAATATTGAAGGCATCAAAATGTTCAATCAAATCCCAAATTGTATTCCTATATTGTTTTAACCTTTTTTTCTTGGAAGCATATAGTGACCTAACTTGGGACACCACAAACTTAGAATCACCAACAACACCTAAGCACTTAATACCATGTTTTTGTGCCAACCTTAGTCCTAACAAAAATGCTTCATACTCTGCTATATTTTTGGTACAAAAGAAATTCAATGTGAAAGAGAACTTGTAGGTGTTTCCATCAGGAGAGATAAGTAAAATACTTTCTCTTGCTCCATCTTTGCAATTTGCACCATCAAAGTACATTACCCACAAATCACCCTTCACAGAATTAACACTTACCTCAATAGAGATAGGTGACAAAATAGGTTCCTTCAAAAGTATAGGGATCTCTACCCTAAAAGAATTAATATCAGTATCCACAAAACATGTAGTTTCATTATCAATACTTCTCTCAATCATGTGGCATACTCTTGGTTCTCGCTCAATCTTGACAAACTGATCATCAATCTTGAAAGTGGCATAGGACAGATCACACTATAAACTTCCACCCATGGTAGCACTCCACCTTCTAGATAACAGCATCCCATAATGAGGAGGGATGTCCACCACCAAAACACTCATTGTTAAATCTTTCTCTAGATATGTTGCCAGCCTATATGGCATTGCATTGATAGTCCCAATGACTGGTACCTCCCTCTGATCCATTGGACAACATCTGCCTTGGACTATATCAACTTTTAGGCCACACTTCTTTATGATTTAAAAGGTATAATAGTATTAGAGGCACCACTATCAATCATACAATTTCTTAATTTCATTCCATTCACAAGGACACTTAAAAATAATGGATCAATGTTTTCAAGGCTAGCATTGACAAAACTGTCCAAATATATAGGAGGAATTTGAGATACAATTCCTTGAGCAGAAACTCCTTTCAAAGCTTTATCCTAAAATCCATTGTATGCAACATCATTATTATGAACATTGTCTACCCATGCAATAGCTCTGTCTTTGTGTTCAGGGATCCTCAACAATTCTGACAATGGAACCTTAACTATAATCTGGGACAATACAGATAACATATCAACAGGAGTAGTGGGAGGAACCTCAATTTGTACAGCCTTAGTTTCTCTTTGTTTGTCTGATACATTAAGTGTATTGACCACCCTCATTTTTTCATTCTTAGCCATTATGTTAACTAGCTTCTCAAACTCACTAGAAAATATTTCAACTCCAACTCCCTTAGGCTCACAATTCTTACCTTTTACATTCTTGAATTTCGCCATGTGATCACCTTTTGATTTGTTCTCATTAGGCTCTCTAGAGTTGGTACTCTTTATAAACATTCCTGTAGCTTTTCCATTTGTATCCCTTTCCACCATGTTCCTAGTTTGCACTTGGGAAATCATTTGTGTAGTAATCCTATCCATCTCTTCTCTAGAAGGTCTTCTTAAATTTACTAGCTTAGAAGAAGAGTTCATGTTACATGTCTTCTCATCTATGCCTTCATCATCAGAAAATACCTCTTGATGAAAAAGGGCCTAATTGTGTCTCTTCACATTTACATCTACTTCTTCATCAAAATCATAATCATCTTCATATCCTAGATATGAAGTAGCCATGTTGCATTCAACATCATCTTGATCTATCTCATCATTGCCACAATCTTGATTTGCAGCCATAGAATGTGCAACCACACAATGCTCTGCAGAATGAGGGGAATGGCATGCAACACACCAAGGTATGTCCTCCATGACATTTATTGAAGATTTTTGTAGAGGGTTAGGGACACCTTTGTCATTGTTTCCTCTTGCAACAAGGACAACAGGCTTGCCATCCTTCCATTGGGTGTTGTAGGGGTAGTTCTGCAATCTATTCTGCTTATTAAAATTGTTGTTGAACTAAGGCCTTTCATTGGTAGGAGCACTGATGTTCGTATTTGTAGGTGCCTTCAAATCCTTCAATGCATTGAGCACCTTATCCAATTTATCTTCTTCTTGCCTCCTAGTTCCAACATCCCTATCATTTTCTTTTTTGTATTTCTTGTCCCCAAACAACTTAGGGTCATGTCTCTTCCCACCCAACTTCCCTGATATCTTCATATTGTTCTCAATATTGATAGCAATCCTAAAAGAATCCCTAAGAGTTCTTGGTTCCTTTTCCCTCAAAAAATAACCCATCTTTCCATCAAATGCATTGAAGTATGTAGTTAGACAAACATTGTCATCTAACCGCATAACTTGAAATAACTTATGCACACCCTTCTAAAATCTCATATTAAATTCAACTGTAGATTCATCCTGATTTTTCCTTATGGTATTGAATTCATTCAACATGAAACTAGCATTAGGCCTATCACCATACTACTCTTTAAAACATCTCTCAAAGGAATCCCAAGTATCAATACATTTATCAAGAAGTCTCTTAAACCAATCTCTAGCATCCTCCATTAGAGATTGAACAAATAATTTCATTACTACATCCTCATGCTCTACCTTATAATCATTAAGCATATCAACAAATAACCTAAGATGCTCCTCACAACTAATAGCATTATTACCAGCAAACTTAGGTACCTTATCTCTTATATCATTTGGAAAAGCATTTGGGTAGCCCGGTATCCCATCAAAACTAATTTTCCTATAGCCTTCAAGTTGCATAGGTCTTCTTTGAGATCCTAAACTAGTGTTCCCACTAGAATTATTATTTTTATCTACATTCCCACCCACTTTCACATTTGACTGTCTATTAGGATCAACAAATGATTTGGTAGATACATTAGGAATTAGATTACTAGTAGTAGCATTGCTAAGTGGAATAGTAGTGTTCATAGATGGCATACCTAGTTTAGTAGCAGAAGAGCCATGAACATTAGCTAATGAAGCCTTCAAGAATTGGATGTTTCTTCTTTTCTTTGCAATAGCAGCATCAAATTCAGCTCTTTCCAACTCTTGAGCTAGAGCTTCATCCTCTTTTCTTTTTCTTTCTATCTTTGTCTCCCTATTTGATCTAGGTGGTGGGATCCCTGGTATTGTCACTAGTTTTCTTATTTGGACACCCACCATCTTCTGCTTTCCTTTTTCATTAATAACTACAGTAGGCCTAGTGATCTCATGTCCATTCTTACCCTTAGGCAAAGGAGCATAACTTTGCACTTGTCTAATCATAGGGCCTTCTTCATCAAACTCATGGTCTTGCAACAAGCATTCCTACTCACTTCTTAGAGCTTCAAGATCACCAAAAACATCATGTTGCAACACCCTAGGAGTAGAGACTTGTTGCAACATCTTGTTTCTCTCCTTCATTTCATTAATTTTTCTTAAAAGAGACTTCCTCTCCATTAGAGCATTTACTTTTTCAGCCTCTCTCTCCTCTTGTAACATTTTGTATATGGCATCCTGCTCTGCCAACTGCAACCTAAGTGCATTTAGGTCATGTGGATCTATCATGTTGTCTTTAGAGCTTGATGATACTTCCACATAAGTAGGATGCTGATATGCAAAATGCACTCACCTTGGTTCCATGGGCTGCCTTTTGAATATGTCCTCATTAGGATCTAGATTCATCCCATAACCTTTTTCTCTAGCATGTTCATCCTGACTTGCAGGTAATGAACCCTTATCTTGAAATACTACTTCTGGGGTATCATAAAATTTGTCTTCAGAGTAGCCACTATCTAATCTAGAACTTATATCTTTTGAATCTTCCTCATTAGAGGATGTAAGTGGTACTCTACCTCTAGTATTTCTTTTCTCTCTCATAGGAGCACTGGTAAACTCTTCATTCCTCCTGATCTAGCTCTTCTTGTCAACTCTAGGTAACTGTTCCAGAGCAATCTCTGGATTTTTCTTGACAAAAGACCTAGTATTCCTCCTTTTGTCCATCTTCAACTTATGACACTGGTTCTTAACCTTTTGAGTCGCCACCCACCTAGATGGTAAAACCTTAAAATTCACAAGATGACACTGAAAACCACAAGTGAACACAAAAGTCCAACACAGTTTTTATCTCTAGACTCTCCCCAGCAGAGTCACCATTTTGTTGGTGCTCCCTTTGATCTTCAACTTGTAGATTTATACTTTGATGGATAACTTTAATGATACTTTGACTCTATCACCACTCTGAAATCTACAAGGATGAGAGCCAATTAACAAGGATCAACAATGAGATCCTCCTACACTTTGAGCCTTAATGCTCAAGTGGGTGTACCCTTGACTCACTTCTCCAAAGGAGTCTCAAAATAATATACAACTATGTCCTTTACTAACTGACTGAAAGATATTATCATTTAAATTTGGGTGTGTGTGGTTGATGACAATGAAATGCCTCTAGAGAATGGACCAGTGCCTTAACCTAGGGCAAAGAGTCACCCAATTACATACATCAGCTGAAGATCTTAAATCAAACACTCTTGGGCTTAGGATAAGTGCTTTGCCTACTACCCCTCTCCCTCAAACACTAGGACATCAAATTCTTATTTGGTTGTAAACTCACTGAACTCACCTAGAAGACTTTAATCCTAACTTTGTTAGGAACTCAGAGATGACTTCACAATACTCTTTGTTTACCATATGTTAATACACTTTGTGATACTAACATATATGAGCTCAGAACCAAAACAAGAAGACATACACAAATGTAAGATTGGAACTCAATAGCATTCTCATTAACATATTTAGGATCAATATATAATCAAAGTAACACAAAGATAGGAAAGAGACCCAAAATCTAGCTCATCTTTCCTCAAATGTTCATACAATCACAACCACTAGAACTAACCAAAATTCAGAATAGAACCTCAGGACTGAACCCTTAATCTATCAAAAAACTAACTACTTATACCCCCAGTCACCTTGGAATCCTCAAAGAGGATGCATCAAACTTTAGGTGTCTAGGGTTAGGGTTTCAACTACCCAATCAATCAAAAATACAACAAAAGTTATTGCAAGGGAAGAAACACAGGCAAACTAGAGACAATGAATCTCAGACAGATCTTCCATCATCAAAATCTATGAGAATGGTATAGAACACCAAGGAATTGCCATGAAAACCAATCAAATCGGCCACCTGTAAACACACCTCAAGCACAAAACCATACTTCTCCTAGTACAAAAACATCATGCCACCAACCATAGAGACCCTCAAATCAGTCGGCAATAACCAGCACCACCAAACCAATCAAAATCAGCCTCAAAAACCATAAATTTTGTTACTTCCTATCACTGGAAACCCCATTTAAAAATTCAAATTCAAACTGCAATGGTCACGTCAAAAAATTTAAAACACAACCGTAGATCTTTTCCTTTTCCCAGTAGATCGGGTGGCTTACATTTAATCTCACAATAGTCGTGAACCCTTTTGAAAAGTCATCAACCCATTCAGCACACCATAGCCAATAAAAATCTTGCACGTCAGCTCTGTGTAGCAGACAGGACCCACAAATTATAAACCTTTAATTGAATGGCTGTCGCATGATCGGATGACCTAAAAAGATTCCATGTGATCACACGACACCCATAGATCTTGTATCTGTCAGCCCCTTTGAAAGATTTGGGCCTACTGACAAATCCTAATCACCTTCCTGCTCGACCAATCAAAACACCACAAGTCAACGCCACCTGTCAGAGGACCCACCCTCATTAGCTGTCTAAGAAAAGAAAAATTGATGGCTAGTGTAAGATCTCATGGTTCTGACAACTTCCATGAGAACTTATGCTAACCATAGATCTTTTGTAGATATCAGGTCCCACTGACACATCTGAATCAGCAAGCCCTTCAACCAATCAAAAGAAAGCCACGTCATTAAATCTGACATAGGTCCCACTGCTCTTTATCCTTCACGAGCTATGCTGACAGCCTCCACCTGTATACTGACACAACCAATGAAAAAGCACCATGGTGGCATGACATGGCATAGGACCCATTGTGAATCACTATCCTGGAAGATCGGATGATGGGTGCATGATCACAAGGGGGAAGAATATTCCTTGTGATCACACACCAGTCATAGATTAAGAAAAGGAACAATAGACCGGGCCTGCTAGGACAGATGGCACATGGTTGCGAATTTGCATGTTAGAACCCTCTGACATCACACAGTCTTGCAAAAAAGTGATAGCCACAAGTTTTAAAGCTTTGAACATTTGGAAAAATTAATGGCACAGGCACTTAGGACTTAGGAAACATTAAAGGGGACCCCGCCAAACATAAAAACCTAACCGCCAAACAATATAAAAGGTCATTTTAAATAACACATGCGGATTTAAGGATTTAAGTCACCAAAAATTTAATGATGAAAAAGAACAGGGCTAGGGCATTTTTGAATTTTTTCCACCCAATGGCTAGTTTTTTAAAAATTTGACAAGGGTTTCAGGGCCAGAGACCAGGGGAAGACCTGTATAGCCATGAAATTTTTTTAGGGTGCTAACAAGGTATAATAATCATTATCAATTCTCTCATTAAAGAAATTAACATACTAGTGCATAAATGACCACAGACAAGGCCAACTAATGAAACTTGCATCAACATTGGATCAATCACATGGATATAGATAGTCCATAAATGAGTCATCTCATTGTAAGTAAATAGGTCTCAACTCCATCATCTACATGACCCACGATCTAAGCAATGAATAATGAAGTACATTATCATATTAGTAGAATTTGCATAGAAATATGAGAGAGACAAAGATAAATTAGTAGAATATGAGACTCAAACATCAAATCAACTTATGACTTGAATTGCCAAACATGTCCACAATCATGAAGTAGAATCAAGGTACCATTAAGGAGATAAAAAGAATTAAAACCGGAATAAATGTAACAAATATTGACATATGATAAATAATAATTTGAACTAAGGATTATGAGTGTGAAAAACATATTGCCTTCCAAGTATAAGAGATATCCAATAAATTTTAGGAAAGATTTCAAGTGCACCATCCTCACTGTGAGGAAAAAAAACCAATGGAAGAAGTTGATAAACATCAACTGAAGTAAGTGCTTCCCAGTGCAACTTACAAATGGAACAAGTTGATAAACACAGCTAAGTAAGCGCATCCTATTGTTGGATATTACTAATGCATGGGTGGTGATTGAGACATGTAATATGTTTAATCATTACATTACTAAATGGTCAATCATATTGTTGTCATTTGTGTTTTGTCACTGATGTCAACATATGCTTTTACGAAGGAAACAAACTAGTAATCATAGTGTACGGATGTTTTAGATGCCAAAAAGTTAGATAAGAGTTCAATTGGATGTTGTGATCTTATATCTATGATTGCATCATTAAGTATTTCATATTAAGAGAGTTACAATGGTTTTGGTAAAGACTGGTCACTGGACCATGACAGTGAGAATTGACAGAGTTAGTCTCTAAGTTTTTGATATATCTTTTAGAGGGATTGGATTCAAGGTATGTGAACTTGAAGGATGATGGAGGAGGTACTGATGGATGTTCATTAGTCAGTGCAAGCTACAGAGTGATTTATGACATCACCTATGGCATGTGCTCTAGCAATGGCTTATTCTGAACCCGACTCAGGGAATGAAGTGTGTGTTTTGTTTAGCAAGCATAAATCAAGGATGTCGGTCCTTAATTGTTGTAATGTAATCACTGTAAACTTTTTTTAGATACCATGTGTATCTTAGCAAGGTTTTATGTAATTTTTTGTAATTAAGAAAGCCCTATGGGCCGACGTGATCTTGGTGAAATGTAATAAGGTATAAATGAAAGGTATTTTCCTTGGAAAAGATATGGATGGAATATAGGTGACATAGAGAGGTTGTGAAAGTTGTGAGCTTGTGTCTATTGCATGTAGAGTAGAGGTTTACTGGTGGACTTCATTGGAATTGATCAAGCAAAGACAGTTGCTAGAAAATAGTTCAAAAGATTGTGTATTTCTTCATATACACTTGTTGTGAACTAGTGAGTTTTGAAGGTGGATTTAACCTTCTTTGGGCATGGAGCCTTGGGTAGTGAGCCCTCTTTGTTCCTTGACTCCTAACAAGGTCTATCCTCTAACAAGGACTATGTACTATAATGTTTCAATAAGCTCCTAACAGGGCTATATTTTCTAACTATGTACTCTAAATAGTGCACTTCTCTAAGTCATTATATCCAAGGGAATCCATGAGAGGGAAACCTTGAGAAAGTGACCTAGAGCTCCTAGGCATGGAGTGCAAGGGTATTTTAAGTTTGCTCTCAGCTAGAGCTATTAAGCCTATAACCTTGCTAGTAAACCATGCAATGGAAGATTCAATGAAGACAAAGGCAAGAATGCCAATATCCACAAGAAATCTAAATGAGAATGCAATGCAATACTATGCTAGAATGAAGATGCAAGCTAAGCTATAAAAATGAAAGATAGAAGTATTACAAATCCTTACTAATTAAACTATGTGAGCTAATCTATAGCATAAAGGAAACTAAATTAAGAATGCAATGATAATGAAACTAAACTATGATGCAAGAATAAAAATGAAATGATGATGCAATGTTTCAATATGAGAGATCTAAGAATACCATAGCTCCAAAATGCCAAGATTGAGAAGCTCCAAGATTCCAAGATGCTAAGATGCCAAGACTCCAACAGAATGATAATGCAAGAGATGAATTATACAAAAGATGAATCATGCAAAAGATGGATGATTAAGAATGAGGAGAGAGTCTCCTTTTAAAGGATTTTAGAAATGAACAGACGGTCAAGATTAAGAGGCAAAAAAGAATTATCAAAGGTGAAAATTAAATCTTGGTTGATCCATGTGCTCAAGATTCTTAAGAGGCAAAATCAATGGACATGATTAAGAGGCAAAAAAGATATGTGGAAGAGATTAAGAGGCAAAAAAATATGTGGAAGAGATGAAGAGTCAAAAAGAGATTCCACTCACCTTGAAAAGTGTGCATTCATGTGAAGACAAAAAATCTTTTTCTTTTTTTCTTTTTTTAATTATTTATTTATTGTTTTTAGAAAAGTGGTTTCCATTAAAAGATTTTTTATTTAATTAAAAGAGATTTGTTCTTTTAATTAAATGTGGCTTAGGATAAAGTGATTTTATTATTTAATTAAAAGATTTTTTATTTATTTAATTAAAAGGGATTTTTAATTAATTAAAAGGGAGCATGTTCTCTTAATTAAATAAGATTTTTATTTTTTTATTTTTTTCTCTTTTTAATTAAATAAGGCTCAAACCTTAGGAAATATTGAATTGATTCTGATTTGATCAAGGAAATTGATATAATTGAAAATGTTGATATTGATTTAGGGACTTGATAAATTGATAAATGGGGGCCCAAAGTCTAGGCGACCATTTTAGGGTGCATACATTTGCCCCTCTTTGACTAATGTGTGATTGATCTAGGAACACATGTAGTCAAAGAATGAAGTTGAAATGTGAGATCGATTTGGGATCACAAAGCAACTCAGATCAGCCAAGAAAGAAAGAGATAGCCAAGAAGGCAAGCAATAGCGTTCTGACTCCAAAGAATGAAGTGCAGAAAAATAGCAAATCTTGCATGGTCATCCTGGTAGCAATAGTACTGAACACTTAGGAAAGAGAGCCAATAAGATATGATGTGTCTGCCCCCTTGGGATCGAAAGCAAAATCTAGTAGAGGGAATGTAGAAGCAAGAGCAACATGATCAAATCACTAGAAATCATAATCGAAGAAAGAGAATAGAATAACCATCAAATAGTGAAGATATGCCCCACACATGGGACCCAGGGCATGAACATATTGGTCCCTCAACCCGAAAACACCACGGAGGGGGATTTGAACTTGGGATTTGAAAGTGAATGAAAGACTAGAAGTTTGAAAGAGATGGGGATGAAGAAGTGAAGAATGCCCCAGCAAAGATCAAAGGATCAAGCCTCAAAGGTTAGCCAACTACACGAAAGAAGGAGAAATGATCAAGGTGAACTCAGATTTCAGTTTCAATCTTAAAATGAATAGAAGATGATGTGATATGAAAGACAAGAAGTGAAAGACATGATCAGGAAGAAGTGAAAGGTGAGCGCAGTTTGACTAACAAATCCATAAAAGATGAAAGGAGAGCTCTCTCCATATGCAAGATGCAAGACTAATCTAACATGAACCTAAGAATGCAAGCTACTATGAAAAGTGGTTTACTTGCAAGGTCACAATGCCAATAGACATCTAATTATCATCATCAAGCATTATTCGTAGTGTCATAAGATCATACAATACTCACTAGCATAACTATGAGTATATGAATATGATCTATATTAGATAGAAATGTGGGAATCCCACCTAGGCACCAAAGACATGTAAGTCAAGATGACTAGTGTAGTGAGATTACCTAAGTTTGATATGGCAAGATTATGCTAGCATCAAGACATGTGAAAAGTCAGGATAGCTATAAGCATGCACTTGCAAAAAAAAGTCAAGGATAATACCTTGTCAATCCATAGTGTCAAGTAAGACCAGCATAAATGCTCATGATAGTTAGGATCAACAAAATATACCCACAAGCAGATAAAGTAATAAAACATGTTCTCATACCCTCAGTCTTCTAGCTATGCATCATCGAAAACTTCTCAGAGAAAACACTCATCGAAGAAATCGTCATAGACAACACACAAAGAAAAATAAAGTCAACAAATCTCAGCAAGTGTGTTTGTGTAGGTCATAGAGGCAAACTTTGAGTATCACATCTGCAAATGAGAAATATCATATCATACTAGATTGTAGGGTAGGACATTTGATAAGTGTTGAGAAACACTCAACGCAAGGGTAGTGTTGAAAAACATAGTTTGGACCAAGTTGCCCAGGAAACCCAGATGCACAAAGAGACCCAAGATAAGCTCAAAATAATAGATGCCCCCTAGACTAAGACAAGAATCAATTCCAGGCTAGGAGAGGCAAAGCGAGAAGTGGAGCGAAGGAGCACCATGCAAGATTGATAGACATAGATGCAAAGGGTCTCAAGCAGCGCCTGTTTCCAGGTTTTCACAACTTGATAGATTTATTATAATTTTTTCAGGGCTTTTTATAAAAAAAAAATTGTATTTTTACTACCAAGGTCCCTGTTTCCAAGTTTTCACAAAGGCACTTTTTCAAATTTTATTTTATTTTTTAAAAAAAATTTATGCTTTTTATGATTTTTTTCAGCATCATATATGAATTTTTTTGGTATTTTTTCAGGATCATAAAGTATGTACAAAGAATGCCCCAGATAGCAATGGGCATCAAGAATCTACTTCCTCTAATGTAGAGAACTGATAGGCCCTAGGCCCAAATGCTACAACTGTGATGATAGGAGGTTTCAACCAGTTTGACCAATAATAACTAGCCCTAAGTAATGTCTGAGCTAGCAGAGGATTGTTAGAATGTGACCCACATATGCCATAGTGGGTTTCAGCTAGCACTTTTTTTGACTCCTCTATTTCTAGACACCTAAGGAGAGTTCCATCTAGACCCTTCCTATACAAGTCACTAGAGACAAAAAAAAGTGTAAGGGATGGTGGAAAGAATGGCATGGTGGATTTTTAGGAAGAATATGAGGTGGAAGACATGAAGAGATGGCAGGATTGTAGGATTTGTAAGCAGGATAGTGTAATTCATCCACCAGGAACTTGAAGTGAGATTTATTCCTTTTCATTCATAAGATGGATGTCAAAGTAACCAAGGCATTAGCAAATTTTTTCTCAGCTTTAGGAATGGGTTGAAGTATAACAGATATGAGATCATACTTGAAGTAGTGTACCATTTTTTTGTAGAGAATCAGCTTGTCATCTTTTATTTGAGAATCATTATTTTTGAGCAGATTTTTATTTTTACTTTTCTTAGGTGCGGATACCACCACAATGTGGTTTTCACCATCCAACCATTGCTCTTTTCTTTTGATTCGATGCTTGTAATACTTGATTGCTGATTCAGTCCTTTTTGTTACTAGTTTGTTGGTGGAAGAAGTAACATGTGTTAATGTGAGATGAAATGAAGTGACTGGTTCAATAGCATTTATGTGAGGGGTGTCATCTCTGGTGACAAGAGAAGTTGAGCCTATAGGGTAAGCTCCAAAAGTAGCTAGATCTAGATTCATCAAAGAAGGACCAACATAGTCAACTAAGGCAATACGGGGAACAAACTCATCAGGCCCTGCATGAGACTCATCAACTATGTTAGGTGGGTTACAAGAGGTATGAACTACATCAACATCCATATCTGTCATGGAAGAATCTTTTGGAAGAGGCTTAAGATGTCAAGAAGTAGAGATACTCATGTCATTATGTGTGAGATCACCTCTTTGTAGTAGTCATGCAATGTTGCAACATTGTCTATCATAGTTCAATGATTCTTTAGGCACATAGGTTCTAGACATAGAGGCCTCAGCCATATCATCAGTAGATATATGTTCTTCTCCCCAAAGAAGTGAAGTAGAAAGAAGATCATCTCCCATTTGAGCCACAATGTGTAGTGGTGACTCATCTATATCTATGTCTGAATTACTGAGCATGGGAGTATTTCTAGAATAATCAAGGAGGGCATTTTCCATACTACCCTCATCTTCTCTATAGATCCACTCTTGGACAGCTTTTTCTTCTCTTTCTACTCCTAAAGGAATGGATGAAGAAACAAAAGTATCAAAGACCATCATAGCAGAAGCGAAAGGATTCATCTTATCAGATAGTTTCCCATATGACCTAGGAGAAATAGGTATAAAAGCAAAAGAATCTAGTGTATATTCACCCATACCAAGGCTCATCATCTTAAGTGTTTTCTTAGCAACAACTAGAGATGTACTAGGATCAGCAGAAGGTTCATTGTGAGGAACAAATGTTTCAGCAGCAGCAAAAGCATTAATAGCAATAGTATGATCTCTAGGAATCACAAATTCAGTGCCATTGCATAGAAATTTGACGCATTGATGATAAGTGGAAGGAATAGCCTGCATGTCATGGATCCAAGGATGACTTAAAACAATTTTATATGCGAGTGGGATGTCCAATACTTGGAAGTTAATATCTTTCATGACAGGGCCCACTCGGACAAGAAGCGTGACAAGACCTTTGGAAGATCTTTCCACTTCATCGTAAGCTTTTATAGTAATCTTCTTCTTAGGATCCACAGAAAATTTTGACAAACCCAACTGTTGTATGACATTGAAAGAAACAATATTTAACCCTGCACCATTATCTATTAGGACTCGGCTGACGCGAGTGTGGTAGACTAGAACTTCGATGTGTAAAGATAGATTATGAGGGTGAGCAATAGATACGTTATCTTCTATAGAAAAGGAGAGAGATAGAAGAGATGAAATGTGGTTGACCATAGCTTGAAATCAATCTGGGTCAATGTCATTGGGAACATGTGTTGTACATAGAGCCTCATCAAGAATCTCTCTATGCAAAGGGGATAACTGAAGCAACTCAAGGATAGATATTTGGGCTGGTGTCTTTTGCAAATGTTGGACAAGATCATAGCTAGGGGTGGCTGAAGGAGCTACTTGTTTGGAAGGAAAAGCTTGCTTGGGATCTTGCATAGTTTTAAGGACAATCTTGGCTTGCCCCCTAGTAACAGCATTCAATGTCTCACTTCGGGAAGATGAACTACCACGTGTTTGCAAGACCAACTTTGGCTTACCATGATTGACTTTATTATCATCTTGAGACCTCAGCATTAGAACACTCTCAATGGGCTCTATCATGTTGATCACAGGTGTATCATAAGTATATGTATAGTTGATCTTAGCATCATGATTCTTCTTATGTGCTTGAGAGGTTTCCCCCTTGTCATGCTTATGTAGATGATCTTTGAAAGTTGTGTGATCAAAATTTTTAGTTAAGCCATTAGTGGAGATTGTGTTGTTATCAATGAGGTCTTGAATATCATCCTTAAGCTTAAAACAATTGTTTTTCAAATGTCCCTTGTTTCTATGATAATGGCAGTAATGATCCTCTCTCCACCAATCAGGCCTATTTAGCGGATCCTAGTTACCAGGTTTATCAGGAATAGGATGTCCATTGTCAACTGAAGTCTTAAGGATCACATCATAAGGTTCTGCCAACTTGGTATAGACTCACCTTCAAAATGACTTCTTAGGCTTATCTGCATATTAAGGTTTAGGAGCACTGTGAGCATTGGCAGCTTCTTGTTGTTTTGCTCCATAGATAGCATTGGGGAGATTGAAAGCAAGCTCTTTAGCTTTAGGAGTGTCAACAACCCCATCATTAACAACATACTTGTTTCTATTCCAAGGCTTATTTTTGTCCTTTCCATTGTTTCTAGTATCTTTATTAATAACAATATCCCCCTTTCTAATGGCCACATCCTCAATCCTATATGCACTTTCAACCATGTCATTGAAAGAGGAGAACAATTGTTTCTGAAGATCATAATCTAGCTCAGGCACTAGAGTGTTGATGAAAATGTCAATCTTTCCTCTCTCAGGTAGCTAATGAGGATATCATGAATACAATGACCTCCAATGTTGCAAGTAGCAAATAACTCTCCTTGGTTTTGTCTCAAAGTACCAAGATCTATCATGGTCATAGGCTGTTGGATATTGTATGAATAGTGTTGTGTGAAGCACATAGCCAACTCATCAAAAGTCTTCAAAGGAGGTGTCAACTTTGCAAACCATTCTAAAGCTTTTCCTCTTAAGCTTTGAGGGAATAATCGTAGCAAAAATGTGTCTTCATGAAGGAAGTCCATGCTATGAGCATAAAAGTGACACACATGGTCATGAGGATCACCATTTCCATCATACTTGTTGTATTTGGGAACCTCAATATCCCTAGGAAATGAGACCATGTATAGACTTTTATCAAAAGGAAGAGCACAAATTGATTCTACAAAAGAGACCTTTGGAGGCTCTCTTTCTATTGCCATTTGGGTAAGGCATTGATTTGTCTGACGCAGTTCTTCCTGAAGGACTTCCAATTCAGTTGGTACTCTTTGTTGGACAATTTGTATGACATCATAGCTGGGAGGAAGCTTGTATCCTCTAGAAGTCATATATTGAAAATATTGGTTGCCATTACGCTCTAAAAGCTTATGCATCATTCATTGGGAGACCACATCTTGTTCAAATCTCATAAGATCCTCACTAGAAATCTCATCATCAGCCTCTGCCTCATGTTGAGAGGGAGGAGGTCTAGGAGGTGAAGAAGGCATACCAAAAGTGGGTCTTGGAAGAGATCTTGGTGGCATGTTGTTGCCATTGTTGCCATTAAAAAGAGGTCTATGCTCATAGTTACTAGTCTCGGGTTGCACATAAGACATTCCTCTATAAGCCATGTGCCTAGCAACATCCATCCTTTGTTGATTGTGTTCTTTGTCTAAGCACGCTTGGTTATCCTTATGCTCAAAGTGTTCTTGCAAGCATTGAAATTTTTCTTGTTCAGTCAAAGTGAGTGAGACATTGTCTATGTTTTTGGGGGTCTTGAATGCGGAAAAGAGGAAACCTCCTTTGTACCATGGGGTAGCCTTAGAATCCTCATATTGGTTAGAACTAGAATAGTTGTTGCTAATGGGCACTCGTGAGCATATATTTGGAGAAGGTAAGTATGTATAATTGAATGGAGGATGACTCTCCTGCTCAAATTGAGACCGAGTTGTAATCGGCATGAAAAGAGATGTTGGTCGACTAATAAAATGAGACAAAGTTTCTTAGATTTGAGATAAGAAAATCTAATAAAGATCACTTGTCAAAGTAGAACAATAGAGAGATGGCTTGTCAAAACTCCTCAAGCACTTACAATAATTAATTGACTAAAGCCGAGTAGCAAGCAAGAAGCTCAATAAGCAAGTAGCTAGAGAGGTAACCATGATGCAACAAGTGATCAAGAGTAGCATTTGTTAAGCTCACATTAAATAGTTTTAGCTCATTTGTTTTAGTATAGAACAAGTTTGAGCATGTAGATAACAGACCAGCTTTAGGTAAGAATAGAAAAAGACACTCTACGACAGGTTAAAATGCAAGTTTAGCAGCTCCGGATTGCAACAGCAACAAGACAAAAAAAAGGTTCTAGGTGACACTTTCTAGGTAGACAAGGTGACAATTTATAGTGAGGTAATACTTCACCCTAAGCTAAGCAACAGTTTCTAGTAAGGTCGGGTGACACTTTCCAGGCAAGTGGGGTGACAGTTGTGCAGGGATGAACTGTCGCGTGATATTTCTCAGAACAAGGTGTGACACTGTTCCAAGGTCGTACGACTCTTTGACTAGTGAACATAAAAATCTCAGTTTTGAAGTGTTTTGATCAAGTTTAAAGGTTGGATAGTGCAATTTCTTAGTAACAGTAGATAAAAGATAGGTTTGCAAATAGTATAGGATCAAACATGTCATAGAACACTTGAAACAAGGGCAAAAGCAACCTTGCCAAGACAAGCACTTGTGATATCAAAATAGAAAACCTTATGAATGATACCATTTTATTTGAATGTTGAGAATGTTTACACTGGTATAGAACAATCGAAGATAATTCAAGCAATTACTACCTAGAAGGACAAGGCTCATTACTTAGCAACTTGGCCCACAACTTGATGCTCCCTTGCCTCACACCAAGTGATTGCCCACAAGAGATATTGGCATTGTCATGGAAGTGTCAAAAACACAACCAAAGGAACACATATGGTGAGTTTCTTGGGGTGATCTGGGTAAGTCCACTTGGATCAATCCTTGCACCAAGAACCTAAGCGGCAAAAATAAGGTGGCTTCTAACTAATGGTTCGTAGTAAGGGCTTCCATTCATAACACCCCTCTTGCTCCTCATAAAGGACTAGGACCTCACGGCCTCAAGAGTACCTTAAGAATTCTTGCTCAATGCTTTCCCCATGGTCGCAATCCCATGAGCTACTCACATCAAGCGAAGACAAGCGTTATGTCTACCAAGGTTTTGTGTCTTTGATAGCCTTGAGATTATAGTGGGTTGGAATAGCTCAGTATTAGCTTGTCCCAACTTGGGTCATTCCTTTTGATTTCTCAAGAGCAAGTCTGATGAAGGGTGCTCCCCTTAGTACCACAAACACATAACAGGAATAGAGAAACAACAACAATAATATGCAAGAACAGAAAATTGGCTTCTTATTATCTCCACAAATGTGGAATTACAAACTTTCAGAATTACAATATGCAAAGCCACATGGGCATTCCCTTACAATATTCTGTAGGAAAAATCCTCGAATCAATACCCAGATCTACTACCCAGAACTGCCCTAGACAACACTACGGGCCTTCTTTATATAGACAATTTCCACCACCCGAGAAGGTTCCAAAAATTTAGCCCTAAGGGCCGACCCAACTTAGAATTATTTTATTTTTCAATTTATTACATCAAAGTCAGCTCAAAATAACTTTTGAAACCCGAACATAAATTTTGAAGGAAAATTATTTTCTGCCATTTCAGGTGGCCTAACTTCCGGAGACCATAAGTCATCACCAGTTGACCTGATTGACTATTATAACCCCAATTTTAGAAATGCCATGAAGTGCTCTACGGGCTTGACTGGCGCATAGTGCTCATCACCTATTTTTTGACCTCATCCAGGGCCTCTAAAGCCTTCAAAACTGAGTTCAAAGTTTTTGTACCCTACTGCCAATACCGAAAATCTTCAATATCTTCAAAACTAGACCTGATCTAACCATGAAACTTTGCTGGCAGGCTGATATGACTGAGATGAACCTTCACATGTAAAATCAAAACATTCCAAGATCGTAAGGCCAACTTACTAAAAATAGCAAGTTTCCATAAATAGCAGCTCTGCACAAGATAGCCCTTATTGAATACAAAAATAAAAATATTTTTGGGTGATGCAAGATTGCCCTTACACCCAGGATGCTCCTGCATCAAAGTCCACTAAAAGATTCTAAATCTAAAAAAAGAGTAGATCAATTTTTGAGTTTCAAGGTTTTTGATTCACCACAAGGGTGAAGATCATACTCCCCTATCTCAAAAATTTCTCCTAAACACACCAAGCAAAGAGTTTAATTACTCTCTTGCTTCCAAAATCTCAAGATGGGTCAAGATTTTCTGGTTCACCACAAGGGTGAAGAGCATACTTCTCCTACAACCTCAAAATTTCTTCCACAAGATATTATGTTCCTATAAAAATGAAACAACTAGTAATTGCCACACTTGAAAGGAAATAAACACAAGCAATTTTTTATTTTTATTTTTATGCTTTTGGGCAGCCCTACAAAAATTGTTAGTAGCCCTTTTAGCATGCATTCTTTTGAGAAAATATTTCAAGAAATGAGGGCACACCTACAAGCACAACTTGTTAGCCCCACAATGGTTAGCACATCAAAAATCCAATAATAAACTACAAATAAACTAAAGCTAAATGATGACAAAAAAATCATAAAATGAAGAACAAAATAAGAGTGTTCTGCCCCACGGTGGGTGCCCAAAATATGTACTCTAAATAGTGCACTTCTCTAAGTCATTATATCCAAGGGAATCCATGAGAGGGAAACCTTGAGAAAGTGACCTAGAGCTCCCTAGGCATGGAGTGCAAGGGTATTTTAAGTTTGCTCTCAGCTAGAGCTATTAAGCCTATAACCTTGCTAGTAAACCATGCAATGGGAGATTCAATGAAGACAAGGGAAAAAATGTCAATATCCACAAAAAATTTAAATGAGAATGCAATGCAATACTATGCTAGAATGAAGATGCAAGCTAAGCTATAAAAATGAAAGATAGAAGTATTACAAATCCTTACTAATTAAACTATGTGAGCTAATCTATAGCATAAAGGAAACTAAATTAAGAATGCAATGATAATGAAACTAAACTATGATGCAAGAATAAAAATGAAATGATGATGCAATGTTTCAATATGAGAGATCTAAGAATACCATAGCTCCAAAATGCCAAGATTGAGAAGTTCCAAGATTCCAAGATGCTAAGATGCCAAGACTCCAACAGAATGATAATGCAAGAGATGAATTATACAAAAGATGAATCATGCAAAAGATGGATCATGCAAAAGATGGATGATTAAGAATGAGGAGAGAGTCTCCTTTTAAAGGATTTTAGAAATGAACAGACGGTCAAGATTAAGAGACAAAAAAGAATTATCAAAGGTGGAAATTAAATCTTGGTTGATCCATGTGCTCAAGATTCTCATGAGGCAAAATCAATGGACATGATTAAGAGGCAAAAAAGATATGTGGAAGAGATTAAGAGGCAAAAAGATATGTGGAAGAGATTAAGAGGCAAAAAGATATGTGGAAGAGATTAAGAGGCAAAAAGAGATTCCACTCACCTTGAAAAGTGTGCATTCATGTGAAGACAAAAAGTCTTTTTCTTTTTCTTTTTATTTTATTATTTATTTATTATTTTTAGAAAAGTGGTTTCCATTAAAAAAAAATTTATTTAATTAAAAGAGATTTGTTCTTTTAATTAAATGTGGCTTAGGATAAAGCGATTTTATTATTTAATTAAAAGATTTTTTAGTTATTTAATTAAAAGAGATTTTTAGTTAATTAAAAGGGAGCATGTTCTCTTAATTAAATAAGATTTTTGTTTTTTTATTTTTTTCTCTTTTTAATTAAATAAGGCTCAAACTTTAAGAAATATTGAATTGATTCTGATTTGATCAAGGAAATTGATATAATTGAAAATGTTGATATTGATTCAGGGACTTGATAAATTGATAAATAGGGGCCCAAAGTCTAGGTGACTATTTTAGGGTGCATACACTAACAAGGATTACTATACTCTTAGTACATCATTAGTGGGTGCTAATTTCCACCAGGGTTTTTACCTTTAACAGGGTTTCCCCATAACCAAAATATTATGTTATTGTGTTGGCATTCATTGTGTTCATTAGATCTCATATTGTTGGTCTTAAAGTTTAAAGTTTAATATTATGTCTTACAACTGATTCACCCCCCCTCTCAATTGTATTATGGACTATTATTCCTAACAATTGGTATCAGAGCCTATGGTCCTTAGAGAGAAAGCTTAATAGTTTGAGGTGATCTTGGAGATGGAATTCTATAGGAAGGAAAGTCCTAAGTTTGATCCTGAAAACTTTGACAGTTGGAAAAATAAGATGCGAACACATCTTCTATGTATGGGCATATACTACTGGATGATTGTGAAGAAGAAAGAATCTCTGAAAGCTGAGAATGAGTTTGAAACAGTCTGTTGGAGCTCTAAATTTTAGGCAAAATTTGGAGTCCTATATAGTGATACAACCCTAAAAAATGGCCTCTTAAACTCCATGCCAAATAATTAATGATGGAGTACATGAAATGGGATAAAATATTACATTAATTTTTAATTAAAAAATTGAGATATTATGGAAGGAAGCTCTGTGACAAGAACAATCAAAATTCTATGACCAAAACCTTCAGAAAATGTTGGAATTTTGACCTACTGCAAAGATGATGTCGACAGAGGTAGAAGATGGTCGAATTTGAAAAATCTAAAAAGGACCCAGTTCGGAAAATCAAATTGTCTATCTATCATAAAAATATTAGCTTTTCACAAGGTGTTTTGGTTTATTAACCAAGCCCAAATCCGAAAGTTAGGTAGTTATTTTTTAGGTAGTTTATCATTTTTTCAAAACAATTTGTAATAAGGGTGTGTCTTTTCACCCTAAGGAGGTGTGAAAGCCACTCAAACATGTATATATACATAATTCAAAATGTAAAGAAAGACAATACAATACAAGATATATTTTCATAGGATATAATTCGATCAAAACTACAATATGAACTCTAATTTACTATTTTCTTCAACATTAATAAAGATAAGTGCTCTTCTTTTTTATTTGTGGTTATAAGTTATATGTTTTCAATTAGTCTTTCAGATTACTCTATGCACCAAGGTATCCTACTGTGTTTTTCTATTTGATGCATTTATTTATGACTAATTTGTACAATTTGAATAATGGCAACATGGTCTGGGAACCTGTTACTATTTCCTTCGGGCTCTTAAGTTGAGTTAAAAATCTTAGGACCTATTGTATAAATTGTTATAAATTTTGTTTGAATAGAAGATTGTAGGGTGATGGTCTCTCTTTATAGGATTGAGTTACCTTAAAACCATCTCTGATTGTACGTAGGATTGAAATTTTTATGACTCTATAGCCCAAGTATTTAGAAGGCACTGATCTAACTATAATTTGGAAATTGTCATTTGATTCATACTTTGTGGTTTGTAGATTATATGATCATTATTTCAAAATATTACTTTTGAGTCTTTAGTTTAATCCACTTTAGTCAAGATTTATAGAATAAAAATTATTAGAGGATTTGTTTCTTTCCTCCAAGGATCATTCATCACCTTGGGAGGAACTTTGTTTATTTATGTATGCAGTTGTGCAACATAGAGAATTTGATAGTTTAAAGTGAATTTAGGCCTACCAACCTTGGCTTGATTAAGCCAAAATTGCAGAGGTATTAGTGTGTACCTGTCAGTTGGCCAAAAGTGATCCATCATTTTTGGGCACCAACACAGTCAATGAGGATGAAAAGAAATTATTTTCATGCAATATGGTTGCAAGAGAAGCATTGATTAGCACACTATCTGAAGGTGAGTTTACTAAAATTAAAGACCTAGATTTGGCACATGATATTTGGAATAGACTAGAGACACTCTATGAAGGAGACAAGTATACCAAACAAGCGAAATTGCAAAATTGGAAGACCAAGATGGAGATGCTGAAAATGAATGAAGATGAAAGCATTAGAGCTTATGTTCAAAGGGTTACAGAAGCTGTAGTTGGAATCAAAATTTTGGAGGCACTTATGATGAAGATGAAGTTATTGCAAAGATTCTTAGATCTCTAACTCCTTAAAAATTCAAGGCAATGTCAATTCAAGAAACTATACTCCTAACTCCTAACTTTAGCAGAGATGTTGATTACAAAGTTAACTACCTTTGAAGCTATGGAATTAGGAGATGTTGGACCTAAAGTTGAATATGCATTTAGGGCATCCACACACAAGAAAGTATCTGCATTTCCAAGCACAAGCAAAGAAGACCTGAAAGAAGAGCTTGGTATCTCATGTTGACAAGAAAACTGAATGGATAATTAATAGTGGATGTTCTAATCACATGACTGGTGATAAGAACAAGTTTTTTAAATTAGTAAATTATGATGGAGGTTTTGTAAGGTTTGGGGACAATCTCCCAAATTCCATCATAGGAGTTAGATCTATCACTCTAGACATAAAGACTAATATAGACAATGTACTACTTATTGAAGGACTGAAACACAATTTGTTGAGTGTTGGACAGTTAATGGATAAAAAATTTTAGTTAAGTTTTTTTAATGGTAAATGCTTTATCAGGAGAAAGGAAGGAAAACTCATTGGTACCCGTTCAAGATCTAGAGGTAATGTATTTGAACTAAACACATTTGGAGCCTCTTATTTTGTGCAAAGGTAGATGATAGTTGGTTATGGCATAGAAGATTTTGTCATGTTAACTTTGATAACATTGTGAAGGCAAGTATGGCTAATGCAGTAAGAGATCTACCAAAGATTGTGAAACCTTTTAACACTATATGCAGAGAATGTGTTATGGGAAAGCAAACTAAAAGCAGTCATAAAAGAAAAACATTTACATCAAAAGGAAAGTTGGATCTGGTACATACAGATCTATGTGGGCCTACAAGAACAAATTCATACTATGGAGAAAGGTATTTTATACTCTTTGTTGATGACTTTTCTAGAATGATGTGGGTTACTTATTTGAGACAGAAATCAGAAGCATTTGACAAATTCAAGTTGTTTAAAGAAAAAGTAGGGAATGAATCAGGACTAAAAATTAAGTGTTTAAAATCAGACAAAGGTGGAGAGTTTACATCATATTTATGCAATTCAGACTATGAAGAGCATGGGATAAAAATACAAACATCTACTCCTAGGATGCCACAACAAAATGGGATAGCAGAGTGAAGAAACAAAACTATACTTGATGCTGGAAGGAAAATGTTGATTGAAGGAAATGTATCTCATGTACATTGGAGAGAGGCTATTGGAACAACAGTGTACACATTAAATAAAATTCAAATCAGAGATGGAACAAGTAAGACTCCCTATGAACTATGGTTTGATCATACTCCCACTATAAAATATTTCAAAATTTTTGGTAGCAAATGTTACATCAAGAGGGATGATGAGATAGGGAAATTTGATGCTAGAAGTGATGAAGGTATCTTCCTTGGTTACTCTTTTAAAAGAAAGGCATACAAATGTTTTAATCTAAGATTAAGGAAGATGGTTGAAAGTAACAATGTAAGAATAGATGAGAAATTTTAGATACAAGAAAGAATGTATGACAACAGTCAGATATCAGAAGTGAAAGAAACCACTACTGTTGCCAAAGAAGAACTTGTTGAGGAAGAAAGTGAAAAAGAGGCTTGTGATGCTGATACAAGAATGAACACTAAAAATCCTAAAACTCCAAGGTATGTAAAAAATAACCATCTTGAAAATCAAATTATTGGAAATACCAGTCATGGAGTGTTAACTAGATCTAAAGCTAGAGAAGAAATTTGTTTGATTTCTCAAGTTGACCCAAAAACTACAGATGAAGCCTTTAAAGATGAATCTTGGATAAATGCCATGAAAGAATAATTGGATTAGATACAGAAAAATAATACTTGGGAATGAGTTACAAGACCAAAAAATAAAAATGTTATAGGAACAAAATGGGTCTTTAGAAACAAAATGGATGAAGAAGGAACAGTTGTAAGGAACATAGCAAGACTAGTGTGTAATGGACACTCACAGAAAGAAGGCATAGACTTTGAAGAAACATTTTCTCCTATTGCTAGAATAGAGGCAGTAAGATTATTCATATCTTATGCTGCACATAAAAACTTCAAAGTGTATCAGATGGATGTTAAATCTGCATTTCTAAATGGAGACATTGAAGAAGTATACATAGAACAACTGGATGGATTTCCTCTATACGAAGACAAAGACATGGTGTGCAAATTGAAGAAAGCCATGTATGGGTTGAAGCAAGCTCCTAGGTCTTGGTATGCAAGGTTGGACAAGTATCTACTTGGACGTGGATTCAGAAAAGGTAATGCAGATAGTAATTTGTATTTAATAACTACTGAAGATGGAATCTTGATAATAGAAGTATTTGTGGATGATATTATCTTTGGAGGTAATGATGATCTATGTAAAAAATTTGCTAAAGAAATGGAAAGTGAATTTGAGATGTCCATGATAGGTGAAATGAAATTCTTCCTTGGACTACAAATAACTTAGAATGAGAATTGTATTTTCATTTCTTAGACCAAGTATCTCAAAGAATTGCTTAAGAAATTTGGTATGGAAGATTGTAAACCAGTAGGAACACCTATGGTGACTGGAAACAAGCTAACAATTGATGATGAATTAAAATGTGTTTTTCAAACTTTGTATAGATCAATGGTTGGAGGGCTACAATATATAACTCATACCAAACTAGATATTGCTAATGCTATTGGAATTGTGGCTAGATATTAGGTAGAACCCAAAGAGATACATCTAGCTACTATGAAAAGGATACTGAGGTATCTCAGTGGAACCTTAGACTATGGTTTATGGTATGAAAAGAATGATAGCTTTGAACTTCATTCCTATACTGATGCTTATTTGGCAGGAAACATTGATGATAGAAAAAGTACCAATGGTGGTGCATTTTGCCTTAGGAAAAAGTTGGTTTCTTGGCTAAGAAACAAGATTGTATAGCACAATCTACTATTAAATCATAGTATGTTGCTACTGCTATAAACTGCACTCAGATTATTTGGATGAAACAAATATTGATAGAAATTGGAATAACTTTTGAAGAACCTATGGTTATTTATTGTGACAACACCAGTATAGTAAACATGTCAAAGAATTTGGTGATGCATTCCAAAAATAAACATATTTCTATCAAGTATCACTTCTTGAGAGACAAGGTGGCATAAAAAGAAATCAAATTAGAATATATCAGTATAAAAGAGTAGATTGCAGACATCTTCACAAAGCCACTACTGAAAGATAACTTTGAATATCTCAAAGGTATGCTAGGGGTTCAGGCTCCTCCTAGTCAGAACTAAATGATGCAGAGATGCATCAGTCGAGAAGTATTCAAAGCCTTATCATTTTTTGGACTAGATGTAGGGATCTACTCCTTAGGGGGAGTGATCATAGGAGAAATTTTATATGTGAAGGAATTTGAAGGCTCATGGCACCCTTTTCCATTGTTGTCAAAGAGGGAGTGTTGCTACGAGAAAATCTCTACTATTTGGGGAGATTGTTCAGTTGAAGGACTTTGGATTGATATAACTTTGGGATAATATTTTCCCATATGTTGACATCGATGACAAAGGGGAAGATTGTTGGATATTATTAATGCATGGGTGGTGATTGAGATATGTATTATGTTTAATCACTACGTTACTGAATGGTCAATCATATTTTTGTCATTTGTGTTTTGTCACTGATGTCAACATATGCTTTTATGAAGGAACCAGACTGGTAATCACAATGTATGGTAAGTGTACAGATGTTTCAGATGTCATGAAGTTAGATAAGAGTTCAAGTGGATGTTTGGATCTTATATATGTGATTGCATCATTAAGTATTTCATATTAAGAGAGTTACAATGATTTTGGTAAAGACTGGTCACTAGACTGTGATAGTGAGAATTGACAGAGTTAGTCTCTGAGTTTTTGATATATCTTTCAGAGGGATTGGATTCAAGGTATGTGAACTTGAAGGATGATGGAAGAGGTACTGATGGATGATCATTGGTTAGTGTAAGCTATGGAGTGATTGATGACATCATCTATGGCCCATGCTCTAGTGATGGCTTATTATGAAGCCGACTCAGGGAATGAAGCATGTTTTTTGTTTGGCAAGCATAAATCAAGGATGTTGGTCCTTAATTATTGTAATGTAATCATTATAAACTTGTTTTAGATATTGTGTGTATCTTAGAAAGGGTTTATTTAATTATTTTTAATTAAGAAAGCCCTATGGGCCAACCCGATCTTGGTGAAATGTAATAAGGTATAAATGAAAGGTCTTTTCCTTGGAAAAGATATGAATGGAATATGGGTGACATAGAGAGGTTGTGAAAGATGTGAGCTTGTGTTTGCTACATGTAGAGAATAGGTTTACTGGTGGAATTCATTGGAACTGATCAAGCAAAGATAGTTGTTGGCAAACAGTTCAAAAGATTGTGCATTTCTTCATATACACCTGTTGCAAACTAGTGAGTTCTGAAGGTGGATGTAACCTTCTTTATGCAGTGAGCCTTGGGTGGTGAGCCCTCTTTGTTCCTTGAATCCTAATAGGGTATGTCCTCTAACAAGGACTATGTACTATAATGTTTCAATAAGCTCCTAACAGGACTATATCTTCTAACAAGGATTACTATACTCTCAGTACATCATTAGTGGGTGCTAATTCCCACTGGGGTTTTTACCTTTAATAGGGTTTCCCTATAACCAAAATATTGTGTTATTGTGTTGGCATTCATTGTGTTCATTGGATCTTATATTGTTGAGCTTAAAGTTTAAAGTTTAATATTATGTCTTACAACTAATTCACCCCCCCCTCTAAGTTGTATTGTGGACTGTTATTCCTAACACCTAGTGCAACTTAAAAATGGAACAAGTTGACAAAAATCAACTGAGTAAGTGCATCCCAGTGCAACTTACAAATTGAACAAGTTCATAAATATCAACTGAGTAAGCGCATCCCAGTGCAACTTACAAATTGAATCAATGGATCAAATGGAACTTATAAAAGATGCAACTTAGTGAAAAACATGTTAGGAATGAATGCAAAGTGTTTTGGCAGTCATTCTATAGCAGTTGTTGTTGCATTCATGACTTGGATTGTCATTGATGTCAACATAGTGATATTCTGGATATTAGCAGGAAAGTAGGTACAGTTTTGTTTTGCGCACATGTTGTATTGTAGATTGGCTTTTGTGCAATTGATGGTATTTTCTTTGGTGTGTTATTAACCTATGTTTAACAACGCAAAAAGAAATTCATTTATTTGTAAGAGTTATGAGCATTTTGGTGAAAGTAGTGTTTAGACAGTGTTTCTGTGTAGCGATGTTCAGAAATCAAAGGATATCTCTTAGATGGGATGGAATCTGATTTTGTGCAGTTAAAGGGATGTTGGAGACTCATTAATGATGATGTGGTTCATAGTGCAAACTTTGAGGATATGTTTGGAGAAAGTTACAGTAATGGGAAGCCGACAGTTTTATGTGAATTCTGTGTGTAGCATGTAGAATTTATTATTTTGTAATTGAGGACCAACTCATTTGTAATTATTTGAGTTTGGTATATAAGAAGGAATTTTTTCCTTATTGTAATGTGTACTATGAAGATTGTGATGTGAATATATGCATGAAGTGAAGAAAAGAGCTAATTCAGTGATGAAGGAAGACTTGTGAGTACAGAGATTTGGAATTGTGATCTTGTGTAGCAGATAGTGTAGTTTTGGCATAGTGTGAAGGAGGTAATATATTTCATATTATTCTATTGAATAATTCTAAGATCTTTTGGATAGTGGGTTGAGAGATCTTGCCTTGAAGCTGTTTGGGTAGTGGGTCCTTCTGTCTTCCATAAACACTTAACCGGGTTAGAATCTTTTAATAGGGATTCAAAATCTCCTAACAGGGATTTATATGTACTGAATGTATTTCATAAGACTCCTAATAGGGTCCATCCTCTAACAAGGAACTTTCATATTAGTGCATCATTTTGTGGGCATCATTCCCACCGGGGTTTACTCTTTTCAAGAGGTTCCCTAGTTAACATATCTTGTGTTATTGTGCAATTGTGTATGATTATCTTTCTATGGTTGATCAGTACATTGATTATATTGTTTAAAGCTGTTGAATGGATAAATTATCAGATAACTGATTCACCCCCCCCTCTCAGTTATCTTGGGGATCTTTACTTTCTAACAAAACAATAGATCATATAAAATCTAATAGTACTTAATGCTAAATAATGAAATCAATAATAATCCACAAGAAGACAATGTTGTAAGTTTACTCATAATACTTGAATAAATTAATTTTTAGCATGAGCAATGACATTATTTGTTTTGGATCAATCATATATCATTTTCCTTCTTAAAATAATAGTTAGATCAATTATATGGTACATATCATATTGGTCCTTAAAACAAGAGTTAGAACAGCTATTATCTTCAACAAAGAAAATGTGACAATATTACAAAAAGGAGAACACAAGGATATCTTGGAAAAAAAATACCTCCTTTATTGAACAAATTGAAATTTATTTTTTTTAAAAAGTGAAAATAATGCTCTTATTAAAAAAGTTAATACAAATTTATTAGGTAAGAACATAAAATCATATATGAACTAATATTAAACTTGAAACAAAAAAATAAAATAACAATAAACTTATTAGAATTAATGAAGCAAAATAAAACTTTAAACTAAATTGAAACAAATTAAAAATATGTATTCAAATTAGTATCAAACTAACTTCATATTTAAACAAATTAAATTTAAAACAGTCACAAAGAAAAAATCAGTCAAATAAGCTTAAATGATAAGCTAAGAATAGCAAAAAAAAACTGAATTAGTGCAGGGGAATCATAAAAAAAATAGAGATCAGAGACAAAAAAAGAATGCTAAGTTTAGATTAAAAGAACCAAACTGTAGTAAAAAGCAGAGGAATCAGCTATATGCATCCAATCTGAGGCTCACACAGGGATGCAAAACACTCTAACAAAAAATATCATTAATTAAACATATTTTTTAAAACAAGTTTGAAACATCACGCCTGCTAAAACTTATTTTTTAAAACATCAATACTTAAGATTAGATCAATTGAATAGTGTTGCGTAAGAACACTTGAAGCAAGGAGAAATACCAAAATACAAGAAATTTGACTCCAACAATGTGGAACCTCACGCAAGGCAGGGACATGAAGTATGTAGGGGAGAGGGCTGCACAAGGAAGCTATGAAAAAGAAGTGGCTGGTCAAGTCCAAGGTTGCCAAGGAGTGGTTGATACCAAGACGCAAGTGCAAAGGAGTGGTTGATGCCAAGGAGCCAAGACTCATGCAGCCAAGACAGTCCAGGAATTGTTTGTTCATTTCGAGAAGTATACACATTCACTGAAAAAAGTCTTGACAAAGAATCCAAGAGATCAAGCAAATTGATGTTGAATGGTATGCTAAGCATACAGATTTATGAAGATTTTAAACAAAAAAACTGTTCAAAGTCAAATAAACACAAAAATTCTTTGACAAATAATCACAAAGAAACACGCTTAATCAAACCTCTTTAAGAGTTTAAAAAGCACACACTTGAATACCGCAAAGGTTCTCAAGAGGCCACACAAATGGAAACAACTATTGGTAAAGGAATTTCTAGTACATTCCAAGCATATCTACATAGACAACCATAGGAGATATATGTCTATATTTTTTTAAATTAAATGTCTTGTGATCATTTAGAGCTAGTGTTAATGAAAATGGAATCCCTATTTTGCTTGAATAAATGCAAAATTTGTAATTGACTGTGAATTTTATCTTGCATCAATGAAGTTGGTGCTTTGTAGTGATAAGAATAAAAGAAGAAACAAATAACAAGCTGCTCATGCAACAAGGAGAGGGAACAAAATAAAGAAAAACCACACCAACAACTTAACAAGAGAAGTAGAATAGATACGTTTCAATACAAAGTTATTAGATATGATATAGATATGATTTAAATTCCTCTTTTTTTTGTATAAGTGGGATATAAATAACAGAGATAAATATATTCAATCGACAACAAAGCTATACTTAAACCAAGCTAAATATCGAGCACAAAAGATTAGAAAACTAAATAAAAGATATGAGGTAACAGACGGTTTTTTTTTGGACAGAAAAAACTAGTCATATTACAGTGGTCATAAATTTTTAATTCACCATTAGATTTTGCTAATAGTTTTATATGTTTTAGATAACCTAATTTTATAGAATCTGACTAAAGCAATCTTTTGAATGTATCTTGGCTCAAAAGATATAAGCGACTAAGTGAGGTAATGTCAAAATAGAGATTAATTTATAACAGAGAGTATTATATCATTGATTAATTTATAATAGAAAATATATATTAGAGATAAACAAAGATAAAAATAATAATATAAATGCCTACAAAAAATCAAATATCTCTCACAAGCATGAATTTTAGAAAGAAGTGAAAGATAGTTAGTTTGAATTGTGCACAAAAGATTAGAAAAGCCTGTGAACCAAAATGAAGATGAAAACTGCAGGAAAACTTGTTAGAAAGAAGTTTAGATCAGATAGAATGAGATAAATGAAACATGTAAACAAGGTTAGAGAAACCATGCAAAAACATGAGATTAAATGAAAGAACTAAGTTGGGTTTGGCGGAGAACCGAACGAACCCAAAAATAAATTTCAAAAATGTACTCTCAGGTGGCAAGCCTTCCAAAGAGGGTTAGACATTGAAAAAAACTAAAATGATAAAAGAATAAGAAAGAGCTGCAAAATATATTAGATCAAAAAGAAGAGCTTGCTCCTTTGAATGACACCTTCCTACAAAACACTTAAACAAGGATTAAATAGCTTTGATACCATGTTAGAAGTATGAAAAAATGAAAAGAAGTTAAGGAAAGAACCCAAGAAAGTGTAATGCAAGAAAGAATTTTACCATAGATAAAAAATGATATAATACTTCAATATCAATCACCAACATGAGAATTCTCTAAGAATCCAAACAATGAGCCAAGAGATTTTGAAAGGGGAAAGAAAAGAAAGCCCCTTGTGACATTATGAATGAGGCCATAGCCTAAAATGAGAGAGAGAAAGAGAGAACAAGTTGCTCACTTACAATAACTTCATGATAAGAAATGAGAGAGAGGAGTTAGAATGTAACTCCCAAGTCTATGATTTCCACCATTCATAAGTGTGTGCGACAAGTGTCCATATCCTCTTGAGGAGGAATAAACTAATTTCCTTATTAAAGGAATTTAAAAATATGAGTTGTACTCCCACTTGGACTAGAGGACAAAATTACATGAAGGATACCTTGGTTTATCCTTACTTAAATAATACAACTATTGGTAAACAAATTGTTCTTTTTGAATTTAACTCTTTATTTTCCCAAAATATCCTTAAGAAACAATGTGAATATGAATAGTTGGAAAGTTTTTAACTATTCTACTAACTTCCCTCTAAATTTTAATAGGTACAACTCCCTTATGTGAAGATATGCAATGAATTTTTTTTTCTCTAAATCCTAATGGAGTATGTTCTTGACTAGAGAACAATAGAGGTAACCAAATTAGCCCTCGGTGAGAAAATAATCTAGGAAATGAATTTGATTCTAAATTCTAACCAACTTTGGGATTTCACAATACTTATGAAATTTGCACCAGTGGGAATGCAATGATGAGTTCTACTTGAATTAATGAAATGTAGTAAAACAATATGGATGAATCTAATCTAAATAGGGCATATGTGTATTCTCCCAACCTCCAAGTAATGCCCTGATTATTGTCGATTAGCTGTACTAAAGAAGAGAAACATAACTTTGCCTATTTGCTAATTTCAATCTAGCTTAAGGAAAGAAAACATTCAAACTTACAAATGCATGGAACAGTAAATAAATGGCACAAAACACATTCCAGATTGACTCCACAACAAGATGTATTTCACACCAAAAATTAGCCAACCTTTTCATTGATTTTCAAAATGTTACATATAGGCTTCAAGAGTTAAGTCGTTACAAAATCAACTGAATTGATTCATATTCTACAAAGTCGGTAAATGACAAGTGGCCATTTACTGATTTTACAATGTATATCAAAAAAAGAAGAGGGGAAAGCTATTTTCTCTTTGTTGGCTTCTTTTCCTTCTCCAACTTAGTCTTATGAGCTTTGACAGCCACAAGAATTGGAATCATCCTTTCAAAATATGGGATGTACACATTTTTCAATCTTATGAGCCAGTGGGCATGATCTTTCTCTATGCATTTTGCAGCATCCTTTCAGGGTTGTGTCTTCTCCATGGCTTTGTGTATACATCCACTGAGTTTCTGAATATTAGGTATTTTGTCGAGGTGAGACCCAAATAACTTTGCAAGATAGTCTAAGTAGTCAGATAATGACTTCTACATTTTGGTTATACTGATTGGGCTCTTACCATCTCTGCTAGCTTGAGACTCAAAGTGAAGACCTGTCAAATATATAAAGATTTTACTTTGTTCTTTGGTGACTTCCTCTTCACTCACTTTCATTCCCCACTCTACCTTGATTATCATCTCTATTTTGAACTCAAATCCTTGGAGCCATTCGATCAGAGGTTCATCCCCTTTCTACAATATGTTGGCCTTGATTGCATCTTTAGTCTTCATCGCGACCAGCCAATGTAATAGTACCATGCACTCTTCACATCTCAACCTCTCTGCTATGAGTGTTTGCACATGGCCCTTGATAGAAACCTTCTCTTCCTCTAACTATAAAAAGACATTCCTAAGCTTCTCAATGGCCACCAGACCTTCAGACTTAAGTCATTCAATCCACCTCCTGCCAATGTGCCTAAAATGTCTATCTTCTTGCAATTTGGAAAGTATTGCTTGGTTCTCGGCTACAACATGATCAAATGTTGTTAGGGAACTAGGTAGGCTTGCCACAGGAGTGACCAACTATGTAATGAAGTTAGTCATTTATTTAATCTCCAACTTGTGTTGAGTCTTTGTGACTTTGACTTCTTCAAGTTCCTCCTCGATCAAGACATTGCTAGACTTCCAAAAGTCTACCTTGGTATCATGTTGGGTGAGCCCCATGTCTAAGGACCAGAGTGCAAAGTCCGAAGCAATAAGGTCTTCAATTATGCCTTCTTTCAGGGGATTGGTTGTTTCCATCATCAGGTGCCATGTATCTAGATCTCGACCAAGAGTGGTTAGAGTCCTAGTCTTCTTAGCTTTGCTTATGGCTAAACTTGACTACATTGCTTGGGAGAACATCTCACCACTAGGAGTGCCTTGCTCAATCCTTTTTCTTTTCCGCTCTAGAGTATTCTTGAGCCATGACTCTACACTTGTAACTTTTTTTCTAGAGATCAAATCTTCAACAAATAATTTCCTAATAACAAGAGGGGAAGATTTAGGCTTGGAAGTGAAAGGATTAACCTATGGAGAAGAAATGCTCTTTTCCTTTTGAGGAGACCCCAAATGCTTGTTGGAAACTGCAATTGAAATAATTTTTGTATTGTCATTGATGTCAAACCTTAATTGGTAAGACTATTTCTACTTAGGAAAGTACTATATCTATTTGAGTGTTGCTAAGGGGATAGGAAAGGTTGGTAACAATAGAACCTAGGAAAAGGTTGAGTTATCTTGATACTACAAAGTGTACATGACTATGTTGTCCAATGATGAGACAATGTATTATTTATCTTAGTAAGACTGAAGACTAAAATGGTATGCTTGACTGAGAAAAGAATGGAGAAATCATGTTTAAGCCGAGTAATGTTAGGGTTGACCGAGTCAGTGTATGCCAAGCAAAATTCTAGTGTCGACCGAACAATAGTTAATTGCCGAGGAAGAGAGTATAAGCTAAGGAAATATTTTTAGTAATGACTGAGCTTTCTGCATGAAGACCGAGTAGTTGATCATAGTATTGACCGAGCATTGGCATTTTTATATTTGAAGGGAATTTAGTTTTGGAGCCAACATTATTGAATTCTTGGATTATGTAAAACGTGTTGACTTTATTTATTGATTGTTTGAAAGCATTAAATGCACTATAAAATGTTTTCTTGTAAATCTTTAAGAGATTTGAGATTATTCTAGAAATGAAGCTGAAGAACATGAAGTGGGTAGATTCAATGAATCTGACCTAACCCTAAGATCTATGAATGAGATTGAGCGACATAAGATGAGTTAACCTAATTGAGGAAAGTATTAAAGGGAACCTGAGCATTGGATATGCATGTGCATAGGGGAAAAGAAAGGAATGCTGGAAGATTAGTAAAGTTTTATTGACTATATAAGCAGAAAAGGCTAAAGGAGAATTGTGGTGGTTTCTTGAAGAAAAGTTCCAAGCAGATCAGAGATGGAGATGGCAAAGTTTGAAAGTCAATAAACCAACATTAGTGTATGGAATTGGATCTGATATTTACAAAGTGAGTTGTATATTTTTTAGATAAATATTGATGCTACTTTCTAACCATTGTAATAGTCAAAATCCTTTTAACAGAGGTTGACCTAATAGTCATATGTTAAATCCTTTGAACAAGGTTGCATTCTAATGGAGCATATGTAATTCCTATAACAAGGCTCACTTTTAACAAGGTGATTGAAATCCTTTAACCAGATCACACCTAAGAGTGTGTATTGTAACCTTTGATAGGGTTGGCTTTTAATCGAGTTCACTTCTGAAGAGTGAAAATAATAGTAGCATGTTACAAAGTGGTTTTTCCCACATTGGGTTTCCACTATAAATCTTGGTGTTAATACTTGTGTGAATATTTTGGTTTGAACATTTCTATGTTTTACAAGTTAAGTTACAGTTGGGTAGTGGACTACATTGTTATATGTTTCTATTATTGAATCAGTGATGACTGAGTTTGTTTTGGTTATTGGATCTAATTTAAGGAAAAATTTTAAGTTTGTTTTATACATCAGGACCTAAGAACAACTAATTCACCCCCCCTCTTTGTTTTTCTAAATCATATTAACAATTGGTATCAGAGCTTTGTTGCTTATTATTAGTGTTTATAGAAACCAAGTTTAAAGGGGCTTGAAGCAAATGATTAGGATGTATAAGAAGGAGGTACCGAAGCTGAATAAGGAAAACTTTCCTGCATGGTGAAGCTTGATGAAGCTGCATCTGGCCAGTATTGGTGACTCTACAAAGTACTACATTGAGAATGGCTATGTCTCACCTGTCACACCTTTGACTGCCGAAGAAATGAGAGCTAAGCAAGAACATAATTAGACAATGTTGGAAATTGCATCTACCCTAAGCTATATAGAATTTAAGGACATTAAGGATTGCACAACTACTAAGGAGATGTGGGACACTCTTGCAAGGATCTATGGTGGTGACTTAAATGTACGAAAAGTAAAGGCCGAGAGTCTTAGAGGTAAGTTTGATGAAATGAGAATGGAAGAAGGTGAAAACATTGCACAATATTGTGGTAGAATAAAAGAAGTTGTGAATGCTATTAGAGGAGCAAATGGGGTTATTGATGATGAAACTATAATTGGGAAAGTACTAAGAACCCTGTGTCCTATATATGCTATTAAGATCTCAGCTATTTAGGAATCTAGATGCAACTCTATTAATGTGCTTACTTTGGAAAGTTTGGTTGGTAAGCTGATTGTTTTTGAACTCTCTAACTATGATAATTTCACTATTGGAAGCATTGGTAATGTTGAATCTTCTTTCAAGTCACAACTAGTTCTGAACAAGTCAAGGAAAGAAAAAGTAAGATGCATCAATGAAAGTGAAAGTGCAAGTGACAGTGACACTTCTAATGAAGAACTTGAAGATCTAGAAGCTCTTATTGCTAGAAGACTGAGAAGAGGAAAATGAAAGTAAAAATGTCAACTCCCTATTATATGTTTTGCATGTAATAAAGTTGGTCATATAGCTACTAGATGTCCTAATAGGAAGGATAAAGATGATGAAAGAAAAAGCAAACACAAAGACATAAGAGATGACAAAAGCTACCTAAGAAACAAGGACTACAAAGGAAAAGGTAAGAAATCTTGTTACATTGCTGAAGAAGAGACTGACACTGATAGTGATGATTTTGAAATTGAGGTAGTCTATGTTGCAATGAAAGAGGAATCTGATGAGGATGAGAAAACTGCATTGATATCCTATGTGAACAAGAATGATAAATGGATTATTGACAGTGGTCGTTCACATCACATGACTAGTGACAAAAATAAGTTTGAGACCTTACATCATTACAGAGGTAAAAGTGTAAAATTTGGTAATGATGGACCATGTCTTGTTAGAGAAGGTTTGATTAAATTGACTGATAAGATATCTTGTGAAAATGCATATTGGGTTGAAGGTCTTAATTATAATTTGTTAAGTGTTGCTCAACTCAACAAAATTGGTTACCGAGTGGAATTTCATCACAAGCAAGCTAAAACATTTGATGCTACTGGAGAACTAATTGGAAGTGGAGATCAGACTAGAGGTAATTTTTTCTATCTTGACCTATCTGAAGAAACGTGTTTAATTGCACAACTTGATGATATTTGGTTATGGCATAAAAGACTATGTCATGTTAACTTTGACAATCTGGTAGAGATAAGTAAGAAGAAAAAGGTAAGAGGTCTACCTAGATTGAAGAAACCTGTGAATGTGGTGTGCAAGGAATGTTAGTTAGGAAAAAATGACAAAGTCAAGTTTCAAGAGAAAATCCTTTACTTCTAAAAACATTTTAGATTTGGTTAATACTGACCTTTGTGGACCTATGGGTGTATAAAGTTACTATGGTGCTAGATACTTTATCTTATTCGTTGATGATCATACTAGGATGATGCTTTTAGTGATTCTAAAAGAAAAATCTGAAGCTTTTCAATTCTTTAACTGGTATTTGGCCAAGGTTGAGAAGGAGACAGGTAGGAACCTAAAATGTCTTAGATCTGACTGAGGTGGAGAATTTACATCAAATGAATTCAATCTATTTTGCAATGATAGAGGAATTAAAAGATAGATGTCTGCACCTAGAATACCTCCATAGAATGGTATAGCAGAAAGAAGAAACAAATATATCTTGGATTGTGCAAGGACATTGTTGATTGAAAAGAATGTGGCATAGAAATACTGGAAAGAAGCTATAAGAACTACTGTCTTCACTCTTAACCGAGTACAGATCAAGAAAGGTACAAATCTGACACCCTATGAATTATGCCATGGGCATGCACTGAGTGTTAAATACTTTAGAATCTTTGGAAGTAAGTGCTATATATTAAAAGACACTAGGAATGGAAAGTTTGATGCTAAGAGTGATGAAGGCATATACCTAGGATATTCCAAAAAAATTAAAGCTTGTAAGTGTTTGAACTCTAACACTAACAAAATTGTGGAAAGTGTGAATGTCAAAATTGATGAGTATGCAGAAAGAAATGAAGTTGACAACAAAAGAGAACCAAAAGATTATAGATCCTTTGTGTACATTGAGGAAGAAGAAGAGGCAAGTAACAAACTTGCACCTAATGTTGAGTCTTGGATAAGCAATGTTGAGTGATAGATAGATGCTACCGAGCATCAAGAAAATAGTGCCAAAAGAGAACAAGAACATGTCAAGCTACAAGAAAATACTACCGAGTATCAGGAAGAGGTTGCCAAGCATTCATAAGCTGAATCTGACAATCTTGTTGGGGAACTTGATGAAACATAGGAGAGAAGAGCTAAACCTATTTTGGAAAAATATGTAAGAAGACATCACAAGCTTGAATAGATAATTGGAGACAAAAACATTGGAATTCAGACCAGAAGTAAGACTAAGGATCCAACATGCCTACTGTGTGAATTTGAACCCAAGTCAACTAGAGAGGCATTAGAGAATGAAGAGATTGATCAAATTGAGAAGAATGATACTTGGACTCTAGTGCCGAGACCTGAAAACAAAAATTTTATAGGAACAAAGCGGGTGTTTCAGAATAAGATGAATGAAAATGGTGAAATAACTAGGAACAAAGCTAGGCTGGTATGCAAAGGCTATGCACAAGAAGAAGGAATAGATTATGGGGAGACATTTTCCCCTATAGCTAGATTGGAAGGAGTAAGAACTCTGCTTGCATATGCTACTTATAAAGATTTCAAGGTATATCAAATGGATGTCAAGTCTGCATTTTTAAATGGTATACTAGAAGAAGTTTACATATAACAACCAGAAGGTTTTATTGATCCAAACAGAAGACACATGGTGTCCAAACTGAACAAAGCACTATATGGATTGAAACAAGCTCCCAGAGCATGGTATGAGAGGTTACACAACTACTTGATACAGATTGGATTTTCAAGAACAAATGACACAAGCAATTTGTACATGAAGGATGAAGAAGGTAAAGGTATCCTGTTGGAAAAAAAATTTGTGGATGACATTATTTTTGGTGGACAAGATGCATTGTGTAAAAGATTTTCAAATGAAATGCAAACTGAATTTGAAATGAGCATGTTTGGTGAGATCAAATTCTTTGTTGGTTTACAAGTATATCAGAGGAAGAATGGAATTTTCATTACACAGTCTAAGTATGTTAATGAAATAATGAAAACTTTTGGGATGGAGGATGCTAAACCAGTGAGTACTCCTATGGTTATTGGACAAAAGTTATCTAAGAATGATGTGAATCAGACTTTGTACAGATCCATGATTGGAAAATTGTAGTATGTTGTACATAGTAGACCAGATATTGCACTAGCTATTGGGATTATGGCAAGATTCTCTACCAATCCTAAGGAAACACACATGATGGTTGTGAAAAGAATTATGAGATACTTGAAAGGAACTACTGACTATGGTCTATATTATAAGAAGGATGACAAATTTGAACTCAGAGTTTATACAGATGTTGATTGGGTAGGAATGTAGATGACAGAAAGAGTACTAGTGGTGGAGCTTTCTTTCTCAGATAGAGATTAGTCTCCTAGACGAGAAAGAAATGAAATTGCATTTCCCAATCTACTACCGAGGTCAAGTATGTTGTTGTTGCAGTAAACTATTCAAATTTGGTATGGATAAAACAATTGTTGATAGGCATGAAAGAAGAAATCACTAAACCTATTGTTATTTTATGTGACAACACAAGTGCTATCAATATTTCTAAGAATCCAGTGATGCACACTAAGACCAAGCACATAGAAATCAAGTATCACTATTTGAGAGAATTAGTACAAGATAAAGAAGTCCAAATGGAATATGTGAATACAAAAGAACAATTAGCAGACATATTCACGAAAGCTTTATCCAGAGAAGCTCATGAGTATTTGAGAAGTCAATTAGGGGTCCTTCCCCTAACTGAGGTTGCCTAGACAAGCTAGGAGCACTGCATCAAATATGCTACAGCAGAATATTTGACAAATTAATGTAGAAGATTGTCACACTTTAGGGCTGGCCTAGAGTTGTTAAAAGGAGCAAAGACAAGGAATCAGTCATAAGCAAGATGACAAAGGGATAAACATTGAGATGCATAGATATTATCTACATCTTATGGATGTATGTTTTAGTTGCTACTTTGGCATTTTTGGCAAAGAGGGAGATGAACTAATATGATAACACATGATACTAAAAAGTAAGGGTGATGAACTAAAGTATTATAAATAATTTAGGTGATATTCAGATCTTCCTCTATCTTGATCCTTCATTTCAGTTCATCACTATAAATTATTCAGGTGATGAACATATAAGTATCATCACCCTGAATAACACATGGATTACCAACCAATCCAAAAACTTATATGTTCATCAGAGAATTATTTATATTGATCCTTCAGCTCTTTAGATCTTCCTCTATGTTCATATGATCATATCATATGGTGTTGCCATCAATGCCAAAGAGGGAGATTGTTGGAAAACTACAATTGAAACAATTGTTGTATTTTCATTGATATCACCTGAATAACACATGGATTACCAACCAATCCAAAAACTTATATGTTCATCAGAGAATTATTTATACTGATCCTTCAGCTCTTTAGATCTTCCTCTATGTTCATATGATCATATCATATGGCATTGCCATCAATGCTCATCTATCTCATTAGTTTTCAAACTACTACTATCTACACCAACCTCAACAATGGTAGGCACATCTTGAGTGGGAGTGTCACCTTGTATCTCAATGGTTCCCCCTTGTTCTTATTTCTCTGGTTTCATGGCCCCAATAGTTTCTTCCATTGGCTTGTCAGATTTCTCTACTTCAGCTTCTTCATTTGAACTGATGATAGGAGATGAACCTGCTCCATAAGTCTTTTCAAGTGGGATTTCTCTTTCAAGTGGTTCATCATCTCCTCCTGTTGGATGAGATAGTCCTTTAGCCATAGATGACACTGGAAAAGAGGAGGATATAGGAGCACTCACTAGCTCAACTACAAGATCTTGTTGAGGAGTAGGGTCCCCAAATCTCTTTCTCCTTCTCATCATCCACTGAACCCACTTATCAGTTCTCTTGATGACTTTAGGTGTTAAAGTCTCCAAATATTCTATGGCTTGACCTTTAACAGGTTCAAAGCTCATAGGATAGGGCTTGATCTGATCTTGATATGTGTCAGTATACATATGTTCTCCATCATCAATAATTCCTTCCACATTAATGTTGACATTGAAAAACTTGATTTTTTCAACAGTCAATCTAGAGTAAAACCTCTCTCAGCTTTCTAACTCATCCTTGCAGTTTGCCTAATAATCTTTGAGTTCGGGGATGTTCTTGACCATAGTGCAAATTAGTAGGTGATTCTTGGCATAACCTACTAGATCAAATTGAGGCCTCAAAACTTCATATACTACTAGCTTATATCTACTCTCAAACACCTTCATAATGTTCTTAGCATTTGATCTTGACAAGCAGCTGTAAGCTCCAATGGTAACATGGAATTCATAGCCTTTCTTCTTAATTCCCATGATGATCAGGTTCACTTGCAACATCTGTTAGATCACCTCTATGAGCATGATCATTTAATTGGGGTACCTTGAAAGCTTCATGGGAAAATCATCAAAACCTGCAAGATGAAGGTATGAGAAACCAGCAAATTGAATGAAGAAGCTCCCAAATTGGTTGATGAATTCCATGACCTCTGGTGAGAACCTCCGCTTTGGGAATCCTTGTAATTCTCTCCACAACCTCATTGTAAATTAGTCATTAACTTTAATGAACTCGGCATAGCTATTTTGTAACTTCAAATGAGGGAAGAAATCATAAATTTTCACATCATCTTCATATTCTTCTAGCCTAGGGAGTCCTAGCCATACTTGCAATGTAGCTAAAACATAGATTAAATAGGAAGACATATAAAACATGTTCTAGTACTTGGTGAGACTCAAGGCATTGGATAGATTTTCACTTACCACTTGAGCCCAGTCTATGTAATGATGCTCAACACATATTACCTGGACCAAGAAGAAGTAGTGCTCTATGAAATTCAATGTGCCACTTTCACCTTTTATCCTATGAAGGAGCACCAGGATGTCGATGATCTCAGCCTTCAGGTTTTTTCTCAAAAGTGTCTTTGGCACCTTTCCATTTATGCTTCTGGCCTTCCGAAACCATGAGTTCATGATCTCTTTCATCCACCTCATCTTCTTATCATTATATTCTAAAATTGCGATCGAGAAGTTCATATTTGAAAATTCCACTTGCTCTGGGATACAAAGACTATTCTACACAGACTCTCTGTCAATGGAGATGAGTACTGTGTCATCTAACAACAAAATCTATTTTGTATCTAGGTTGAATCTAGTTATACATTACCGGATTAGTTCGGGAGCTTGCACTACAACAAGAAATCTAGCAGCTTTGACCAAACCACTATCTTTGAGCTTTTGTGTCATGGGGTGGATATTTTCTTCATTCAATCTTCTATGTAGATTGTCCAAATCATAGAATCTAAGGGATGTATTTATCAAATTTTTCCATTCAGATGCAATCCCGTTCAACCCATCGAAACCCATGAATCTAGTGGCCATAGCTTCTGATTATGCTTTTGATTTATTGTTAAGAAGCTCTGGAGAATGTCATAAGATGAGTTATGAAATTGTGGGAAATCAAAGGCATATGAAAAAGATGTGAACAAATGGTAATTTTTGCTTGATAGTTTGAGTCTTTTATAAACAGCCATCTCACTTACCATAACTTTCCATATCTCATGCCACACGAGTGAGAGATTTTCAAAAATTTTTGTTAAAGTTCTAACATTAAGATTTGAATTAAATGCACCTTATTAATGGCCTTAAGAAATCACTTTTACCCATTTGGAGTAGTTGTAATGGTAACTTAATTGATGTAGTAGATTTTTACTTTTCATCTTCTCTCCATTCAATGCCTTTGTTAGAAAATTGACTTCGAGGGTAGAAACCTGACTGTGGAGAACTTGGGAGGTGATTTTATGAAAATATGCAACTGACCCATTTCTTTAGCAATTTCTTTTAGATATCAAAGCAAGCTATCTTCATCATAGTAGATCATTCAGTCCTCATGATTTCCTATGCTTATTTCCTCACAATTTGTCGCTTCTCAGTAACTGACCTTCTCAGATGATTTTTTGATAAGGGAGAAGCTAAAAACCAATTCTCCAAAAAATGTCTCTTACTCACTTTCTCATATTCTGAGACCATTTTATCCACTACAAGAGCTCAAACTCATTTCTTCAAAATCTAGATGCTTAGCTTTCACAAATCTCTGATACACTTTCCACTATCCTTCAAAAAACAACTTCTATAGGAAAAAAACTCCGCAAGTGGGGAAGTTCATTACAGCTCCTCTGCCAAGCTACTTTTCTAGACCCGACTCCCTCCTAACCCAAGAATCTTGATCTCTAGGCCTTGTCAATGCACTTGATGATTCCAATGTTCTCTTCTTGCGGAAAATTACCTTCATGGGTTGAAACCCGCTGACGAGAAGGTTATTTTCATTTTTCTAAAAAAGGGGAAAAATGACAATTTAGAGCTTCACATTCATATGAATACCATCGATTAGAGCTGAGAGAAATAAAGTCTTTATCAAATTAGGAACTATAACTTACCCATTCCTAGGAAGGAAATTAAAAACCACCCCAGCTTAAAAGCAAAAAGAAGGCATGAAGGGATTATTTGATAAAGACCACCTATCCTAGGGGGATTCTAGACTTAGACTTCAATTTATTACCTCAAAATTCATGACTCAATCTAACACAAGGTAGTAACTTTTGATTTAAAGGGTGAAGAATTAAAGTGGGGCAATAGCTAGCTCTATCTGGGGACTTGGATATGATCGTATCTAAGCAAGGAATCCAAATCTCTAGTTTCGCAAAGTAAAATGAAAAAGGTGGCTCACAACAAAACTAAAGCAAAGGAAGGGAACAAGAAAGGAAAGACAAAGTGAGGAAAAACTAAACTAAGGAAAATAGAAATGAGAGCTAAACGTAACTATTATACAACACATGGGTTACTTGCTTTCAATTTACAACTTTATAAAATTTCAAATCTTGACCATTACAAGTCAAGGTTAGTACCTCACCATTTGGATACACCAATTTGAAAGAATTTCTATCAAAGGCCTGATGGATGATGAATGGTACTTTCTAGATTGTCTCAAATTTGCCATGCATTCCTTTAGGTGCCCTTCATTTATCCCAAAGTAGAAATGAATCTCCGACCATGAACTTCCTTGGTCTAGTTTTCTTGTCAAAGAGGTTCTTTACCCACATTTGATGTTCTTTGATATGATAAACAATCTTCTCTCATTCTTCCTCAAGTTTATTCAGGTACAAAATTCATTTTTCCAACCCATCCTTATAGATTCCATCTTCTACCACTATTCTCAACTTGTTAGTAGCCAATTACAGAGGTAGAGGAAGGCTTGCCTCAACTCTATATACCAACTCAAAGGGAAAAATACTGATTTCCCTCTTTGGATTTACTCTGTCAACCCAAAGTGCTTTGTGAATTTTCTTATGCCAAGTCCTTTGGTTATCTCATACAAGTTTTCTCACTATGTTTACCAGGTTCTTATTACTTGACTTAGCTTGACCATTCCCTTATGGGAAATAGTCAGACAAATGACTAGTAGTTATGCCATACTCGAAATAGAATTTAGTAATTCTAGCTGAAGAAAAGTAAGATGCATTATCCATAACTAGTTTAACAGGCACACCGAATCTTACCATTATGTTCTCCTTGATGAATTCATGCACCACTTTGGAAGTAGTTCTCTTAGTGCCCTTTGCCTCCACCCATTTTGTAAAATAATCAGTTGTAGTGATTATATAAGTGTGACCAGTGCTTGATACAGGATTGATAGGCCCAATGAAATCAAGGCCCCATTGCTGGAAGGGACCTTCTATTATGATTGGTCTGACAGGAAGAGCCGCCAGTTGAGGTCAACCTGTAAACATTTTACATTTTTCAGACTTGGCCACCCAATGATATGCATCCTTAAACATCCCTGGCCATTAATAGTGTATCATCTTAAAATGGAAGCACTTCCATCTTGATAGGTTTAGCACCTTTTAATACATTTATCATGATAGACATGTGTTTAGGATACATTTTGGACTCATCTTCTTTATTCTAGGTAAAATTAGGGTTAGAATCCTAGGGATTCTCCTGAATTTCCCTCTTCCATGGCTTTATTTTTTAGGTAGGATTTAGAACTAGATCCTCCTGGCCTTCATTTTAGTAATCATAGGATTTTATGTCTATCCTTGACATTTTGTCTTGTTCCCGCATCAATTTTAGGTTTTTAGGCATCCCTAGGACCTCTGCACTTGATTCTAGGTCAACTTGGGAAAAAGGTCAATGTCTTAGGTCAACCCTGACTAGGTCAGGGTCAATGTTGACTTTGACCCCTTTCTCTAAATTTTTGAGATCCTTAATTTTCGGGCTTCGGGCTTTTGGGAAATTTATTTTCCCACCTCCGGGTCTGCCATTTCAAGTTTCAAGATGGTAAATCCTTTAATTTGCATTTAATCTAAGTATATTTTCTAAAGGTGATGACCTAATTGGGAATTAATTCTTCAAGGTGGCCCATCTAGAGGAGTGTTCCCTAGATCACTATAAAAGGAGGCTTTCCTCTCTCATTTTCACATCAAGTTTTCTCAATCAAGTTTTCATATCTCATCTCAAGTAATTGCAAGCTCTCAAGTGCAAGAAAGAATTCAAGCAAGGAAGGAATAGTGAAGGTGCAAGTTAGCAAGAGGAAGATATAGAAGATCAAGCCATTGTTGACATCAAGCATCTTTGTAGACTCATAATTGGAGCAAGAGAGATCCTTTCTTCCTTGATCCACCATTATCAACTTTCAAACATTCAAGGATTCAATCATGGAATAGAAATTACGGATTGTGAGTTTTGTAGAAGTACTTTAGCCTGGGGGCTTGGTATGCTTTTCTATCTCATTCAAATCTATGCATTGTTATTTCATACACATTCATGCTAGGGTTTTGATCTAGACGATTAGATCTTGGCATTACACTTTCAATACATACACACACACATTCTATTTCAATTGGCTATTCATCAAGGTGGAGACCACCAAAATGGGGGTTTGACTAAGGAAAAACCCTATATAGCCACCCCAAAACTCCTCTTTTCAAATATCTACAGTTGCTATTTTGAGGATCAGAGGATAGATCTGAATACCCTTTTCACTGAAATTCTAGGATTTGCAAATAGAATTTGAATCAGACTTCAAATAAAGAATTTGGTATTTGACCTTTTATGAGGGTCAAACCCGAGCTGAGCGATCTCCGCGAAAGATTTTTGGGTTTTCTTCATCTCAGCAATTCCTATCCAAGAGAGGTTTCAAATTTTCCAGAAAGTGTACGCAGACTTCAGAAAATAGGTATTTATGAATCAGTTTCATGATGAGGTATGTATCTTGACCTAATTGATTTTCAAGTATTTCCAGATTTACTTATGCTATTCTAATTCCAAAAATCCATTTTCAAATGAATATGTGTTGAATGTTAGGTACATTACTATGTTTCCATTTTAATCATATTCATTTTGGTGAACCCATTTACGAAAACTCTTTCTTTTATGGTGTTAGATTTAAATCTTGTAGATTTCTTTCTTGCATTTATATTTCAAAAATACAAAAAAAATTGCAAAATTCCTTTAAAAATACAAAAACATTTCTATTTTTCATGCTTTTAGTACTTTCTTTGTATTCAACATGTATGATTCTTGTTTTGAGTACTTTGATGATGCTTTTATTATACAAGATGATAGAATCCCTAATGAGGTACATGGTAGTGAGGATGAAAATGGTTCGAATATGGTCTCCATGGATCCTATTCCTATTTCACTCTCCTCCACAACCTCCCCAATTGACCTTTACCATAGGGTGTGTGCATGGTTATCTTCATGTCCCACTATTTGCAACATTGATAAACCTAAAATGATTTGTCCTACACCTTTGATGATGGTAAAAGGATGTCCTCATATAACAATTAAAGGTAAACCTAGAGATCCTTTGGATTTCTTTGACAACACTGATTCCATTTCACATGCTTATCACACATGGAATAACCCTCAACCTACTATTCCAGTTTCTTTACCTCCTTCTCAACCTATGCTTCCTCAAGCACCTAGGTATCCATCTACCTTTAAGGAGTGTAACTTAGTTGACCAATTATGTGCTACTCTTGCTAAGATATCTTTATGGGAGTTACTTCAAACATCCCCCACATATCATGAGGCATTGTAAAAAGCTCTATCTTCTCTTCCTGCTTCGCCTCCTAATCAAGAAAACATTCATTCTATTTTGGATTGTATGCATACTATGTCATACCTCCTATTGTGTTTTCTAATAATGATTTACCTTCCTTAGAGGTGTAGAATCAATATGATGCTCTTATGGTGGTTTTCTCTATTAATCAGAGTATCATTTGTAGAAACTTAATTGACAATGGATCCAGACTTAATGTTTGTAGCATGGATATGCTGAAGGAAATTAAGGCTGATTTATCTACTATTCAACCTGATAATGTTCCTATATGTGGATTTGATAATATTGTGAAAAGAACTTTGGGTATTATTACCTTACCTATTAAAGTAGGTCCAGTTATTCTAAATGCTCCTATCCATGTTATGCCTGGACCTATCAACTATAATCTTCTTTTAGGAAGACCTTGGTTACATACTATGCATGCAGTTCCTTCTACTCTTCATCACAAGGTTAGGTTCATCTATAATAATCTAATGTATACATTACATGCAGATGATGCTGCAAACCCTTGCTTAAATGTTGAATATGCTAAGAACTCTGAACCTATTCAACCTAATAAGGAGATTCGAAAACAAGTGGAGATAAAACAACCTGAGATTCAACAACAAGAAGCTCCATCTTCTTCTTCTTCCTTGACTGAGGATGATTGGGGGACGTTGGATTTTAATCCTACCTTTATTGGAGAATACAAGGTCTTTGATTTAGAATTCATGAAGCAATAGAGTGAATTTGAGAAAAAGGTTTTTATTTCTTCCTTGTTGTCTGAAGACTTAAAAAGTAATTTTGTTGCCGCTTCGATTAATGAAATGCTTGACACTATAAAGCTTGATTGTTATGATATTGTGACATATGTTGATCCTTGGACTCCTTCTGATATGACTAATAGATATGGCCCCGGTTATCATTTTCTTAAGAAATCAAGATTTAATGGGAAAGGATGTGGTAAATATGAACAAGGTATACAAGTACCTCTGGATAATGGCATCTATGATCATACGTATGGATTAGGATTTAATCCTTATTGACAACCATCAACTTTTCCTCTTAATGTTAATCATATTTATAGTGGACAGTTGAAATTGGTTAACCCATCGCTTATTGACCTTAATCAACAATCCTTTTTGGATATTTTTCCTAAGGATGAAGCCTTAATGGAATTTTTAGGGGTTTATGAGGATCTACCCAAATTTCATCACAAACGAGGAAAGCCTTATTGCTTAAAAATAGATGCTTATTTTGGAGAACATGAAGAACATGATATTCTCCCTTTACCAATGGATTCTTTGATATGAAGTGATTTGTTAATCACTGAAACTATTGATATTCAAGTGGATGAAAATGATTCTGAAAGGATGATAAAAATTGGGAAATGTTTGAATCAGGATGAATTTGATCAGTTGGCTTCTCTTTTGGTCAAATTTAAGGATATCTTTGCTTGGACATATTCTGATATGCCAGGTATCGATTCTAAAATTGTTACTCATAACATTGCTCTAAAACCAAATATGAAACCTGTGAAACAAAAAATTCAAAAGATGAATCCATGAATTGCTTTGTTAGTCAAAGGTGAAATTGAAAAACTATTGGATTCTAGATTTATCCATTCTATTGATTATTCTGATTGGATTTCAAACATTGTGCCTGTGTCAAAAGGAGAAAATAAGATAAGGATGTGCATTGATTTTAGAGATTTAAATAAGGCATCCTTGAAAGATGATTTCTCGCTACCTAATATTGATATGATTGCGGATTCAATAGCAGGTCATGCTTTGTTATCTTTTATGGATGGTTTTTCGGGATATAATCAAATCTTTATCCCCCCTAAAGATCAATTTAAGACTACATTTATAACACCTTGGGGAACCTTTTGTTGCGTCATGATGCCTTTTGGATTAAAAAATGTGGGAGCAACTTATCAATGGGCTATGACTCTGATTTTTCATGATTACATTCATAAGATTCTTGAAGATTATGTGGATGACATCTTGGCAAAATCTATACATAGAGAAGATCATGTTACTATTTTATGATAGATATTTGAAAGAATTTGAAGTTATAATATGAGATTGAATCATAAGAAGTGTGTCTTTGGAGTTGACTCCAGTAAATTATTAGGATTTATAATCTCTAAGCGAGGCATTGAAGTAGATACTAAAAAGATTGATGCTATTGTTAATATGCCTCCTCCTAAGAATATTTCTCAGTTACGAAGTTTACAAGGAAAAATACAAGCTATTCATCACTTTATTTCTAATTTAGTTGATTGAACTATTCCTTTTACTTCCTTGCTTAGAATGGATACCACTTTCTCTTGGAATGAGGAGTGTAAACAAAATTTTGAGAAATTTAAGGAGTATCTTGCGAATCCTCCTATTTTGCAACCTACAAATTTTGATAAACCATTTCAATTATACTCTTCAGCAACTCCATAGGTTGTGAGTGCATTGTTAGCTCAAATTGATGATACTGGTAAGGAAAAACCCATGTATTACATTAGTCAGACTTTAATTGATTATGAAACATGATATATAGATTTAGAAAGACAATGTCTAGCTATAGTTTATGCATGTCAGAAACTCAGGCATTATCTTATAAATGCTGAAGTTAATGTGATTGTCAAGTTCGATCCTTTGAAACATCTTTTCTCACAAACTGATCTTTCTGGTCGGTTAGCAAAATGGGTTATGTTACTCACTGAATTTGATCTTAATTTTATTTCTCTAAAATCTATTAAGGGATAGGCATTGATAGATTACTTAGCTAAAGCTCCTAGTCCTTGTCTAGATGAAAATTCTACTTCTATGGAATTTCCTGACAATAATATTCTAGCTATTCAACAAGATGATATTTGGGAATTATATTTTGATGGGTCTAAGTGTAAAATAGGTTCTGGTGTGGGTATCATCTTGATTCCCCCTACAAAAAAACCCATCCCTTTATCATATAAATTAACCTTTCCTTGTACTAATAACATTGCAGAGTATGAAGCCCTTATAGCTAGACTATGAGCAGCTTCATCCCTCAATATCCAACATTTACACATATATGGTGATTCACAATTGATAGTTGAATAGATTAAAGGAGGATATCAAACTAAAAATGCTAAAATGACACAATATAGAGATTTAGCTCTTGATGTGCTTTCATAATTCTCTTCTTATTCCATTCAGAATTTACCTAGGAAGGATAATCGACATGCAGATGCCATGGCTAGTACAGCTTCCTTGGTTTGTCTTGAGAACAATGTGGAAAAATTTCAATTTACTATACAAACTCTTAAATGCCTTGTAATTTTTGATAAGATCACCTTTGACTATTTCAATTTGCATTCAGAAGAATGGTATTCACATATTTTTCATTTTTTTAAGGATGGTACTTTTCTTGAATCAGCAATAAGGAATATGTGTAATCATATTTAAAAACTTGTAGCACAGTACATCATTTTAGGAGATACACTTTACAAATGCTCTTATGAAGGACTATTATTAAGATGTCTTAATAGAACTAAAATTCTTATAGCTTTAGCAGAGGCTCATTCTGGTTCTTGTGGAGGACACTTTGGTGGAAAATCCCTGGTTAATAAATTTCTTCAAATGGGATATTATTGGCAAACCATGGAATAGGATTCTTTCATGTTTGTTAAGAAATGTCCTCAATGTCAACAACATAGTAATTTGATTCATGCTCCTACTCATGAGCTTCGTAATCAAGTTTCTCCATGGCCTTTCAGTGTTTGGGGTTTTGACCTTATTGGAAAAATCTCACCAACTTCTTCTCAAGGACATACTTACATTCTCACCACTAAGGATTACTTCACAAAGTGGGTTGAAGCTGTCCCTCTTTGATCAACAATGATGAATGTTATTTGTGATTTTATCCTTAATAATATCATAACAAGATTTGGTATTCTTTCGACAATAATTTTGGGTAATGGAACATCTTTTAAAAATAAAGAAGTCACGAAATTCTTGGAGAAATATAGGATTCAACATAGATTTTCAACTCCTTACTATCCTCAATCTAATGGACAAGCTAAAGCATCAAATAAAATTATTGAACAAATCTTGAGAAAAATAGTTAATAAGCATGCAAAGATTGGCATACTCAATGGACTTATGCTTTATGGGCCTATAGGACTAGTGTTAGTACCACCATGGGTACTTCTCCTTATAATCTTGTCTATGGTACTGATGCTATTATGTCTTTGGAACTAGAAATACCTTCTTTATGTATTTCATTTCATGGGATAATTGATAAAGATACTTTTCATGAACAATGATTACAAGAATTAGAAATGTTAGATGAACAATGAATACATGCATTAGAACATATAAAAGCTTATCATAAATCTCTTTAGAAACAATACAATCATAAGGTAATTGAGAAAAAATTTGTGGTTGGTGATTTAGTTCTTTATGAGAATCAACGAAATGTGAATGCTTTACTGGGTGAAAAAGGAAAATTTAGCCCTAATTGGCTTGGAACTTTTGTTGTTATTCAAAACTTTGGTTTGGGTGCTTACAAAGTTGTTGATATGGATGGTGTTTCTTTTAAGGAACCCATTAATATTATGCATCTTAAACATTATTACCCTTAATCTCATTTATTCCATGTGCATTCATGTATTCCTTATAAAAATTTCTTTTATAGGTTATGTAGTTTTAGTAAAAATTACATATTGAATATGTTTATGCACTTTCTTTCTGTCTTTCTTTCTATTAAGTTTTATATTGGTGAAAGCATAGTAATCAAACATAGAACTAATCAGTAGAGAAAGTTTTTCATTCATCACAAATTTATTTTTTCAAGTTTTGATACATATGAGGCCAATGGCCCTATCTATCACTATATCTATCACTATGATGCTTTGTTGGTTGGTGACTCCCAGATCTCTCTGCTCTGTAATGGGAAGATGAAGATTTGTGTGTCCATGTATGGGTCCTGGATATGCTCATACCCTATATGCACTCATGAAGACTCTATAGCTCTACCATCATCTTCTCCTCTCTTTCTATACACATCCTCACCTCTCGCTAGATGCATACAAAGATGTCGGCATGTCTTTCGGGATCCCTGTGACCAATGGAAGACTCTCGCTCATTGGATGGTAGTCAGTAGGATATAATGTTATCCTTGATAACCTTAGATACAAAGCTCCTCCACTCTACTATGCTAGATGTAGATAGAAAAACTTCTATCAGTCTAGTATCCTATCTATGTAAAATCAAATCATATATTCAAGCAATTTTCAATCAAATTTATACCTGGGTCTCCCTCCTGGACGTCACTAAAGTTCCTAGATGGTGGGGGCATGGAGTGAATACTCTCTCCATGCTCACTATGTCTAGGCCTCGATGGTGGTGTCTTTGTGTGGGGCCATGGGATCTGTCATGATCTCAATGGTGATGCACGTGTAATAGGTATATTTGTACCAATATCACTAGCTGGGGGCATCTCCTCTACTCTCTCTTCTGCTCTCTCCTCTACTCTCTCATCTGCTCTCTCCTCCTCCATGGGTTCTCCCTTGGAGATGTTCTCCTCCTCACCTCTGATATCCTCATCCTCCTCAGTGGCTCCACTATCCCAGTGTATCCCCTCTATCAAGCCTAGATCACCTGTAGGATAATCCTCAGGAAAGATAGGACGGGTCCTCTCCAAACTCTAGTACCTGATGTAATCTTAGTCACACGTACATAGGCTACATCTAATGGTACCTCTCTATCCTCTATCTCCTCTATATCACTATCCTCAATGTCTACTATCGATGGTTGGTGAATGGCACCAGGTCTCTGATAGTATCTCATCAGATGCATATAGCGAGGTACTACCTTAGGGACTCCCTATAGGAGGTCGAACTACCTCTTCACTTGATCATAATAGTAGGGCATCACTATATGATTTTGATGACCCTCTAGAAACATTTTCTATTGTGAATGTCTCATCTAGAATCATGTATCAGGCCACTCTATTATCTGGCAGTAGGGTCTCCATATCACATCAGTACTGGCAATGCTGTCTAGATGTACTCTCCAATAGAGCATATCCCCAAACTACCAGATATCCCTCAAAGGATATGCAAAAGCTCTCACTGTCCTCGCATCTACCATCACTGGCACTCCCTATGGACATGTACATGCAAAATGCTCAAAGATCCATATCTACAGAACCGTGCATATTGATAAACTCTCTCGATGATACCTCACTAACTAACTCAGCTCATGGTATAGCTATGCTAGCATGCTGCGACCCCATGAGAATATGGTCCTCTCTCTCTCCATCTTCTATATAAGATGTGTCAAAGGTGAACAAAATATGGTACCCTTTGAGTTGGGTAACACAACCAAAGATACTATGCACACCAACACCTTCCGTACTAAATGTGTAGGGCCTGATAGTATGGTAGATAGTGGGATCTGATCTGATCAGCTCTGCATCAGTAGATGCACACCTGTATAGTACTTTAAGTCTGCATGGATCTCCTCACAACCATGCTATGCTCTAGGTCTAACAGTATCCCCTCGGATTGGAAGTTGCATAATCCTATATACATCCTCTAAAGTCACTGTGATCTCCCCACATGGAAGATGGAAGGAGCATGTATCCTCATCCCATCTCTTTATCAAAGCCAATAGCATGGCTCAGTGTAGTCTGATCTATGGAAGGACTGATACCTAGTATAGTCCTACATCTCTTAGTAACTACATCCCCTCATCATCCAGCTTGAATAGTCTCTCCTTGACATTCACTAGTAATTCCCCGAAGGGATGTTCTCGGAAGTAGACTAGGTCCTGTCAGCACAAACAAACATCATATCAATAATCTACATCATCAAATCTACAACTATAACTGCACTAGGTCAATGTCAACCTTATTGGGTCAATGTCAACTTTACTGGGTCAGGGTTGACCTTTTTGGGTCAAGGTCGACCTCATCTCAAAACATGACAAAAAACCTCTTGAGAAATGATAACTTTTATGGGTCAAAGTCAACCTAAGTGGGTCAATGTCAACTTAAATGGGTCAGGGTTGACCTAAAGGGGGAAAAATTGACCTGACCTCTCAAAATAGGAAATTGAAAAACACAAAAGTGGATAAAGGCACAACTCACCTCAGGTAGTGGCCATCTGGTAGCTAAGCTGTGTCTCAGAGACTCCAGGCATGTTGCTCACAGTTCTTCTCTTCTTGACATCGTGCTTTCTCATTTTGAATCTACAAATGGTAAGAATGAGTAAGTATTACTATTCATCTATTTTATAAGTTCAAATTAGGCTTTTCTTAGGGTAAATTCGAAATTTCTTCCTTATGCATTTAGACAGACATCCACTCTTTTTATCATAACTTGAGTTTGGTAACTCTGTTTTCAGTGCCGTCAGTGGTGTTGGAATCATGATTCAGATACCTAACACTTTGAACCAGTTTAGGAAGGTTAGGAATCCTTCTAATTGGTTTAGGAAAGGACTTTTCACCACTCTACATATCTTGTATATAGAGTTTTTCTTATCACCCTGTTTCACCCTTTCAAAGTAGAGAACTGAAACAGGGGGGGAATAAGGGGCTCTATACACTTCTCAAATTATCATATAGTAAGATTTAGGTGATTTATATATTTTCATTAACCTTGTGTGTTGTAGGTCCTAATAGTTTTCTATAGGATCTTTACATCGAGGACTTGGCTATATCCTTTTTATTTACTATGATGTTTTCTTACTTTAGCTTGCATATTCATGTAGTGTCATAACTAAGATAAAGTAGGGGCTAAATGTATCATCTTAAAATGGAAGCACTTCCATCTTGATAGGTTTAGCACCCTCTTTTAATACATTTATCATGATAGACATGTACTTAGGATGCATTTTGCACTCATCTTCTTTATTCTAGGTGAAATTAGGGTTAGAATCCCAAGGACTCTCCTAAATTTCCTTCTTCCATGGATCTATTTTCTAGGTAGGATTTAGAAATAGATCCTCCTAGCCTTCATTTTAGTAATCATAGGATTTTATGTCTATCCCTAACATTTTGTCCTGTTCCCACATCAATTTTAGGTTTATGGGCATCCTTGGGACCTCTGCACTTGATTTTGGGTCAACCTAGAAAAAATGTCAATGTCTTAGGTCGACCCTGACTAGGTCAGGGTTGAGCTTGACCCTGACTAGGTTAGGGTCAATCTTGAATTTGACCCCTTTCTCTAAATTTTCTAGATCCTTAATTTCTGGGATTCGGGCTTTCAGGAAATTTATTTTCTCGCCTCCGGGTCGACCATTTCAAGTTTCGAGATGGTAAATCCTTTCATTTTCATTTAATCTAAGTATATTTTCTAAAGGTGAGGACCTAATTGGGATTTAATTATTCAAGGTGGCCCATCTAGAGGAGTGTCCCCTAGATCACTATAAAAGGAGGCCTTCCTCTCTCATTTTCACATCAAGTTTTCTCAATCAAGTTTTCATATCTCATCTCAAGCAATTGCAAGCTCTCAAGTGCAAGAAAGAACTCAAGCAAGAAAGGAATATTGAAGGTGCAAGTTAGCAAGAGGAAGATATAGAAGATCAAGCCATTGTTGACATCAAGCATCTTTGTAGACTCATAATTGGAGCAAGAGAGATCCTTTCTTCCTTGATCCACCATTATCAACTTTCAACATTCAAGGATTCAATCATGGAATAGAAATTATGGATTGTGAGTTTTGTAGAAGTACTTTAGCCTTGGGGGCTTGGTATGCTTTTCTATCTCATTCAAATCTATGCATTGTTATTTCATACACAATCATGCCAGGGTTTTGATCTAGAGGATTAGATCTTGGCATTACACTTTCAATACATAGACACACATTCTATTTCAATTTTCTATTCATGGAGGTGGAGACCACCAAAATGGGGGTTTGACTAAGGCAAAACCCTATATAGCCATCCCAAAACTCCTCTTTTTAGATATCTACGGTTGTTGTCTTGAGGATCAGAGGACATATCTGAGTACCCTTTTCGCCGAATTTCTAGGATCTGCAAACAGAATTCGAATCGGACTTCAAATAAAGAATGTGGTAGTTGACCTTTTATGAGGGTCAAATCCAAGCTAAGCCATCTCTGCAAAAGATTTCTGGGATTTCTTCATCTCAGTAATTCGAGTCCATGAAAGGTTTTGGATTTTCCATAAAGTGTACGTAGACTTCAGAAAATAGGTATTTATGAATCAATTTCATGATGAGGTATGCATCTTGACCTAATTGATTTTCAAGTATTTCCAGATTTACTTATGCTATTCCAATTCCAAAAATCCAATTTCAAATGAATATGTGTTGAATGTTAGGTACATTACTATGTTTCCATTTTAATCATATTCAAATAGCATTGCCTCAAAATCTTAAATGTAGTTACAAAAGATGAGAAATGACCACTGTTAGCACCTGTTAAAATTTTCATGGCCTCACAGGTTTTTCCCTGGTCTCTACACATGTTTTTCCATGTCCTTGGCTTGAAACCCTTGTTAAATATTTATATTTCTAGCCATTGGTGTGAAAAGCCCTAATTAACCCTGGCCATGTTCTATTTTAATGCTACCTTTTTCAGGCCACTTAAATCTGAAATACCCATGTGCTTAAAAGTTATGTCCCCTCTCTCACTGTGTGGTTAGGTTTTACGTCGGGGTCCCCCTTTAATATTTCCCTAAGTTCCTAAGTCTCTCAGTGTTTTATTTTCCTAAATCTCCAGCCATAATTTTTTTTTCCCTTTGTTTCACCTTGCAAAAAATGAGTGGCTATCGTTAATCTGCAAGCCTTCCACATGTCAGAATTCCTGACATGCACTTTAGTGACAAGGTGCCACCTATCCCGATGGGCCCATCCTCAGGGTTTGAAGTAAGTTAACACATGACTAGATCTCGCAGCTATCATTACACCATTGAGCAGAGATGCTTGACCTTTAACGCACTGGTATAGCAATAGTCATTGATTCTCTTAAAGGAAAAAGCAGGCGGGTCCACCGCCAAGTAAGCTCAAGTGGCAATTTTTCATTGGTTGATGTGGATCTAAGGATGGTGATGTGTCAGATGTGACCGAGAAGCAGTGGTCAATGAGGTGGTGATAGATGGCATAAAGAAGGCCTAGGTGTGGTCAAGTGTCAATCACTTGAAAATCTTGTGGCTGTCACATGATCGCGAGGAATACTCTTCCCTTTTGTGATCATGCGATGACCGTTGATTTGGAATCTAATGTGAAGACCACTTCGTGGACCCAGTCATCAGAAGGTGCTAGCATGTAAGGTTTTTGATTGGTCAGCAGGGTGACAAGTTGGATGTTGTCAGTGGGGCTGTAGTTCTCAAAGGAAATAAAGTGCCTACAGGTCCGTGAGAATCATGTGGTTGTCGCTATAACACTAAGGTGAGATGCTTGACTTTTTAGCATCACGGTATAATGACAACCATTAATTTTTTTTAAAGAAATACAAAGCACGCGGACTTGAGAAAAGTAAAAAGATCTAACGGTCAGGACTTAAAGTTGGTCGAGATTCAAATATGGACCACCGATTCACTACTGGCACCATGGAAGGGGCTGTTTATTTTCAAATTCAAATTCTCTGAGGGTTTCCTGTGACCAAAAGAACCAAAATTGAATGCAGAAGCGATTGGTGCTAGTATGAGATGATTTGTTTGCCATTACAATGTGGTCCAGGGTGTTCCTTGATCATTTGCAGGGGTTTTTACTGTGTGGTTTTGTGCTCAAGGTGTGTTGTAGGTGGCCGAAATAGTTGACATTTTGGGGAATTTTGTGATTCTCAGTACCTTCTCAATGAGATTATCAGGATTGTGGATCACTCCAGGATTTTCTCTCTCTTGGTTGCCTAGGTTTCTTCCCCTGTAATAAATTTGTGACCATTTCTAATGGGTTTAGTGGGTGAAACCCTAACCCTAGTCATCTATAGCTTGTTGCAACCTATTTTTGGTTTCCAAGATGACTAGGGGGTATATATTACAAAATTTTTGACTTAGTGCGGGTTCCCAAACTTTCTTTTGGTCCCTGGTTGTTGATGGTATTATACTAAAATAGGAGCTGGATTTTGGGTTCTTTTCCTATCTTTGTGTTGCTCTGATTGTATATTGATCCTAAATATGTTAATGAGAATGCTATTGAGTTCCAATCTTGCATTTTTGTATGTCTTCTTGTTTTAGTTCTGAGCTCATATATGTTAGGGTCACAAAGTGTATTAGCATATGGTAAACAAAGAGTATTGTGAAGTCATCTCTGAGTTCCTAACAAAGTTAGGATTAAAGTCTTTTGGGTGAGTTTAGTGAGTTTACAACCAAATAGGAATCTGATGTCCATGTGTTTGAGGGAGAGGGGTAATAAGAAAAGCACTTATCCTGAGCCTAGGAGTGTTTGATTTAAGATCTTCAATTGATGTATGTAATTGGGTGACTCTTTGCCCTATGTTAAGACATTGGTCCATCCTCTAGAAGCATTTTATTGTTATCAACCACACACATACACATTTAAATGATCAAATCCTTAATCAATTAGTAAGGGGTATAGTTTTATATTTTTTTGAGACTCCTTTTGAGAAGTGAGTCAAGGGTACACTCGCCTGAGCATTAAGGCTCAAAGTGTAGGAGGATCTATTTGATCCTTGTTAATTGGCCCTCTTCCTTGTAGACTTTGGAGTGGTGATAGAGTCAAAGTTATATTAAAGTATCCATCAAAGTATAAATCTGCAAGTTGAAGATCAAAGGGAACACCCAACAAAATGGTGACTCTACTGGGGAGAGTCCAGAGATAAAGCTTTCAAAGTGCACTCTTGTTTTCCTATTGTATTCAATTAAAAGTTTTCCCACTTTGGTGGGTGGTGACTCAAAAGGGTTAAAACTAGTGTTATAGACTGTAAATCATGGACAAGAGGAGGAATACTAGGTCCTTTGTCAGAAAAAATTTGGAGGTCACTCTGGAACAATTGCCTAGACAGGAAAAGAAGAGTTGGATCAGAAGAAATGGTGAGTCTACTAGCGCTCCCATAAGAGAACAAAGAAATACCAGAGGAAGAGCACCACATGTTTCCTCAAGTGAGGAAGGTTCACAAGATAAAGTTTTTAGATTAAACGATGGTCATTCTAAAGATAGATTTTATGATACCCCAGAGGCTGTATTTCAAGATAAGGGTCCATTGTCTACAGGTCAGGATGAACAAGCCAGAGGGATGGGTTTGGTAATTGGTTTAGATCTTGATGAAGATAATTTTAGAAGGGAGCCCATGAGACCAATGCAAGTCCATTTCCCATATCAAAATCTCACTGATATGGATGTGTCATCAGGTTCTAATGACATTATGATAGACCCAGATGATTTAAATACACTAAGGTTGCATTTGGCAAAGAAGGATGCCATACATAAGAGGTTACAAGAGGAGAGAGAGGCTGAAAAGGTAAATGCTCTAATAAAAAGATAGTCTCTCCTTAGAAAAATTAATGAAATGAAGGAGAGAAACAAGATGCTTGCTTCTGCTCCTAAACCCTTGCAGCATGATGTTTTTGGTGACCTTGAAGCTTTGAGGAATGATCAAGAGTGCTTGTTGCAAGATCATGAGTTTGATGAAGAGGGCCCTGTGATCAGACAAGTGCAAAGTTATGCTCCTTTGTCTAAGGGTGGGAATGAACATGATATCACTAGGCCTATTGTTGCCACTGGTGAAAAAGGAAAGCAAAAGATGGTGGGACATCAAATGAGTAGATCATTGACAATACCAGGGGTCCCACCACCCAATTCAAATAAGGACACAGAGATAGAAAGAAGAAGAAAAGAAGATGAGGACCTTGCAAGAGAACTAGAGAGGGTTTAAATTGAAGCCTCTATTGCAAAAAAAAGAAGGAAGATCCACTTCTTGAAGGCTTCATCTGCAAATGTTCTTGGTCCATCTACTACTGAACTAGGTATGCCATCTGTGACTACTACTATTCCACTTAGTAATGCTACTACTAGTTCAATTCCTTCTTCATCTGCTAGGATAGGTGTTGATCCTAGGCAGCAATCAAATGTACAAGTAGATGGAAATGTAAATGCAAATGTTGATCCTAGGGTTAACACTAGTTCAAGTTTTCAAAGAAGACCTATGCAATTAGAAGGCTATAGGAAAATTAGTTTTGATGGGATTCCTAGCTACCTGAATGCTTTTCCAAATGATATAAGAGATAAGGTACCTAAGTTTGCTGGTAATAATGCTATTAGTTGTGAGGAGCATCTTAGGTTATTTGTTGATATGCTTAATGATTATGAGGTAGAGCATGAGGATGTAGTCATGAAATTGTTTGTTCAATCTCTAATGGAGGATGCTAGAGATTGGTTTAAGAGACTTCCTGATAAATGTATTGATACTTGGGATTCCTTTGAGAGATTTTTTAAAGAGAAGTATGGTGATAGGCCTAATGCTAGTTTCATGTTGAATGAATTCAATACCATAAGGAAAAATCAGAATGAGTCTGCAGCTGAATTCAACATGAGATTTCAAAAGGGTATGCATAAGTTATTTCAAGTTATGCAATTAGATGACAATGTCTATCTGACCACATACTTCAATGCATTTGATGGAAAGATGGGATACTTGTTGAGGGAAAAAGAACCAAGAACTCCTTAGAGATGCTTTTAGGATTTCTGTCAATATGAAGATATCAGGAAAATTGGGTGGGAAGAGAGATGACCCTAAGTTGTTTGGGGATAAAAGGTATAAAAAGGAAAGTGATAAGAATGTTGGAACTAGGAGGCAAGAAGAAGATAAATTGGACAAGGTTCTCAATGCATTGAAGGATTTGAAGGTACCTACAAATAGGAACATCAGTGTTCCAACCAATGAAAGGCCTCAGTTCAACAACAATTTCAATAAGTAGAATAGATTGCAGAACTACCCCTACAACACCCAGTGGAAGGATGGCAAGCCTATTGTCCCTATTGCAAGAGGTAACAATGATAGAGGTGTCCCTGACCCTCTACAAAAGGTTTCAATAAATGTCATGGAGGACATACCTTGGTGTGTTGCATGCCAGTCCCCTCATTCTGCAGAGCATTGTGCGGTTGCACATTCTATGGTTGCAAATCAAGATTGTGGCAATGAGGAGATAGATCGAGAAGAAGATCAAGATTATGTTGGATGCAACATGGCTACTTCATATCTAGGATATGAAGATGATTTTGATTTTGATGAAGAAGTAGATGTAAATGTGAAGAGACATAATCAGGCCCTTTTTCATCAAGAGGTTTTTTCTGATGGTGAAAACAATGATAAGGAGACATGTAACATGAACTCTTCTTCTGAGCTAGTAAATTTAAGAAGACCCTCTAGAGAAGAGATGGATAGGATTACTACAGAAATGATTGCCCAAGTGAAAAATAGAGGCATGGTGGAAAGGAATACAAATGAGAAAGCTCCAGGAATGTTTATAAAGAGTACCAACTCTGGAGAGCCTAATGAGAATAAATCAAAGGGTGATCACATGGTGAAATTCAAGAATGTAAAAGATAAGAATTGTGAGCCTAAGGGAGTTGGAGTTGAAAAAATTTCTAATGAGATTGAGAAGCTAGCTAAAACAATGGCTAAGGTTGAAAAAATGAGGGTGGCCAATACACCTAATGTATCAGACAAGTAAAAGGATACTAAGGCTATGCAAATTGAGATTCCTCACTCTGCTCCTATCGATATGTTATCTATATTGTCCCAAATTATAGTTAAGGTTCCATTATCAAAATTGTTGAGGATCCCTAAACACAAAGATAGAGCTATTGCATGGGTAGATAATGTTCATAACAATGATGTTGCATGCAATGGATCTTAGGATAAAGCTTTGAAAGGTGTTGCTACTCAGGGAATTGTGTCTCAAATTCCTCCTATATATTTGGACAGTTCTATCAATGCTAGCCTTGAAAACATTGATCATTCTTTTTAAGTGTTCTTGTGAATCGAATGAAACTAAGAAATTGTATGATTTATAGTGGTGCCTCTAATACTATTATGCCTTTTAAAATCATGGAGAGGTTGGGCCTTAAAGTTGATACAGTTTAAGGTAGATGTTCTGCAATGGATTAGAGGGATGTACCAGTTGTTGGGACTATCAATGCAATGCCATATAGGTTGGCAGCATATCCAGAGAAAGAGTTAACAATGAGTGTTTTGGTGGTGGACATCCCTTCTCATTATGTGATGCTGCTATCTAGAAGGTGGAGTGCTACCATGGGTGGAAGTTTACAGTGTGATCTATCCTATGCCACTTTCAAGATTGATGATCAGTTTGTCAAGATTGATCAAGAGCCAAGAGTATGCCACATGATTGAAAGGAATATTAACAATGAGACTACATGTTTTATGGATACTGATATTAATGCTTTTAGGGTAGAGATCCCTAAACTTGAGAAGGAACCTATTTTGTCACCTATCTCTATTGAGGTAAGTGTTAATTCTGTGAAGGGTAATTTGTGGGTAATGTACTTTGATGGTGCAAATTGAAAAGATGGAGCAAGAGTAGGTATCTTACTTATTTCTCCTAATGGAAACACCTAAAAATTCTCTTTCACATTGAATTTATTTTGTACCAAAAATATAGCAGAATATGAGGCATTGTTATTAGGATTGAGGTTGGCACAAAGACATGGTATTAAGTGCTTAAGTGTTGTTGGCTATTCAGAGTTGGTGGTGTCCCAAGTCAGGTCAATATATGCTTCCAAGAACAAAAGGTTAAAACAATATAGGAATGTAGATTGGGATTTGATTGAACATTTTGATGCCTTCAATATTGAGTGGAAGGATAGGAGTAACAATAAGATGGCTGATTTGTTAGCTAATATAGTGATCAATCCCAATGATATTACTTTTGTTGGTATCTCTAAAGTTGAAATTTAGGCTAGGCCTAGTATACGAGACAATATTGAGAATTGGCAAGTTTTTGATGATGATAATGATATCTTGAAGTTTATGAGTTGTGAAGATTAGTATCATGGTTAGGAATTTGATTGCTCAGCTTTGCTTGAGTCAGTAGAAGGAAAAGAGGTTGTCTTTGGCAATGAGGTTGTTTAGCTTAGAACTAACAAGGTGCCCAAGGGGCTTGTTGTTTTGGAGACTATCTTTGATAACCAAGATAGAGTTCAAAAGAATATCAAAAGAGAAGATCATGTTGATCTAGAGGAGATAAATCTTGGAACACATGAGGCACCTAAGAGGGTATACATTGGTAGGGACATATCTCACAATGTGAGAAAATCTTTGATTGAATTATTGAGAAAATTTAGGCATGTTTTTGCATGGTCATATGATGACTTGAAGGTTTATAGAGAAGATTTGTTTCAGCATATCATTCCTTTGAGAGAAGATGCTAAACCTTTCTGGAAAAAACAAAGGCCTATCAATCCCACTTTGGTACCCAAGATGCAGGAAGAGTTAATGAAGTTGAGAGATGCTGGAATTATCAAGCCTATAAGGCATTCTTCTTGGGTGTCAAATCTTGTCCCTATCAGAAAGAAGAATGGTGACATCAAGCTTTGTGTGGACTTCAGGAATTTGAACATAAGCTCATCAAAGGATAACTATTGTTTGCCCAATATGGAAGCTATGTTGCAGAGAGTAACTAGATCAGAATTGATGTCTATGATGGATAGTTTCTCTAGTTACAATTAGGTAATTGTCAAAGAATCAAAACAATTCAAGATAGTTTTCACAACACCTTGGGGGACATATGTTTATGTGAGAATGTCTTTTGGTCTCACAAATGTTGGTGCTACTTTTCAGAGGGCAATGGATGTTTCCTTTTCAGATTTAATCAATGATTTCCTTATTGTATATCAAGATGATTTAACTGCCTATTCCAAGAAGGAAGGAGACCACTGTACTCATTTAGAGAAAATATTTGTGAGGGCCTTGGAGTATGGCATTTCATTAAACTAGAGGAAATGTGCATTTGGTGTCACTAAGGGTAAGTTTCTTGGCCATTTGGTTGGCAAGCAAGGAGTAAGAATTGACCCCAAGAGGGTAACAACTATTGATAAAATTTAGAGACCAAAGAATGTTAAAGGGATTCAGTCCTTCTTTGGTCAGGTCGATTTCTTAAGGAGGTTTGTGACAAATTTTGCAAAGGTTACTAGACCTATTTCTAAGATGTTAAAGAAGGGATTTGCTATCAATTGGGAGGGTGAGCCTTGTGAGGCTTTCAAAAATATCAAGCAGGCTATCTGATGAAGGGTGCTCCCTTTAACACCACAAACACATAATAGAAATAGAGAAACAACAACAATAATATGCAAGAACAGAAAATTGGCTTCTTATATCTCCACAAATGTGGAATTACAAACTTTCAGAATTACAATATGTAAAGCCACATGGGCATTCCTTACAATATTCTGTAGGACAAAGCCTCAAATCAATACCCAGATCTACTACCCAGAACTTCCCTAGACAACACTACAGGCCTTCTTTATATAGGCAATTTCCACTGCCCAAGAAGGTTCTAGAAATTTAGCCCTTAGGGCCGACCAAACTTAGAATTATTTTATTTTACAATTTATTACATCAAATTCGATTCAAAATGAGTTTTGAAACCCAAACAGAAATTTTGAAGAAAAATTATTTTTCACCATTTCAGGTGACCCAACTTCCGAAGACCATAAGTCATCACCCGTTGACCCAATTGGCTATTATAACCCCATTCTAGAAATGCCACGAAGCGCTCTACAAGCTTGATCCATGCAAAGCACCTATCACCCAAATTTTCAACCTCATTCGGGGCCTCTAAAGCCTTCAAAACTGAGTTTGAAGTTTCTGTACCCTGCTGCCAATACCGAAAATCTTCAATATCTTCAAAACTACACCTGATCTAGCCATGAAACTTTGCTAGCAGGCTGATATGACTGAGATGAACCTCCATATGTAAAATTAGACATTCTAAGATCGTAAGACCAACTTACTAAAAATAGGAAGTTTCCATAAATAGAAACTCTGCACAAGATAGCCCTTATTGAATACAAAAACAAAAATATTTTTGGGTGATGCAAGATTGCTCTTACACCCAAGACGCTCCTGCATCAGACACCTGGGGTAATTTGAGAAGTGATCCTGTCATGACTCAGATGTGTAGAGGAAAACCAAGATGGTTAACCTCCTCCTTTGTTAGCCATGATGAATCTTCAATAGGTCATCCTTTCCTTTTGACCAAATACTCTTCATATGTCTTGTTCCTTGTGCTTTTGCCAACATGACTGTCCAGTATGTCTTCAATCTCCTTGATATCTGAACTGGTTGCTGGAATACTCCACTGTGCTACTGCAAGCTCATCTTCAACACCTCCTTCATGATACTCTATCAAATCTAAAATGTTAAACACTGGTGAAATATTTAGCTCATTAGGAAATTCTACCTCATATGCATTTCCTGAGTCATGCTTCTTGAGTATCTTACATGGCCCAAACTTCTTCATTTTCAACTTGTTATATGTACCAACCAAAAATCGCTCCTTCCACAAATGAACCATGACTTCATCTCCAACCTAAAATTCCTTATGCCTCCTTTTCTCATCTACCTTAGCCTTATACTATGCATTCATCTTGGTAATATGCTTCCTCACCTCCTCATGGATGTTCTTCAAGTGTTTTGCAAAATCTTCAGCTTTAGCACTACTTATTTCTCCTTTATCTATCTTTCTTAATTCAGATGCATTTCTTGGACTACTTCCATATACAATCTAGAATGGTGATTTACCAGTGCTCCTGTTGACAGAATTATTGTATGCAAATTCTTCCTATGGTAAAATCAAATCCCATCCTGTTGGCTTATCTCCAACCAAACATCTCAGCAAATTTCCCAAACTTCTATTCACCACCTCTGTCTGTCCATCAGTCTATGGATGATGTGATGAACTAAACTTCAAATCTATCTTCAACTTCTTCCACAATGTCTGCCAAAAATATCCAACAAACTTAGTATCTCGATCTAAAACTATGGTCTTTGGCAAACCATTTAGTCTCACCACTTCTCTAAAAAACAATTCTGCTACATGAACAACATCATTAGTCTTCTTGCAGGGAATGAAATGTGTCATCTTCAAAAATCTGTCAACTACTACAAAAATTGAATCATGTCCCCACCGTGTCCTTGGTAAACCAAGAACAAAGTCCATACTGATATCCTCCCAAGGCTTTTCTGGTATAGGTAATGGCTGATATAACCTTGTATTCTGCTTCACTCCTTTCACCATCTGACATAGTCTACAAATCTATACAAACTTTTTCACATCTTGCTGCAACTGTGGCCAATAATAATTCTCACCAACCAAAGCAAGGGTTTTATCACAACCAAAATATCTATCCAATCCTCCACTATGCTTCTCTTTGATGAGATTCTCCTCATAGAACTTCTTAGAATGCACAACTGACTCCCTCTAAATAGCATATCATCCTGGATGATGAAATCTAGCCATTTCATCCTGTCTAGAGTAATAGGTTATGTACAAGCTTTCCAAGCTTCACCAAAATTAGGATCCTCTGGATACAAATTCTTGAGTTCCTTGAATCCAACCACTTCAATCTACATCTCTGTCAGCAATAGTTGCCTTTTTCTAAGAGCATCTGCAACCCTATTAGACTTTCCACTCCTATGTTTCAAAAAAAATGTATAACTCTACAAAAACTCAACCCATTTCAAATGCCTCTGATTCAACTTTCCTTAACTATTCAAATATTGCAAAGCTTGATGATCAGTATACAAAAAAAACTCTTTAGGAAGTAGATAATGTCTCCACTTCTTTAATGCCTGAACTATAGCATAAAATTCCTAATCATAGATAGAATATTTTCTCTTGGCATCATTTAACTTCTCACAGAAATAAGCAACAGGTTTACCTTCTTGGCTCATAACAACTCCTATTGCAGTACCACTAGCATCACAATCTACTTGAAACACCTTATTAAAATCTAGAAGTGCTAAAATAGGTTGTTCTGTAACTTTTTGCTTCAACAATTGAAAACTCTTTTCCACCCCATTAGTCCACTTAAACTCTTTTCTATCTCCTCTCATTGTTTCAGTCAAGGGACCACAAATACTGCTAAAATTTCTGATAAAATTTTTGTAAAAGCTATTCAAACCATGAAAAGATCTTACCTCAGTAGCACTCCTTTGAGTAGGCCATTCAAGGATAGCCTGTACCTTCTCTAGGTCCATTTTTAGACCTTTTGCTGAAACTACAAATCTCAAATACACTAACTCTTTCTTCACAAAACTGCACTTCTTCAAATTAATCAACAATTTCTCATCCCTCAACTTCTCAAACACCATATGAATATGCACCATATGTTCATCCAATGTCTTGCTAAAAATCAAAATATCATCTAGGTAAACAATGACAAACTTACCCAGAAATTCTTTCAGAACCTTGTTCATGAGCCACATGAAAGTGCTCGGTGCATTGGTTAGCCCAAAAGGCATGACTAACCACTCATACAGTCCTTCCTTTATCTTGAAGGTAGTCTTCCATTCATCTCCTTCTCTGATCTAAATCTAGTGATATCCACTCTTCAAATCTATCTTTGAGAAATACACAGCTCCACTCAAACAATCCATAATATCATCCATTCATGGCAATGGAAACTTATACTTGATTGTGATCTTATTTATTGCTCTGGAATCTATACACATCCTCCACTCTCCATTATTCTTTGGTGCTAATACCACTGGTACAGCACAGGGACTCAGACTCTCTCAAATCAACCCCTTCTGTAATAACTCGTGTACTTGTCTGTTCAACTATTCACTTTCTACTGGTGTCATTTTTTGTGCTGCCTTGTTTGGCAAACTGGCTCCTAGAATCAAATCCATCTGATGACTGATCTTCCTTATCAGTGGTAATCCATCAGGTACATTATCAGATACAATATCCTGAAACTCATTCAACAAATCTGCAACCTCTATAGGTACATCCTCTACTTCTTCTTTACCAACTTTTAGAATTAAAGCAAAACACACATGCTCATGCCTCATACCATCTAAGAATTTTCTTCCATCAACAAATGTTATTCTTGCATTACCACATACCTTTTCTTCGGTCTCCTTCAATGGCTTTAGCTTATGTCACACTCCATCCTTTGTCAGAGAATAGGTATTCACACGACCATCATGTACAACACATCTATCAAACTGCCATGGTCTACCCAACAACATATGACATGCATCCATAGATATTATATCACATAGTACCTCATCTTGGTACCCATCGATCTTGAACTTTACCGGGCACTGTTCACTGACCATGACCTTGTGGTCATCCTGCACCTAGGCAATCTGATATGGATGTGGGTGATTCTATCTCTTAAGCTTCAACTTTGTCACCATCTCTTCTAACACCAAATTGTTAGTGCTTCCACTATCGATAATCACATCATAGCATTTACCCTCACACTTGCATCTAGTGTGAAACAAGCTCCTCCTTTGTTTAAGTTGATTCTCACCACTCAGCAAGACTCTTCTGTTAACTAGCATTTCTCCTCTTTTAGCATCTTTAGAATTTGATGATCTGGCATCTTCATCTACATGTGCAACTCTGGCCTGGCCTTCATTCCTTTTGTATGTTTTGCCTTGGTGCTGAGGACATTCAAATGCCCTATGATCTTCTTCTCCATAGTGAAAACATGTTCCACGAAAGCCTCCTCTTCCTGAACCTTGTCCCATTCCTCTTCCTCTCTGATCTCTATTATTCTGATCTTGGAAATGATTGGAATTGTTTCCTCTCTGATTCTAGCTACTACTGGCCTCATCCTTTTTTTTTGGATCTTCATTTCGGCCACCATATGACCGTCCAACAGATCTTCCACCATGACCTCTTCCATTTTGTTTGCTCTCAAACTTCTTGTTCAGCTTTTCCTCTACTTTTAGGGAAAACTGGTATGCCTCTTTAATACTGTTCATTCGAACCAGATTCAACTCCTCCTGAATGCTTGGCCTTAACCCATTAAGGTATCAAGCAACTTTCTCCTTATCAGCTTCTGCATGGCCTGTTCTAATGAGGAGTCGATAGAACTCTTCTATATACTCCTGAACAGATCTTCCTGCTAGCTTCAAACTTTGCATTTTCTTTAGTAGGTCAAGCTCATAATCAACAGGAATGAACTATTGCTTCAATTTATCCACCATCCAATCCCATCTTGTGATTTTATCTTTCCCTCTTCTATTTCGCTCCAATTGAATTTCTTGCCACCAGATCTTCGCATGACCTTTCAGTCTGGCCTTCACAAATTTGACCCTATCAATATCCTCAACATCTTCATACTCAAAATATTCCTCACATTCATTGATCTAGTCAATCAATTCCTCTGGGTTAAGATTTCCAAAAAATGTAGAAACCTCAATCTTATGTCTTTTCCCAATCATGGAAATCACTCGAAAAAGTCATTCTTCCTCCTGGTTCACAATTTCAGCTTCTCCTTCTTGATATTCTTCTTCGACTTCATCCTCACTTTTGTCTCTGACATTAAGATTCATTCCTCTGTGAATCTCTTCTTGCAATGCTCACACTTGTCTCTGCAGCTCTCTAACCTCAGGTGTCACAGCACTAGCTCTTCTGCCACATTCTCTTCGTGGAGGCATTTTTGCGATGCTTGCTGAAACCCTAACCACGGTCCTAGTGAAAATTGCCTCACAGTTGATGATCTATTTACACACTCAAGACCTCCTACTTTGATACCACTTGATGAAGGGTGCTCCCCTTAATACCACAAACACATAACAAAAATAGAGAAACAACAACAATAATATGCAAGAATAGAAAATTAGCTTCTTATTATCTCCACAAATGTGGAATTACAAACTTTTAGAATTACATTATGCAAAGCCACATGGGCATTCCTTACAATATTCTATAGGACAAAGCCTCGAATCAATACCCAAATCTACTACCTAGAACTACCCTAGACAACACTATGGGCCTTTTTTATATAGGCAATTTCCACCGCCCGAGAAGGTTTTAGAAATTTAGCCCTTAGGGCCGACCAAACTTAGAATTATTTTATTTTACAATTTATTACATCAAAGTCAGCTCAAAATGAGTTTTGAAACCCAAACAAAAATTTTGAATAAAAATAATTTTTTGCCATTTCAGGTGACCCAACTTCCGAAGACCATAAGTCATCACCCGTTGACCCGATTGGCTATTATAACCCCATTCTAGAATCACCACAAAGTGCTCTACAGGCTTCATCCACACAAAGTGCTCATTACCCAAATTTTCAACCTCATTCAGGGCCTCTAAAGCCTTCAAAACTAAGTTTGAAGTTTTTGTACCCTCCTGCCAATACCGAAAATCTTCAATATCTTCAAAACTACACCTGATCTAGCCATGAAACTTTGCTGGCAAGCTGATATGACTGAGATGAACCTCCATATGTAAAATCAAACATTCCAAAATCGTAAGACCAACTTACTAAAAATAGCAAGTTTCCATAAATAGCAACTCTGCACAAGATAGCCCTTATTGAATACAAAAACAAAAATATTTTTTAGGTGATGCAAGATTGCTCTTACACCCAGGATGCACCTGCATCACTATCAAAGATGCACTAGTGCTTAAGGCACCTAATTATAATGTCCCAATACACATCTTTTCCTTTGCATCTTTTCACACTATTGCTGCAGTGTTGTTGAAAAAAAATAAGGATGGTTTTGAGCAGCCTATTGCATTCTTCAGTAAATCTTTGCAAGCTGTTGAATTGAAGTATGACATAAATGAGAAACAAGCATATGCACTTGTGAAGGCAATCAAGGCTTTTAGGTGTTACTTGATGGGGGCAGTTGTGATTGCTTTTGTGCCAAGTGTTGTAGTCAAAGATATTTTCTCACAGCAGGAGGTGTCTAGAAGAAGATGCAGATGGATCAATAGGATCCAATAATTCAACATTGATATCCAAATCACTAAATTAGTTAGAGGACAAGGATTGGAAAAATTGATGGCCCAATCCAATCTTGATGAAAATCAGGTGAATCATTCTGAAATTGATTATACATGTGATATGGATGATTGTGTTTGGTATCAAGATATCATCTATTACTTGAGAAATATGAGATGTCCAGTAGGAATGAATGATAATTAGAAGAGGACATTAAAATTACAGGCCATCAAGTATGTAATTGTGAAATGTAAATTGTATAGAAAGAATTTAGATTGCATACTTTTGAAGTGTGTTGATGAAGATTAGGCTAACAAGTTGTTAAAGGAAATGCATGAGGGATTTTGTGGTGGGCATTATATGGGTAAAACTACTACTCATAAAATCTTGAGAGCAGGATTCTGGTGGCCCACAATCTTCAAGGATGCAGAATAGTTGGTAAGGAGGTGTGATGCTTGTCAAAGGTTCTCTGGTAAGCTTAAATTTTCAAGTAACATGCCATTAAAATCAGTAGAAGTGCAAGCTCCTTTCCAACAATGGGGAATTGATTTCATTAGGGAGATACCAAACAAGTCTAGTGGAGGACACTCATGGATCTTAGTTGCCACTGATTACTTTACAAAGTGGGTAGAGGCTATACCTACAAGAAATGCAACTAGTAAGGTGGTAATTGATTTTTTGTTGAATAATATTGTTACAAGGTTTGGTTGCCCTGAGAGGATAGTTAGTGAAAATGCCATGTGCTTCAGGTCTGCTGAATATAAGGACTTCTACAAAGGTTTAGGAATTTAGACTTCTTATTCCTCACCTTATCATCCACAAGGAAATGGACAGGTAGAATTTACTAATAAGAGTTTGATTAAAATCCTAAAGAGAATTCTTGAAAAGAATAAGAGAGCGTGGAATTCAAAGCTGCCATTAGCTCTATGGGCTGATAGGGTAACTACGAAGAGGGCAATTGGTTGTGCACCATTTGAATTAATATATGGAATACATGCAAGAATGCCTCAGAATAATTTATTGGAAATGTACAAGTTTTTTTAGTTATATGATGATGATTTAGATGATGAAATGCAGTTGAGAATTGAGGACCTCATTAAGTTGGATGAGACTAGAAGGGAGTTAGTTGCAAGGAATGTCAGATTGTAGTTGCAGGTTAAGAGTTTGTATGATAAGAAGACTGTTGACAGAAAGTTGAACCTGGTGATTTGGTGTTAATTTGGAATGCCAGATTAGAGGATAAAGGAAAACATGGTAAGTTTGATCCCATCTGGCTAGGGTCATATCTAATTCATGAGAAATGGGGCCAAGATTCATACATTGTGAAAGAGTTAAATGGTGAAGTTTAGGAATTGCCAGTTCATGGACAATTCTTTAAGAAATACTTCAATTGAAGGTATTTTATTTTCCATGAATAGTAGTTAGGTCTGTACATTTTGCAAATTTTGTAAAGTTGCTTGCCCCTATCCTATTTTGTCCTGGTTTGTAGGGTTTTGGTCCTGTTGCTCTCTATTGTCAGTTTTTTTTCAGTGGGATGGTTTTCTTTAACCAGTGATTTTAGGTCCTTGCTATGCTTGCAGGAGGCATACATCCCTAGACAGAGCCACTATTAGCACCTGTTAAAATTTTCATAGCCTCACAAGTTTTTCCCTGGTCTCTGCACATGTTTTTCCATGTCCTTGGCTTGAAACCCTTGTTAAATATTCATATTTCTAGCTGTTGGTGTGAAAAGACCTAATTAACCCTGGCCCTATTCTATTTTAATGCTACCTTTTTCAGGCCACTTAAATCTGAAATACCCATGTGCTTAAAAGTTATGTCCCCTCACTCGTTGAGTGGTTAGGTTTTATGTCAGGGTCCCGCTTTAATATTTCCCTAAGTTCCTAAGTCTCCAGCCACAAAAAAACTTTTCCTCTATTTCACCTTGTAGAAAATGAGTGACTATCATTAATCCGCAAGCCTTCCACATGTCATAGTTTCTGACATGTGCTTTAGTGACAAGGTGCCACCTATCCCGACGGGCCTATTCTCGGGGTTTGAAGTAAGTTAACACATGACTAGATCTTGCAGCTATCATTGCACCATTGAGTGGAGATGCTTGACCTTTAACACAGTGGTATAGTGATAATCATTGATTCTCTTAAAGTCAAAAGCAAGCAGGTCCACCACCAGGTAAGCTCAAGTGGTGATTTCTCATTGGTTGATGTGGATCTGAGGATGGTGATGTGTCAGATGTGACCGAGCAGCAATGGCAAATGAGGTGGTGATAGATGGCATAAAGTGGGCCTAGGTGGGATCAAGTGTTAGTCACTTGAAGATCTTATGGCTATCGCATGATCACGAGGAATATTCTTCCCTTTTTCGATCATGTGATAGCCATTGATTTGGAATCTAATGTGAAAACCACTCAGTGGACCCAGTCATCAGAAGGTGCTAGCGTGTAAGGTTTTTGATTGGTCGGCAAGGTGACAAGCTAGATGTTGTCAGTGGGGCCGTAGTTCTCAAAGGAAATAAAGTGCCTCCAAGTCCGTGAGAATCATGTGGTTGTCGCTATACCACTAAGGTGAGATGCTTAACTTTTTAGCATCGTGGTATAACGATGACTGTCGATTTTGTTTAAAGAAATATAAAGCACGTGGGCCCAGGAAAAGTAAAAAGCTCTAATAGTCAAGACTTAAAGTTGGTCAAGATTCAAATATGGACCACTGATTCACTGCTGGCACCATGGAAGGAGCCATTTAGTTTCAAATTCAAATTCTCTGAGGGTTTCCTGTGACCAAAAGGACCAAAATTGAATGCAAAAGTGACTAGTGTTGGTATGAGATGATTTGTTTTCCATTGCAGTGTGGTCCAAGGTGTTCCTTGATCCTTTGTAGGGGTTTTTACTATGTGGTTTTGTGCTCAAGGCATGTTGCAGGTGGCCAAAAGGGTTGACATTTTGGGCATTTTTGTGATTCTTAGTACCTTCTCAGTGAGATTATCATGATTATGGATCACTCCAAGATTTTCTCTCTCCTGGTTGCCTAGGTTTCTTCCCCTGTAATAAATTTGTGACTGTTTCTAATGGGTGTAGTGGGTGAAACCCTAACCCTAGTCATCTATAGCTTGTTACAACCTATTTTTGGTTTCCAAGATGACTAGGGGTTATATATTGCAAAATTTTTGACTTAGTGCAAGTTCTAAAACTTTCTTTTGGTCCCTGGTTGTTGATGGTATTATACTAAAATAGGAGCTAGATTTTGGGTTCTTTTCCTATCTTTGTGTTGCTCTAATTGTATATTTATCCTAAATATGTTAATGAGAATGCTATTGAGTTCCAATCTTGCATTTGTGTATGTCTTCTTGTTTCAATTCTGAGCTCATATATGTTAGTGTCACAAAGTGTATTAGCATATGGTAAACAAAGAATATTGTGAAGTCATCTCTGAGTTCCTAACAAAGTTAGGATTAAAGTCTTTTGGGTTAGTTCAATGAGTTTACAACCAAATAAGAATCTGATGTCCATGTGTTTGAGGGTGAGGGGTAATAGGAAAAGCACTTATCCTGAGCCCAGGAGTGTTTGATTTAAGATCTTCAATTGATGTATGTAATTGGGTGACTCTTTGCCCTAGGTTAAGGCACTGGTCCATCCTCTGGAAGCATTTCATTGTTATCAACCACACACATACACATTTAAATGATCAAATCCTTAATCAATTAGTAAGGGGTATAGTTGTATATTTTTTTGAGACTCCTTTGGAGAAGTGAGTCAAGGGTACACCCGCCTGAGCATTAAGGCTCAAAGTGTAGGAGGATCTATTTGATCCTTGTTAATTGGCCCTCTTCCTTGTAGACTTTGGAGTGGTGATAGAGTCAAAGTTATATTAAAGTATCCATCAAAGTATAAATCTGCAAGTTGAAGATCAAAGGGAACACCCAACAACCACCACAAGCTTCATCATGAAATGTTTTTAACAACCTCTCATGTTGTTCCTAGTCAACAGACCTAGGAAAAGTTCCATCTACAGATTTTTTGTATAACGTCCCTTCCCAGATGACATATTTAGCAGCTTTCAACCTTAAGTCTCTCCTTTTCTTAGCTGTCAATCTTTCAGGGCATTCTCCATAAGTCAGGAAATAAACAATGTCTTCAAACCATGGGTCTTGTAAACTCACTCCTAAAACTAGTTGTTTTGTTTCAGGCTGATCATCTCCTTCACTTTCTACCATAGCTTTGCACAATGCATTTCCTCATACCAATTTTGTTGGTTTAATCTCTATATCATATTATTGTGTTTTAGCTACCCAAGCCCCTCTATTATTACATCTTACATCTTGTTGGGTGAATATACTCTTTACTGCAATGTCAGGAACAAACACAATGGAGTGAGAATGTAAGATATAAAATATGAAGTTCTTCAAGGCTTTCACCACTAAGAAGGCATGCTTCTTGGTCTGAGAATATCTTAGCTCATGATTTTTTAGTGGCGTGCTCATAAAGGAAATAGGAGCCTAAACTCCTATATTTTCTTGCATAAGAATAGCTGACAATGTATGTCTGGATGTGTAATAGTAAATCAAAAAACCCTTCTTATAATCTGGGTGGCATAAGAAAGGGGTGTTGGCTATAGCATCCTTTATATCTTGGAAGGCTCTTTCACCAGGGTCATTCCATTTGAAATTCTAATTACCTTTCATCATGTCCACAATACACTTGGTGATCTCTGAGAAGTCAGGGATGAATCTTCTAAGGAAATTTACTTGACCAAAGAATGATTTTACTCCATTTTTACTTATAGGTAAGCTTAGCCTTTGAATGGCTTTGACTCATTCTGGGTTGATCTTGATACCTTTTTGTGATACAATATGACCCAGTAGTTTTCCTTTGGTAACACAAAAAATTGACTTCTTGGGATTTAAAGAGATCCTGTGTTCTCTACACCTTTGTAGTACTCTTTCCAAATCCTTAACACGATCACTTCTTTTCTTAGAGAACACTGTTAGGTCATCCAAATATATGACAATGATCTTATCTTTCATATTAGCAAAAGGCAAATCCATACCTCACTAAAATGTTGCCTCGACATTGATGAGGCCAAATGGCATTTTGTGGTATGCAAATCTACCCCAAGGAGTGGTAAATGCGGTCTTATGCTGGTCTTTCTCCTCTACTTCGACTTGGTTGTACCTAGAAAAGCCATCGAGCATAGACATCATCTCATCTCCTACTATTGTTTGCAATAAGTGATCCATATTGGGGAGTGCGTAGTTGTCTTTTAAAGAAGCTTGATTTAAATTTCTAAAGTCTATGCATATCCTTATTTCTCCATTCTTTTGCCTCACATGGATGATCTTTTCTATCTATGTAGAGTGGTGGATAGAGTAGACAATCCTGGCTTTGAGCATTTTGTCAACTTCTCTAAAGATAGCATCTGCCACTTTTGGATTGTAATTTCTTTGTTTCTACCTAAATGGGGCAGCATCAGGTTTTAGGGGAATTTGATGCTTGAAATTTCCTCCCATGAATTTTTTTAAATCCTCATAACTCTAGGCAAAGACATCTTGGTATTCTAGGAAAAGCCTTCTAGCTTTCTCTTTCTCTTCGAGCATGCAACACTTCCCTATGTTTATCATTCTGGGATTTGACTCACTCCCAATGTTCATCCCTTCATATTCCTGTGTTGTAAGACCTTTCTCTATCCCTTTCCTCTTAACATAAGTATCATGATGATTGAACAATTTCTCTAATGATATAAAATATGGGGGAATGACATTACCTTGTAATTGAGTCACACCTGGTTCATCTTTCTTTCATTCCTTGGGATGATCTTGTGAGGGATCATTTGGCTTTTCTTCAAGGGGACTATCATTACCTTCAAGGAAGAGCTATAGGCATTTGTCATCATTGAACACTTTCCAATCATCTACATTATTAGGTACTGATAGCCTATACATCACCTCTACCTAGTACTTTTCTCTTTAAATTTTAGATGAGTTAGTAGTAAGGAGGCAGAGACTGCTAGTGAATCTGCCTTGGAATTTAATTCTCTAGGGACATATTCAATTGCAAAGGCATCCAATTCTTCAATCTCATCCCATACTCTATTCCTATAACTCTTCAACTTTTGATTTTTTACAGAGTATTGACCTTTGATTTGGCACACAATCAACTCAGTGTCACCTCAAGCTTTTAGAAATTTTACACCCTTTTCCTTTGCAACAATTATTTTGAGTAACAATGCCTCATACTTAGCCATATTATTGGTATTTGCAAACTCCAATTTGAAAGCTATTGACTTAGGCTCACCTACAGGTGGAATTAATACCACTCCTACACTAGACCTAGAGGAATAATAGATACCATCAAATTTGAGTGTCCAAACTTCTGGAATCTTATCCTTCTTAGAGGCCTCAACTTTTTATTGCTCTCCTTTAGGTTCATCGACAACACCCTGGGTAAAAATCATATAATTTCCAAACTCCAATTCTTGGTATAGGATCTAATCTTTTGGATCATCATATTTTAGAACCGTGAACTTTGACTTCTCCTTAGGCTCTAGTTTAACCTTCTTGTTTCCCACAGGAATTACCACCTAGGACCAATCCAATTTAATTTCCCCACCCATGTCTCTGCCAAAACTCCTTCTTAGTAGTATTCCATTGCTTTCTGGTATATCTACAACAAGGATCATCAATATCATCTTATTTTTAGGATGGGCAACTAGAGCTACTTGGGTATCTTTGATTTGGCCAAGTAGAGGAACTTTCTTAGCATCCATAAAGTAGCATCTACCATGGACCTTTGTCATGGTAAGGCCTAAGGCTTTGGCCATAGGGGAAGGCATCACATTATCAGAGGCACCTAAATATATGATATAGTTTCTAGGTTTACAACCATTGATATACAAGGAGACATAAAATGGTTCAGGTTTTTGACCCGGGAAGGTAGCTAGCACAATGGTTTCCCCTTGTTCAAATAGTCTCACTAGTGAGGAATCATCCTCATTGGAAGAAGTGACATTATGATTCAATTTAATACTATCTCCCTTTAAGTAATCTATGAATCTTTTCAATTCAGTGGGATTTGACCTTAAATAATCTATGGGAGAAATTTGGATTTTGGAATTTTTACAAAACTGAATGAAATCAAAGGAGTCATTTTCCTACCCGACTGTGAGATTTTCATTCCTTGAATGCTTTCTTTCTTACCTGAAGTAGATGCATCATTGGTTCTCATTGAAGGAATGACAATGGGATTTTTATCTTTTTGGCTCTGAGTTAGGACTCCATAGGTGGTACCATCTATGGTAGCATAACACTCTCCTTGCTCTTTAGAATCAGATTTATACTCACAAAATAGATTTATAGAGTCTCCATGTGAGCATGAATCTGGTTCATTGTCTAGTGTTGTAGTGTCTAACTCATTGGTAGATAATAACTGCATCATGCAAGCTATTTCAAGACAGCTCTCACCCTTATGATCTATTGTTAGATGAAATATGTACATATTTCCTTTGTTAGGGGGAGCCTCAATTGCAAGCCTCTATTGTGGAGTAGGTAATTGTAGTGTCCTGCTATCGGTATTTCTACTATTCTGATCTTGAAATGATTTCTGGTACAGATTTTTAAACTTAGGGAGTTTCTTTTTTAAAGCGATGATTTCATTGGACATTTTATGCATCATCTCATTAGTTGATGTAGTACCACTTGAACTAGCACCTATTTATATCTCTCTTTTTGACCTTCCAGCAGAAATCATGTCATCTTCCAACTCAATAGTTGTTCTTTGAGCATTATCCAAATCTATAGGTCGCACTCTTCTTAAATCATAGTTTATGTCTGGTAGCATGGCACCCATAAAGAATATCTTTAGGTTTGCAGGGTTAGGTCTATCAGCAGTTGGAATTCTACTAATTTTATTGAACTTAGCAATGAATTCTCTCATACTTACAGAAGCTTGTTTCTTGATGGAGGTCAGTTGCACCAACAGGGCATGTTCATCTTCAACTGTTTCAAATATGGCTTCAAAAGCTGACCTCATAGTAGCCCAACTTGTAATTGAAGTGTTGTCCAAGTGATAAAACTAGTCAGCCATTGTCTCAATAAGAGTTTCAACAAACAACCTTACTGCAACATCTTCATGTCCAATTCCGAGGATGTGAGTTGCTGTGAAGAAGGCTTTAATGTTTTCATCTGTAGCAACTTTCCCATATCTCAAGAACTTAGGAAATTTCTTTCTAGATCTTGAAGGGAGTGGGTGATATGCTGCAAACTATAATAGATTAGTTGCAATGGCCCATGGAGCTGCCATGACTGTATGTGCAGGATGTTGTAGAAAATTGATAATAGAGGGAGCAAATACTCCATGTAAAGTTAATACCTGGCAAGTTGTAGGCAATGAAGTTTGTGTCCTAGGAGGTGAAGGTGGTCTACTCCTCCTTTTTATGTCACCTCTTTGATGAGGTAAGTCTATTATGGGAAAACCAAGCTTAGTGAGCCTTTCGAATGTAGGGTCTTTTCCACCTTGCCCCTTGGCACTTCTGAGAAATCTTCTTTTATCTAAAGCTTTGAATTAGTTTTGTTGTTTAGCTTCGTGCTCAGCTCTGTGTTGATTTCTTCTTTGAATCACTGTTTCAAGCACTTGTGCTCTCACTTCTTCTTGTTCAAGCACTTGACTCACATTCCTATAATGCTCTGCATTTCTTCTATATCTCTAAGAAAAAGTATTCAGGGATGAGACTATGTCTTCTTGGTCATCTTGAAAACTGATATTGGGTTGAAGCACAGGGAACACATTCTCATGAGGTAACACCATTTTTCCTCATGAAAAATATTCTAGTCTAGCGACTGTTTCTCTCCCTAGAAGAGTCACCAAAAATCATTTGGTAAACAGATTGTTCTTTTTGAATCTAACTCTTTATTTGCGCAAAATATCCTTCAGAAACAATGTGACTATGAACAGTTGGAAAGTTGTTAACTATTCTACTAACTTCCCTCTGAATTTTAATAGGTACAGCTCCCTTATGTGAAGATATGCAATGAATTTTTTTTTCTCTAAATCCTAATGGAGTATGTTCTTGACTAGAGAACAATAGAGGTAACCAAATTAGCCCTCGGTGAGAAACTAATCTAGGAAATGAATTTGATTCTAAATTCTAACCAACTTCGGGATTTCACAATACTTATGAAATTTGCACCAGTGGGAATGCAATGATGAGTTCTACTTGAATTAATGAAATGCAGTAAAACAATATGGATGAATCTAATCTAAATAGGGCATATGTGTATTCTCCCAACCTCCAAGTAATGCCCTGATTATTGTCGATTAGCTGTACTAAAGAAGAGAAACATAACTTTGCCTATTTGCTAATTTCAATCTAGCTTAAGGAAAGAAAACATTCAAACTTACAAATGCATGGAACAGTAAATAAATGGCACAAATAACATTCCAGATTGACTCTGCAACAAGATGTATTTCACACCAAAAATTAGCCGACATTTTCATTGATTTTTAAAATGTTACATATAGGCTCCAAGAGTTAAGTCGTTACAAAATCAACTAAATCGATTCATATTCTACAAAGTTGGTAAATGACAAGTGGCCATTTACCGACTTTACAATGTATATCAAAAAAAGAAGAGGGGAAAGCTATTTTCTCTTTGCTAGCTTCTTCGCCTTCTCCAACTTAGTCTTATGAGCTTTGGCAGTCGCAAGAATTGGAATCATCATTTTAGAATCTAGGATGTACATGTTTTTCAACCTTATGAGCCAGTAGGAATGATCTTTCTCTATGTATTTTGCAACATCCTTTTGGGGTTGTCTTCTCCATGGATTTGTGTATACATCCACCGAGTTGCTGAATATCAAGTATTCTATTGAGGTGAGACCCAAATAACTCTACAAGCTGGTCTAAGTAGTCGGAGAACAACTTTTGCATGTTGGTTATACCGATTGGGCTCTTACAATCTCTGCTAGCTTCAGACTCGGAGGGAAGACTTGTCAAATATACAAAGATTTTACTTTGTTCTTTGGTGACTTTCTCTTTGGTCTCTTTCATTCCCACCTCTTCCTTGTTTATCATCTTTATTTTGAACTCAACTCCTTGGAGCCATTCGATCAGAGGTTCATCCCCTTTCTATAATATGTTGGCCTTGATTGCATCTTTAGTCTTCATTACGACGAGCCAATGTAATAGCACCATGCACTCTTCACATCTCAGCCTCTCTATTGTGAGTGTCTACATGTGTCCCTTGAGAGAATCCTTCTCTACCTCTAACTATAAAAAGACTTTCCTGAGCTTCTCAATGGCTACTAGACCTTTAGACTTAAGTCATTCAATCCACTTCCTGCCAATGTGCCTGAAATGTCTATCTTCTTGCAATTTGGAAAGTATTTCTTGGTTCTCAGCTACTACAGGATCAAATGTTGTTAGAAAACTAGGTAGGCTTGCCATAGGAGTGACCAACTATTTAATGAAGTTATTCATTTCTTTAATATCCACCATGAGTTTAGTCTTTGTGACTTTGAGTTCCCTGAGTTCCTCCTCAATCAAGACATTGCTAGACTTCCACAAGTCTACCTCAGTATCATGTCAGATGAGCCCCATGTCTAAGGACTGGAGTGCAAAGTCCAAAGCAGTAAGGTCTTCAATTATGTCATCCTTCAGTGGCTTGGCTATTTCCATCATCAGGTGCCCTGTGTCTAGATGTCGACCAAGAGTGGTTAGAGTCCTAGTCTTCTTAGCTTTGCTTATGGCTGAACCTAACTACATTGCTTGGGAGAAAATCTCACCACTGGGAGTGTCTTGCTCAACCCTTTTTCTTTTCCACTCTAGAGTATTCTTGAGCCATGACTCTACACTTGTAACTTTTTTTGTAGAGATCAAATATTCAATAAATAATTTCTTGATAATAGGAGGGGAAGATTTAGGCTTGGAAGTGAAAGGATTAACCTGTGGAGAAGAAATGCTCTTTTCCTTTTGAGGAGACCCCAAATGCTCATCTGTCTCATCAATTTTTGAATTTCTACTATCATCACCAACCTCAACAATGGTAGGAACCTCTTGAGTGGAAGTGTCACCTTGTATCTCAATGGTTCCCCCTTGTGCTTGTTGCTCTAGTTTCACGGCCCCAATAGTTTCTTTCGTCGGCTTGTTAGATTTATCCACTTTAGCTTCTTCATTCAGACCAATGACAGGAGATGAACCTGCTCCACAAGTCTTTTCAAGTGGGATTTATTTTTTAGGTGGTTCATCATCTCCACCTACTGGTTGAGTTGGTCCTTTGGTGATAGATGAAATTGGAAAAGAGGAGGATAGAGGAGCACTCTCTGGCTTGACTACAGGAGCTTTTTGAGGAGTAGGCTTCCTAGATCTTGCTCTCCTTCCCATCATTGACTGAACCCACTTATCAGCTCTCTTGATGACTTTAGCCATTAAAGTCCCTAAATCTTCTATGGCTTGACCTTGAATAGGTTCAGAGCTCACAGGATAGGGCTTGATCTGATCTTGATATGTGTCAGTATACATATGTTCTCCATCATCAATAATGCCTTCCACATTAATGTTGACATTGAACAACTTGATTTGTTCAATAGTCAATCTGGAGTAAAACCTCTCTCAGCTTTTTAACTCATCCTTGCAAGTTGCCCAATAATCTTTGAGTTTAGGGATGTGCTTGACCATAGTGCCAATCAGTAGGTGATTCTTGGCATAACCTATTGGATCAAATTGAGGCCTCAAAACTTCATATAATTCTAGCTTATATCTGCTCTCAAATGCCTTCATAACATTCTTAACATTTGATCTTGACACACAACTGTAAGCTCCAATGATAAAAGGGAATTCTTAGCCTTTCTTCTTAATTCCTACACTGATTAGGTTCACTTGCAACATCTTTGGGATCACCTCTAAGATCATGAATATGTCATCGGGGTACCTTGGCAGCATCATGGGAAAATCATCAAAACTTACAAGATGAAGGTATGAAAAAGTAGAAAATTGAATGAAGAAGCTCCAAAATTAGGTGATGAATTCCATGGCCTCTAGTGAGAATGTTCACTCTAGGCATCCTTATAATTATCTATACAACCTCATTGTAAATGAGTCATTAACTTGAATGAACTCGGCATAGCTATTTTGTAACCTCAAATGATGGAAGAAATCATAAATTTTCACATCACCTTCATATTCTTCTAGCCTAGGGAGCCCTGGCCATACTTGCAATGTAGCTAAAACATAGATTCAATAGGAAGACATATAAAACTTGTTCTGGTACTTGGCGAGATGATGGAGGAGCATCTTGGGTCCTTGGCAATCCCGTGTCACCAAAAACATTTTGGATTTTGTCTTTGTTTCTCGGTGCTTTCTTTGACCGAGTTGGTCAGTATTTGGTTGATTTCCTTTGGTTACTGAGTATGGTCAATTATCTCCTAGGTGGTCAGTTGTTTCATTGGCACTCGGCGATGCTTTTCTATTGCTCGGTCATCCTTGCTTAGCAAGCGGTTTCTTTTGGAGTTCCTGTTGAGCTGACTTGTGAATTTATGTTGGTTCATAGATTTAATGTTGGAATACATCATTGGGAAGTGTGTGGTCCCAAAGCTAACCATTCCTTTCATTGATTATGGATCTGAAGGCTGACTTAGTTCGGTAGACTCTTGTATAAATATAGTTGTTTGGTTGTAGTTTAGGAGGCATTTTTTTGAGTTAGAAGATAGGAGATAGTAAGATTAGAGATTGTTGGAAGATCCTCACATGTTTGAGGACTTCTATAATTCATTGTAATATCTAGCCCTAACCAGGAAGGCCTAATAGCCTGACATGTATGATTCTATCTGATGAAAATTAATGAAAGATCTTTCATTCTCTCTCTCACTACTATGTGTTGTTGCTTCTGCATGTTGTTGAGCAGGCTAGATCATTAGGGTGTGCCATTTCTTGGCCCCTCTTGACCCTGCCCTTTGCATCAAGTGGCATTAGAGTGAGGTGAGATCTTGACCTAGGTCTACAGATCTAGGTTTGTAGATTCCTCTTGAACCCCTAGTTGATTGTTGTGGGGTAGCAGATTGTGATCTGACCTACAATTATAGAGGGTTGTCAAGATGGTTCATGGGAGGTGAGATGCATATCCAGGATTGGCAGATATGCTAAGGTAGATTGTTGCAAGGTTAGAAGCTATTGAAATATCCCAAAGAAGAGGCAAACATCTTGAAGATATTAGTGATGATGAAGTTGAGGAAGAACATGTGAATGCAGAACTTGCACCTGTTATGGATCAAGGTGAAGAAAGATTTTTTAAGGCTTTGACAAGTCTAAAGTCTACACCACATTTCAATCCTCCTGAGTATGGTGGAAAGCTAGATTCTGATGAATTGGTGGAGTGGATCACTGAGATGGAAAAGTATTTTGAGTATGAAAACATTCCCGAAGACAAGAAAGTGAAGATTGCAAGCACAAAGTTGAAAAGTCATGCATCCTTGTGGTGGGAACATCTACAATTAGATAGGAAGAGGAAAAGAAAAGACAAAATTAAGGTATGGAATAAAATGGTGAATAAATTGAAAGGAAAGTTCTTACCTTGTGATTATTAGATTAACCTAGTTCGGCGAATGTAAAGTTTAAGGCAGAAAGATAACTCGGTAAAAGATTATATACTGAGGAATTCTATAGATTAGATATCAGATTTGGACATGATGAAGATGATGTGGAAAGAATTGGTGGATACCTAAATGGTTTGAGAGTTTCCATCCAAGAGGAAATTATTTTTGTCAAGTTGGAGAGCATTGAAGAGGCTTATCATTTTCATTGAAGGCCGAGGAGAAATTGAACAAGAGACATGAGAAAAGACAAAGAGGTTGAGGTGGTAGATTTCCTAGAGGAGGAGGTAGATCTGAACCTGAAAAGACAAATTTGGACAAAGGCAAGACCGAGTGGAAAGATCTGAACCTGAAAAGCAAAGGAAGTTTCTGAGGAAACTTGTTACAATTGTGGAGAAGAAGGACATAGATCTTTTGAATTTACAGAGGCTAGTAAGAAGCCTGGTAGTAGTAGAAATGATTCGGTGCAAGAAGAATCACCTAATGAACTTGAGAAAGAAAATAACTTGATGGTAAGGAGAGCACTATGGAATGAAAGAAAACAAGAAGATTTGGTAAGGAAAAGTTTGTTCAAGACCAGATGTAGAGTTTATGACAAAGTTTGGAAGGTAATCATTGACAGTGGTAGCTTAGAGAATCTGGCATCTGAAGAGATGGTCACAAAGTTGCAATTGGAAAGGTTGGTACATCCGAAGCCCTATCAGATTTCATGGATCAAAGATGAGCATACACTCCTGGTAAGTGAACAATGTTATGTGAATTTGAAGATTGGAAAGTACTTTGATAAGGTGTTATGTGATATAATGTCTATGGATTGTTGTCATATTTTGTTGAGTAGACCTTGGCAATATGATAGACTTGCTATATATGATGGAATATTGCATAAGTATACTATTTTGGCTTATGGAAAGAAAAAAATCTTGTTACCATTGATGGAAAAACCTATTAGTAATGTTTGGACATCTATGAAATTTTTTTTGATGGAAGGAAGAAAGTTTGTTAACTCTTTGAAAAAGAATGATGTATGTTTTTTTGTGATTCCTAACAAATCAAGTAAGAAAATAAACGACAATGTCCCTGAGGAGATTGATAAGTTACTCACTGAGTATAGTGATATCATTTCTGATAATGTACCTAATGGTTTTCCACCAAAAAGAAGCATTGATCATTGCATGGATCTAATCACTAGAGCTACTTTACCAAATAAGGCACCTCATCAATTGACACCTACCGAGAATCAAGAATTGAACTGAAAGATTCAAGAGTTGCTAGAGAAAGGTTTGATCAGAGAAATTTTGAGTCCTTGTGCAATACCTACTATATTGGCACCTAAAAAGAATGGAGAATGGAGAATGTGTTTTAATTCTAGAGCAATCAATAAGATAACAGTGAAGTATAGGTTTCCTATACCGAGAATGGATGACATAATGGACAATTTGGCTCGAGCAAAGTATTTCACCAAAATTGATTTGAAAAGTGGGAATCATCATATCAGAATCAGAGAAGGTGATGAATGGAAGACTACTTTCAAGACAAAAGAAGGTTTGTATGAGTGGTTGGTTATGCCTTTTGGTTTAACTAATGCACTAAGTACTATTATGAGGCTAATGAATGAAGTTTTGAAGAAATTTTTTGGTAAGTTTGTGATTGTATATCTTAATGATATTTTGATATTCAATAAGACTAGAGAAGAACATTTGTTGCATGTTAGACAAGTTTTGAAGAGACTAAAAGAGGAAAAGTTGATGATAAATATGAAAAAGTGTTCATTCATGAAAGAGGAGATTGTGTATTTGGGATTTGTAATCTCAGCTGATAGTTTGAAGATGGATCCTAAAAAGGTTGAAGCTATTTTGAATTGGCCTACACCTATGAATGATAGTGAGGTAAGATCATTTCATGGTTTGGAAAGTTTTTACCGAAAGTTCATAAGGAATTTTAGTTCAATTTGTAATGCTATGACTGAGACTATGAGAGGAGACAAAAGAGAATTCAAGTGGACACATGGAGCTGATAAAAGTTTTGAGACTCTGAAGTAGAAGGTTGTTGAATTACCTATTTTGCAATTACCTGATTTCAGTAAGGTATTTCAAATGGAATGTGATGCAAGTGGAAGTGTGATTGGAGCCATGTTGAGTCAAGAAGGTAAACCCATTTCTTTCTTTAGTGAAAAGTTGAATGATGCTAGAAAGAAATATTCTATGTATGATCAAGAATTCTATGCTATTGTTCAAGCATTGAAGAATTGGAGACATTATTTGATACTGAGTGAATTTGTGTTGTATATTGATCATAAGGCTTTACAATATTTGGGTAGTCAGAAGGCTTTATAGTATTTATAGAGTTACACATTTTTTATAAAGCATAAGAGTGGAGTCACTAACAGAGTTGTTGATGCGTTGAGTAGAAGAAGATCTTTGATGACCGAGATGAAAATTGAAGTTCTTGGTTTTAATGAGATGAGAGATTCTTATGAGTTTGACCCTAATTTTTCTGAGCCATGGAGAAAGTGCAGAGCACCTATTCAAGATCAACAAGATACTAAGTGGGAAGAATATTTTATTCAGGAAGGTATGTTGTTTAATTCAGTTGTGTATACCAAGAGGAATAATGAGAACTAATTTGATAAAGGAGAAATATAGTAGTGGTTTGGCTGGACATTTTCATATTGATAAAACATGGAATTTGCTTAAGGAGAAATACTATTGGTCACAGTTGTATAAAGATGTTCAAAAAGTTGTGGAATTTGTCAAGCTGCAAAAGGAGTAAGTCAGAATACTGGATTGTATGTACCAATTGTTGCACCTAAGAAACCTTGGATTGACATCAGTATGGACTTTGTTCTTGGCTTACCGAAGACAGTATGAGGTAATGATTCTATATTTGTTGTTGTGGATAGATTTTCTAAGATGGCACATTTTATACCTTGTAGAAAGACATCAGATCTAGTACATATAGCAGATCTTTTCTTTAAGGAAATTGTCAGATTGCATGGATTACCAAGGAGTATTATCTCTGACCAAGATAGTAAATTTTTTGGATACTTTTGGAAAACCCTTTGGAAGAAGTTTGGCACTGAGTTGAAATATAATTCTACATTTCACCCACAAACCGATGGATAGACTAAAGTTGTGAGTAGAAGTTTGGGAAATATTTTGAGATGTTTAGTTGGAGACACACTGAGTAATTTGGATTCTATATTGGCACAAGCAGAGTTTTCATACAATAATTCAGTGAATAGGAGTACTAGAAAGACACCATTTAAGATTGTGAATGGCACATAGGTGAGAGGTATATTTGATTTGAGAGACATTACTGATGAAAGTAAGAGAAGTGCTGAAGGAGTGAAATTTTCTGAGTACATGAAGACATCGCATGAAGGTGTGAAGTTGAAGATGGAAGAGACTAATCAGAAGTACAAAGATAGAGATGATAGATCAAGGAGACATAAAAAAATTGATGTTGGTGATGAAGTGATGGTTCATTTGAAGAAAGGTGGATTTCTTGTTGGAACATATGGGAAGATGAAGATGAAAAAGTTTGAACCTTGCAATATTTTGAAGAAATTTGACAATGGAAATGCATATGAGATTGAGTTACCTGATGACATGGACATATCACTGATTTTCAACATTGTTGATTTGTATGAGTATCATGAACCTGATGAAGAAGTAACAGTACCGTAAAGTATCCTAAGAAGAAAAAAGAGGAAGTTGAACAGATTTTGGAGCAAAGAGTTGGAAAAAGTACAAGAGGAAAAGATATATGGAATATCTAGTAAAATGGAAGAATAGACTGATGGAGGATAGTTCATGGATTTCATAGTTTGAGTTAGATGTAGCTCATATCATACCTACCAAATGATTTGGAGAATCATTTCAAAATAACCCCAGGGGTCTGATGTAGGAGAATCTTGGGTCCTTGGCAATCCTGTGTCACCAAAAACATTTTGGAGTTTGTCTATGTTTCTCGATTCTTTCTTTGACTGAGTTGGTCGGTAGTTGGTCGGTTTCCTTTGGTTACCGAGTGTGGTCGGTTATTTCCCAGGTGGTTAGTTGTTTCTGTAACACCCCGCCAGGCAACCCAAGAGGACAAGACATAAAACCTCTATAAAATGAAAGTAGTGAATTTTTTTTTAATTAATTTATTTATTTTAACTAGAATAATATTCATCATTACACTTCATATTTCTAAAAGAAAAAATAATTTTCTACTACTTGAATGTAAGATTTATACAACTTAAGTCCTCCCGGGTTCCCTAACGTCGCTACTAAAGCAACATCATATAAATCATTTACATGCATTAGATATTCACGGAATCATGAGCTTAAAAGATCTACATTCATTTTAATGCACCAAGTTAAATGTCCCTAACTTATTTCTTTTATTAAACATAGGTTAATCATCCAACATCATTATTCCTTTTATCAACTCATTCCATAAATTCATATTGATTTCATCTACATCTACTATCCTTTATATCACTTTTCTCTAATAATTTAGGTAAGAGATTAATATTCATTAAGGTAGGCATCATCCTAGGTACTTCATTAACATGAACCAAGTATTAACATTAAAATCAAATTACTATTCTATTGCATTGTTTCATAACCATTCATTGTTAATAATTCCAATCACTAATCTATCATTTCTCAATAATCTCTTTGAATTCTTTCATCAAGAGAGAATACATTATTGTTGTGATACATCATTATATATAATTATATTTAAGATTATTTCCTTTACACATGGACAAAATAAGAGGATAGGATAAATAACATAAACACTTTCTTTTAATGCTAGTAACATGTCCAATATTCCACATTCTTTTCCCTTTCTTTTACCTAGAACTACCCATTCCCTTATGCATTGCTTTGAATTGAGATTGCATCAATACTACAAGACTCCTTTTAGGAGATTAAAAATTACATGAATACAAATGCATAAGTACATCTCAACATATTAAAATATCCAATAAGAAATCTTCAACTGCAGATCTGGAAAGGAATATGTGCTAGGATCATCTAAAGAATCACGATCAATACCTCGATATAAATATTAACCACCCAACCACGTGGAACCAATAGGCCCACTCCCCCGAGCTAGGAGATAGAACCAAAGGCCCATACAAGAGGTAACAACTAGGAAATTCCTAAGGTGGTGATAAAAGTTCCCCAAAGTCACAACAAAAAAAGAAAAGACAAGAAGACCACAAGGAATACCAGAGACATGATCAAATTTGATAGAGACTCTAAGCTACAAGCTAGGTGAGTGTCATCGCATAGCCCTCACCCCTTGGGTTGTCCTGGTACTAGCCACTCTTGGCCCCGGCCCCCAAGTAGGCACATGCGGAACTGAATGCCTCTCGTACAAACAAGGTCATTCAGTTGTACCTACGCATAGGTACCTTCTCCCACTCCCATCCTTAGTCTTTACTAGCACTAAAGGCATGGGCGAGGCACAATTAATCTTGATTAATGTGTAATTTCCCATTCCAATAATCTCCCATTCCCAATTCATTTATTTAGGTTATCACTTGATTAAATAACTCATAGTAGGTTATCCTGGTACTAGCCACTTAGGGCCCCGGCCCCTCACTATGAGCCACTCACCTAGTGTACTTAGGTTCCCTAACATACATATAAAAATCATAAGAACATAATAGATTCATCATCAAGAATTCATATCAATTCCATAACAACATTTGATTGAGTTTAGTATAACATATGTTGTCCCTAGTCCACTTGACAACCCTAAACCCAATATGGCATTCAGAATGTTCCAAACATATAAGAAGACATCCAAGTGATATTATAAACATATTCAAAGTATACATAGATCCAATTAACCAAAAACAAATTCTAATAGCCTCTGGTAACCATACGAAACCTTAAAACTTAATGATATTCTTAAATTGAATTATTTCAAGCAAGGATTAAATGCAAAGAATAGTCATCATAGAACAGTCATCCATATCTTCCACAAAACATAAAATAAAGGAAATCGCTTCAGTGGAGATTTAGATAACATAATTATGGACTCTCAATTTTATTTTTAGGAAGATCCAATGGTGGGAAAGAAAGTTATGACTTCTGGTTTAAAATAGAAAATTCTGGTTAGGGTTCAGACCTGCCTTCACTAAAACAGTTGTAATTTTCACAAAACATAATTAAAATTCACCAAAACAATTGGAAATGAAAGATAAGACTTAAGATAATCTCTGATATCAAATTTAGACTTTTATATAATCATATCAGCCTGTAGCATACGAATACATTTGACAGAAAATTTGGAATCAAGAATGGACAGGCATAGTCTGCCAAAATGTCAAAAATAAAGCATTAATTCGACCCTAAAAATAAAATCAGAGAGATACCCATTTGAGATCTGTGAATTTTACTTCTATAAAATAAATTTAGTAAAACCATAGATGCAATTTAAATTGTTATAATAATAGATCTCCAAAAATGGGTTGCTCAGAACCCTAGGAAAACACATGCCAATTCTTACAAACAAAAACTCAAAACTTTAAAATAACCATACAAATGAAAAGTACAGATATAATAAATAATGATAATATATAAATAGATCTATAATCTATCAGATACATCAAGTAAGTAAAATATTCAATCCATACCTCATGTCCTATGAAGGTTGAATCGAAGAAGGAAGGAAACAAAAGAGAAGACAAATCCAAACTTGAGATGCATCCTTCAAACCCTATCCACTTTCAGAAATCTCCATGAAAGAAAGAAATAATTCCACAACAAAGAATCCCTCTCAACTACTGAAATTCTCACAAAAATGTCTCTCTCCCAAAAGCAAAGATAACCAAAAATTCTTAAAGACATATGCTTACAAACTCTCCTTCACATCTCCAAGTTTTCTCTCCAAAATCTCCATGAAAAGTAAGGCCATCCTCTCCTCAATGCTTCAGCCCCAAAATCCCCTCTCTTCAAATGAGAAAGTAGTGCATATAAATAGATTTCCAAAGGTTGAGAGGAAAAGTAACCAACTCCCAACTAACTCTTAACTAAAGGGTATAATAAAATAACTTAATATCATACAACTATATTACTCAAATATACAATAAAAGATTATTTGTATTCATTCATACACACATGTAATATTATCCTAACATATATGAATATGCCATCATTAATTACATCAATATCTATATATATAACCTATCTTCATTATTAATAATTAACAATTGAGAATAATATACCTCGCATTATTTAATATTTAATTATTAATAATATTATACTTTACATTAATCCCGAAATATACACCATCAACAATATTTACAATAATTAACATATAATCACATATAAATTATATATATATATATATATAAATACATATATGTGTGCACCCATATATATATATATTTATATTTATATTTATATAGATACATGCCAAATACCAAACACTATAATCTATAAGATTATGAAGTAATAGATCACAATATTATTACCTATTTATAATTACTATAGGATATAACACTGAGGTAGAATAAAATCACATGCCTCAAAATAAATCTAATCATCGAAAGAGGTCATAAAAATCAACTATGAAACATATTGAGAAAACTATAAGATCAAACAAGGTCAACCAAAGTCAACAAAGAAAGTCAAGCCAAACTCCTGAAACACAACATAGAAAGATTAACTAAGAATCATACCAAGAAGGAGAAATAAATAAAATGAGTAACAAATCATACAACCAAATGAATTCAAGTGGCCACAAGGCACTAACTACAACCATGCCCAACCGGGTGCGTTGGATCTAGGTTTTTGACCCAAAGGTTGACTGACAAAGAAGGAACCCTAATATTCCCAAATTGGAATAATGACAAAGGAAGACTCATGTAGGAGCCTTAGTACTATCTCCATAACAACAACCATCGAGGATTTGAGGGCATGCTCAGACCTGTGAAGCCAAGTGAAGTCGATGCCCGGTACCTGCAAGCCTGCATCACAAAGGAGAAATACATATGCACGGATATACGTATAAAAGAAAACATTGCAGACAGATGACCAGGATTGATACATCGTGTGGACCTTAGCTATGTGAGTAACTACGACTTTGTCCTGAATCATGAAAACACATCATGGATATATATGTACACTCAAAGCATGTAGCATCATCATAACGAAGGTTAGAATCTCAAGCGTTGTGTTAGTCTCTTATCAATACTAATAATAAATCAACATAATCAAATCATCAAGTGAGATACAAGATTCATCCAAAGTAACCTTAATAGAAGAAAATATAAATAACCACTTATATATATCTATCAAGTACATATCATATAACATCCTAACTATGTTCATAAAGGTCTTGTAGGTACTCAATACATACATGGAGATAAATACATACAAAAGTGATACCTTTAGATAGTATGTCTGATAGTAGAATCATTGAGTACTAGCTTATGAAATTATTATAAACAACTATAGGAATAGATCAAACAAGTATCATGTACAACTTAAGCTGTAAGAAAACATCGAAGGATCTTAATTCTTTCAAAAACAAAAAACTTATATTAGGGTTAGAGGGGTATTACATCCTCCCCCACTAAGATTCGACTTACTCCTGGAAGTCGGGAATGTGAACTATATATCACACATTATCTAACAAAATTATATTATTACTATTCTAGATCCTAATTTAATGACTACACACATTCTTCTCCTATCAAGAGTTTTGGTAAATCCTATCTTATTACAACTTTAGTGTAGATTAACTCAATTCAATTAGTAATGACTTTCAAAAAGAATTACCTATGTGAGTCTATCACTTTATGTTGTAAGTTTGTTAACAAGATACTTGAAATTGCATCAAAATTATTGTTATCAAGTCGAAACTCTAAGGCATTCATGTTTACTCACTAATATCAATATATTAGGAAATTGCATGTTTTACCAACTAAGATTATCACTTCCTTTCACAATATCAAAGTTCCTATCTATGGTAACCAGTATAAAAAAAGAAAGAATTTATGATATATTTTCCCTTTTGAGACATAATCTAACCCTACATAATACAACTTGTGAGACCTTATTACAAATAGGGTCCAAAATTTGTGTCCCTTACAAGCTATGAATACCAAACATAGAGAGGTATGTAACATTTATATTTGTTATGATCATGAAAGGAATACATCAAATAATTTTTATTTACTTTTGAAATCATGAAAATAAAACAATCTAGATACTTGAAACTTACCATTTTCATTAACACATAGTTTTATAAGAAATATTCCTTTCCATCAAAGCTTTAAGTAGAATTCCAATGACATAGGACACACAAATTTTACAATATACATATTCTAAGTCATCTTTCACAATAGTTGTAGTGCTTGATTTTCAAAAACACATTCACACCCTAGAGGAGATCTAAAAAATTTACAATTTATTGCACTATTATTCATTAAGTTGGGATCCCTTCTTAAAGCTTACTATTTATCTATGCACTTTTCCCTAATTTGCGTGTCAGGCAATTTCCATATGGCATTTTCTTAAGAGTTATTTCAAATTCTTTATTGCATAACGATCATAGATCCATTAAGAGAGAAAGAAGTATATGAGTCCTACTACTATCTTCATAACCACAACACCTAAATTAATAACATTAACTACTGTACATAACTTTAATTTCTACCTTTTACCTATTTGAAACATTACCCTCGTACACTTTAAAATTTTGAGATAACATCAGTTCTAAGTAGAAATTGAGTAAGGTACATTTCTATAACATTTATTTACCACAACAACTCCTTATTCATAGTTGATCAATCACTTAATGTTGCTAATTTCTTACTACTATGGTGTTGATCACAATGTATACAAAACATGAATTTATTTCCAAAATACCCATCTAAGATCCTAACTATTCACTAGGCATTTTGCAAGACATATATTTAATAAAAACACTTCTATCATTAGTACAGATAATCCATCATCGCACATACTCTTCCCTAGAATTTTTTGATTATGTTATCTTAAATCTTTTTTGTGCAATTTAATAAGATATGCAGAAAGGATATAACTTCTTACCAAGATAGGGACAAAAATTCCTCTTCCTAAATGAAAATGTGAATTATAGCCTATGATAAAATCTTGGGGACATAGGTCCTTCACCCAAGGGTTTCCTAATTGAGTATTTACAAATTTTCCTAATATTATTGCCTTGTCTAAACAATTTTAGTCATGCAAAACTTATTTCTTAAGAGGGAAGAGAGAGAGAGAGAGAGAAATACATATGACAGTAGATTATTTGTTCCTTATTTATTTTATTTTATTTTTTTCACTTCTTTCCTAGGTACATATTATTAGCCATGTAATCTAATTATTGCCCTATCATTCCTATCAAGTACTACCACAATCATTTCATTCTTTAAAGATCCAAAAGAAATCTATTTCTAAGATACCTTGAGTAGGATAAAATTCAACTAGGTATTTGTAAGAAGATAGAGTGCACAACATTATATTATAGGTAGGATCAGGGGGTAATATTATCTACGACCATAATTAAGATTCAAAACATTTAGTATCCTTTAACTTTTGACCCTTCTAGGGATACCATTACCTTTCAAGAAAACAAACACAAGTCTCAAGAATTCTTCGCCATTCCATTAATATTATAGGAAACATACACTTAACACATCATTGATCTCATTATGCAAAAACATAAGTAATTGTTAGAATATAACTCAATCATAGAAGAATAGGTGTGCCCTTGTAAGACAATACAACATGAGAACACAAAATGTAGCCTTCGTTTCCTAAGATTCAAGTTTTAGCATAACAACATAATCCAAAAAGAGACAAAGTGAAGATACTCAAGGTTATGCATAGGTGAGCTATGAGTCCCAGAGTTCCCAGTGTAGAAACCTAGGGCTCTGATACCAGATGTAACACCCCGCCAGGCAACCCAAGAGGACAAGACATAAAACCTCTATAAAATGAAAGTAGTGAATTTTTTTTTAATTAATTTATTTATTTTAACTAGAATAATATTCATCATTACACTTCATATTTCTAAAAGAAAAAATAATTTTCTACTACTTGAATGTAAGATTTATACAACTTAAGTCCTCCGGGTTCCCTAACGTCGCTACTAAAGCAACATCATATAAACCATTTACATGCATAAGATATTCACGGAATCATGAGCTTAAAAGATCTACATTTATTTTAATGCACCAAGTTAAATGTCCCTAACTTATTTCTTTTATTAAACATAGGTTAATCATCCAACATCATTATTCCTTTTATCAACTCATTCCATAAATTCATATTGATTTCATCTACATCTACTATCCTTTATATCACTTTTCTCTAATAATTTAGGTAAGAGATTAATATTCATTAAGGTAGGCATCATCCTAGGTACTTCATTAACATGAACCAAGTATTAACATTAAAATCAAATTACTATTCTATTGCATTGTTTCATAACCATTCATTGTTAATAATTCCAATCACTAATCTATCATTTCTCAATAATCTCTTTGAATTCTTTCATCAAGAGAGAATACATTATTGTTGTGATACATCATTATATATAATTATATTTAAGATTATTTCCTTTACACATGGACAACATAAGAGGATAGGATAAATAACATAAACACTTTCTTTTAATGCTAGTAACATGTCCAATATTCCACATTCTTTTCCCTTTCTTTTACCTAGAACTACCCATTCCCTTATGCATTGCTTTGAATTGAGATTGCATCAATACTACAAGACTCCTTTTAGGAGATTAAAAATTACATGAATACAAATGCATAAGTACATCTCAACATATTAAAATATCCAATAAGAAATCTTCAACTGCAGATCTGGAAAGGAATATGTGCTAGGATCATCCAAAGAATCACGATCAATACCTCGATATAAATATTAACCACCCAACCACATGGAACCAATAGGCCCACTCCCCCGAGCTAGGAGATAGAACCAAAGGCCCATACAAGAGGTAAAAACTAGGAAATTCTTAAGGTGGTGATAAAAGTTCCCCAAAGTCACAATAAAAAAAGAAAAGACAAGAAGACCACAAGGAATACCAGAAACATGATCAAATTTGATAGACACTCTAAGCTACAAGCTAGGTGAGTGTCATCGCATAGCCCTCACCCCTTGGGTTGTCCTAGTACTAGCCACTCTTGGCCCTAGCCCCCAAGTAGGCACATGCGGAATTGAATGCCTCTCGTACAGACAAGGTCATTCAGTTGTACCTACGCATAGGTACCTTCTCGCACTCTCATCCTTAGTCTTTACTAACACTAAAAGCATGGGTGAGGTACAATTAATCTTGATTAATGTGTAATTTCCTATTCCAATAATCTCCCATTCCCAATTCATTTATTTAGGTTATCACTTGATTAAATAACTCATAGTAGGTTATCCTGGTACTAGCCACTTAGGGCCCCGGCCCCTCACTATGAGCCACTCACCTAGTGTACTTAGGTTCCCTAAAATACATATAAAAATCATAAGAACATAATAGATTCATCATCAAGAATTCATATCAATTCCATAACATTTGATTGAGTTTAGGAAAACATATGTTGTCCCTAGTCCACTTGACAACCCTAAACCCAATATGGCATTCAGAATGTTCCAAACATATAAGAAGACATCCAAGTGATATTATAAATATATTCAGAGTATACATAGATCCAATTAACCAAAAACAAATTCTAATAGCCTCTGGTAACCATACGAAACCTTAAAACTTAATGATGTTCTTAAATTGAATTATTTCAAGCAAGGATTAAATCCAAAGAATAGTCATCATAGAACAGTCATCCATATCTTCCACAAAACATAAAATAAAAGAAATCTCTTCAGTGGAGATTTAGATAGCATAATTATGGACTCTCAATTTTATTTTTAGGAAGATCCAACGGTGGGAAAGAAAGTTATGACTTCTGGTTTAAAATAGAAAATTCTGGTTAGGGTTCAGACCTTCCTTCACTAAAACGGTTGTAATTTTCACAAAACATAATTAAAATTCACCAAACTAATTGGAAATGAAAGATATGACTTAAGAGAATCTTTGATATCAAATTTAGACTTTTATATAATCATATGAGCCTGTAGCATACGAATACATTTGACAAAAAATTTGGAATCAAGAATGGACAGGCATAGTCTGCCAAAATGTCAAAAATAAAGCATTAATTCGACCCTAAAAATAAAATTAGAGAGATACCCATTTGAGATCTGTGAATTTTACTTCCAGAAAATCAATTTAGTAAAACCATATATGCAATTTAAATTATTATAATAACAGATCTCCAAAAATGGGTTGCTAAAAACCCTAAGAAAACACATGCCAATTCTTACAAACAAAAACTCAAAACTTTAAATTAACCATACAAATGAAAAGTACACATATAATAAATAATGATAATATATAAATAGATCTATAATCTATCAGATATATCAAGTAACTAAAATATTCAATCCATACCTCATGTCCTATGAAGGTTGAATCGAAGAAGGAAGGAAACAAAAGAGAAGACAAATCCAAACTTGAGATGCATCCTTCAAACCCTATCCACTTTCAGAAATCTCCATGAAAGAAAGAAATAATTCTACAGCAAAGTATCCCTCTCTCAACTACTGAAATTCTCACAAAAATGTCTCTCTCCCAAAAGCAAAGATAACCAAAAATTCTTAAAGACATATGCTTACAAACTCTCCTTCACATCTCCAAGTTTTCTCTCCAAAATCTCCATGAAAAGTAAGGCCATCCTCTCCTCAATGCTTCAGCCCCAAAATCCCCTCTCTTCAAATGAGAAAGTAGTGCATATAAATAGATTTCCAAAGGTTGAGAGGAAAAGTAACCAACTCCCAACTAACTCTTAACTAAAGGGTATAATAAAATAACTTAATATCATACAACTATATTACTCAAATATACAATAAAAGATTATTTGTATTCATTCATACACACATGTAATATTATCCTAACATATATGAATATGCCATCATTAATTACATCAATATCTATATATATAACCTATCCTCATTATTAATAATTAACAATTGAGAATAATATACCTCGCATTATTTAACATTTAATTATTAATAATATTATACTTTACATTAATCCCGAAATATACACCATCAACAATATCTACAATAATTAACATATAATCACATATAAATTATATATATATATATAAATACATATATGTGTGCACCCATATATATATATATATATATATATATATATATATATATATATATATATATATATATATATATATATATATATATATATATATATATATATATATATAGATACATGCCAAATACCAAACACTATAATCTATAAGATTATGAAGTAATAGATCACAATATTATTACCTATTTATAATTACTATAGGATATAACACTGAGGTAGAATAAAATCACATGCCTCAAAATAAATCTAATCATCGAAAGAGGCCATAAAAATCAACTATGAAACATATTGAGAAAACTATAAGATCAAACAAGGTCAACCAAAGTCAATAAGGAAAGTCAAGCCAAACTCCTGAAACACAACATAGAAAGATTAACTAAGAATCATACCAAGAAGGAGAAATAAATAAAATGAGTAAACAAATCATACAACCAAATGAATTCAAGTGGCCACAAGGCACTAACTACAACCATGCCCAACGGGGTGCGTTGGATCTGGGTTTTTGACCCAAAGGTTGACTGACAAAGAAGGAACCCTAATATTCCCAAATTAGAATAATGACAAAGGAAGACTCATGTAGGGGCCTTAGTACTATCTCCATAACAACAACCATCGAGGATTTGAGGGCATGCTCAGACCTGTGAAGCCAGGTGAAGTCAATGCCCGGTACCTGCAAGCCTACATCACAAAGAAGAAATACATATGCACGGATATACGTATAAAAGAAAACATTGCAGACAGATGACCAGGATCGATACATCATGTGGACCTCAGCTATGTGAGTAACTACGACTTCGTCCTGAATCATGAAAACACATCATGTATATATATGTACACTCAAAGCATGTAGCATCATCATAACGAAGGTTAGAATCTCAAGCGTTGTGTTAGTCTCTTATCAATACTAATAATAAATCAACATAATCAAATCATCAAGTGAGATACAAGATTCATCCAAAGTAACCTTAATAGAAGAAAATATAAATAACCACTTATATATATATCTATCAAGTACATATCATATAACATCCTAACTATGTTCATAAAGGTCTTGTAGGTACTCAATACATACATGGAGATAAATACATACAAAAGTGATACCTTTAGATAGTATGTCTGATATTAGAATCATTGAGTACTAGCTTATGAAATTATTATAAACAACTATAGGAATAGATCAAACAAGTATCATGTACAACTTAAGCTGTAAGAAAACATCGAAGGATCTTAATTCTTTCAAAAACACAAAACTTATATTAGGGTTAGAGGGGTATTACAGTTTCATTGGCACTCAGTGATGCTTGTCTATTACTTAGTCATCCTTTCTTACCAAGTAGTTTCTTTTTGAGTTCCTGTTGAGCCAACTTGTGCATTTATGTTGGGTCATGGATTTAATGTTGGAATCCATCATTGGGAAGCATCTGGTCCTAGATCTAACCATTCCTTCCATTGATTATGGATATGAAGGCTGACTCAGTTCATTAGACTCTTGTATAAATATAGTTGTTTGGTTGTAGTTTAGGAGGAAGTTTTTTGAGTTAGAAGATAGGAGATAGTAAGATTAGAGATCGTTGGTAGATCCTCACATGTTTGAGGACTTTTGTAATTCATTGTAATATCTAGACCTAACCAGGAAGGACTTACAACTTGGCATGTAAGATTCTATTGGATGAATATTAATGAAAGATCCTGCATTCTCTCTCTCACTGTTGTGTGTTATTGCTATTGTGTGTTGTTAAGCAGGCTGGATCATTAGGGTGTGCCATTGCTTGCCCCCTTTGGTCTTTCCCTTTGCATCATGAGAATCAAGCCATTGGATATATTTTCACTTACCACTTGAGCCCAGTCTATATAATGATTCTCATCACATATTACCTGGACCAAGAGGAAGTACTGCTCTATGAAATTCAATGTGTCACTTTCACCTTTTATCATGTGAAGGAGCACTAGGATGTTGATGATCTTGGCCTTTAGGTCTATCCTAAAAAGTGTCTTTGGCACCTTTCCCTTTATGCTTCTAGCCTTCTAAAACCATGATTTCATGATCTATTTCCTTCACCTCATCTTCTTCTCATTATATTCTAAAATTTTGATCGAGAAGTTCATATTTGAAAATTCTGCTCACTCTGGGATATGAAGACTATTTTGTAGAGACTCTCTATCAATGGAGATTAGTACTGTGTCATCTAGCAACAAAATCTATTTTGTATCCAGGTTGAATCTGGTTATACTTTCCTAGATTATTTTGGGAGCTTGCATTGCAATAGAAAATCCAGCACCTTCAACCAAACCGCTACCTTTGAGCTTCTGTGTCATGGGGTGGATATTTTCTTCATTCAATCTTCTGTGTAGATTTTCTAGATCGTAGAATCTATGGGATGTATCTATCAAATTTTTCCATTTACATGTAATCTCGTTCAACCCATCGAAACCCATGAATCTAGTGGCCATAGCTTCTGATTATGCTTTTGATTTACTATTAAGAAGCTTTAGAGAATGTCGTAAGATGAGTTATGAAATTGTGGGAAATCAAAGGCGTATGAAAAAGATGTGAACAAATGGTAATTTTCTCTTGATAGTTTGAGTCTTTTATAAACATCCATCTTCCTTACCATTACTTTCCATATCTCACACCACATGAGTGAGAAATTTTCAAAAATATCCATTAAAGTTCCAATGTCAAGATTTGAATTAAATGCACCTTATTAACAGCCTTAAGAAATCACTTTTACCTATTTGGAGTAGCTGTAACTGTAACTTAATTGACGTAGCAGATTTTTACTTTTTTGATTCTATCCATTCAATGCCTTTGTCAGAAAATTCACTTTGAGGGTAGAAACCTGACTGTGGAGAAGTTGGGAGGTGATTTTCTAAAAATTTGCAACTGACCCATTTCTTCAGCAATTTCTTTTAGATATCAAAGCACGCTATCTTCATCATAGCAGATCATTCAGTCCTCATGATTTCCTATGCTTATATCCTCACAATTTGTTGCTTCTCAGTAACTGACCTTCTCAGATGATTTTTCGATAAGGGAGAGGCTAAAAACTAATTCTCCAAAAAATGTCTCTTACTCACTTTCTCATAATCTAAGACCATTTTATCCACTGCAGGGGGCTTAACCTCATTTCTTCAAAATCTAGACACTTGGCTTTCGGGATCTCTAATACACTTTCCACTATCATTTGGAAAACAACTTTTGTAGGAAAAAAACTTTGCAAGTGGGGAAGTTCATTACAGCTCCTCTGCCAAGCTACTTTTCTAGACCCGACTCAGTCCTAACCCGAGAATCTCGATCTCTAGGCCTTGTCAATGTGCTTGATAATTCTAGTGTTCTCTTCCTGCGGAAAATTACCTTCATGGGTCGAAACCTACCAAGGAGAAGGTTATTTTCAATTTTTTGACAAAGGGGAAAAATGACAATTTAGAGCTTCACATTCATATGAATACCATTGATTAGATCTGAAAGAAATAGTCTTTATTGAATTAGGAACTATAACTTACCCATTCCTAGGAAGGAAATTAAAAACCACCCTGGCTTAAAAGAAGAAAGAAGGCATGAAGGGATTATTCGATAAAGACCACCTATCCTAGGGGGATTCTAGAATTAGACTCAAATTTATTACCTCAAAATTCATGACTCAATCTAACACAAGGTAGTCACTTTTGATTTAAAGTGTGAAGAACAAAAGTGGGGCAACAACAACCAAGGAAAGATTATAAATTCTAACAACTTCTCTTCTTGGAGCTTCTTCAATACAAGCTATAGGTGCTTCATGTGTTCTTCTTTAGTCTTTCTAAAGACTAAGATGTCATCTACATACACCACTACAAACACTCCTATATATTCCTTTAAGAGCTCATTCATAACCCTCATGAAGGTGCTAGGTACATTTTAGAGGCCAAGTGGAATTACTAGCCAGTCATAGAGACCCTTTGTGGTTTTGAAGGCATATTTCCACTCATCCCCCTCTTTCATCCTGATTTGATAGTACCCACTCTTAAGGTCTATCTTGGAGTAGTATTTTTCACCCCGTAGACAATCCATTAGGTCTTCTATCCTAGGAATAGGGAACCTATACCTAATGGTTATCCTATTTATTGCTCTTGAGTTAGTGCACATCCTCCATGTGCCTCCTTTCTTGGGTGCTAGGACAAGTGGTACAACACACTAGTACAAAAACAACAATATATGACCAAATAAACTACCAAAAAATGTAGATAAATGACCAAATTTGGTCACGTGACCAGTGGTAGTTTGTTGCCGGTCATTTATCTTGTGACCAAATTTATGACTAAACTATTTTAGTCATTTATTTGGTCATTTATTTGGTCATATATTTATTCATTTATTTAGTCATTTATTTGGTCATTTGGTAGTTTATTTGGTCATTTATTTGGTTATTTATTTGGTCATTTATTTGGTCATTTATTTAGTCATTTATTTAGTTGTTTATTTGGTCATTTATTTGGTCATTTATTTGGTCATTTATTTAGTCATTAATTTAGCCATATATTTAGTCATATTAGGGTACGATGGAATTGAACCATCATCCTCCTACTTGTAAAGTAGGTGCTCTTCCATTGAGCTACTACCCTTTAAAGAATAATCATACCACGTATACTAGTACTTTCCATTAAACATGATTCCAAGTTTTTTCATCTATAGTTCAAGGGTAGCAAAGCCTAAGGGGAGGATGACTAGTGATACTTTAAACTCAATGGTGAAGTTATTCAATGTACAATAATTTTTGGTAACTACATTTATATAATATGGTCATTTCTTTATTTTATTTACTCATGTGTCCTAATTGAATTGGTGTCCCATCCCTGTACCAACACCCATACCCCTACATCTTCTGGTAACTATGGATATAAAAGATGCTAAATTTCCCTTGCAATATCAATGGGTCATTGTGCCTAAAAATCACAATTGACACGTCAAGTAGGGTGGAAGAAGTATTCAAAAATATACTTTATGATCAGGCTTGAAATTCTATAGAATTTACTATAAGGAAATGAAAACCGATAACAACTCTTTGTGTAGAATTTTATCACTAGATATCTTCTAAAAAATAGAACGTTATTTAAAGAGAAAATATTTTCTAAAAAAGCTAGAGTAGATAACCATACCATCAAATATTTATGTAGTTGATATAGTATATTATTTTTCTACTTCATTTCTTGCAATGTAGCTTTCTGGTGGTAATTATACCTGGAAGACTTTTATAAGCTTCAGTTCACCTTGACACTTTATTTCAAAACCTTTAAGTTCATCTAGGGTGCCATCATCATTAAAAATAGCATAGTGCTTCTTAATTAAAACACCTTCTTCCTTAGAGGCTGGTAGAATCATTTCATATTTCCCATTGAGCAAAACAACAGATCATCACAAATAACCAGTCATATATACCAAAATTAAAATTGTTAAATATGGTACAAATTTATTACCTTGTATGGTCCATCCACTTCAAAATCAATGGAACATTCACTTCTTGTTGTATATGTCCGCCGTATAGCATTGTCCAAGGTCTTAGCATTGCAGTAAGAAATTTTCGAGCGGTATTAAGAATATGAGACATGACATACAAGATAAATATATGATAAAAACAATTAAATAAACTTTCAACATTTATTATAGCTAGCAGCCTCACCTCATATTGGTCATTAGTGTTGTTCCTTGCCACATCAACATTAAGCATAACACATGGATATGATATTGTCAGCTTCTTCTTGGGATCCCTAGAACATACACGTCATAAATGTGTCATTTCAACACTTTTTTTAAGAACGATGGAATCTGGATGTAGCAAGAATTATAAAAGGATAGCAAAAATAATAGAACTAGAAATAAATTATCTCTATTTATATAAAGATGATAAGTTTTTTATTAAATCACTATTACTTAGATCATTTAAAATAAAACAAGTAAGATGTCAAGATTGATGTCTATGGAAAAGTATGTAGTACATAAACTAGTCACAATTTTAGTAAGGACACCAGCAAGAAGAGTCCAAATATGAAAAATAAAAACTCATATTATAATATAGCTACGAGGAAAATGATATAATTAACTCAATGCAATCAGTAAGAGTTCAAATTACTATATTAAATATCTTGCTAGTAATGCCCATTATTCTTTTCCTCATCTCAAATTTCTAATCCTTTCATTAAGTCTTGCATCTAAAAACATTTTCTGAAGAAAGGTCAATCTGTCATCCTTTTGTGTGCATTCTCAAGAATATATTCACCAAGAAAAATTCATTTACTTTGTATATTGAGTGGCCATATGATTCAAGTTTATTCTTATCCAGTGTATATTTTTGGCTTCTTGTCTTCTACTATTCTCCCAGTTGAAAGCTTATGTTTCCAGTATTGATAGTATTTTATGTCCATATGATGATGTAGGACCACAGCTCAGAAGAACATGGTATATTAATATCCAAGAAAGATGCATCTGTGACTATAGTATTATGGTCTCCTCTACTATCACTTGTGTTTAAGCCTTGATAAAATTGTACATGGGGACTATTTCCCACATCTATAATGTTGAACAACACTTGCTTCTTCTGACTGCTATCACATTAGCTTATAATTCTGTAAACTAATATCCCTGACCCACTTGACTCATTATAACTTAGGAAACTATAGAATCCTAATTTTAGAGAATTTTTCAACATCTAATTTAATTAGCTTGACCTTTGAATACATTTTACTTCACAAAACCCTAAAACATTAGTACATGAACCTATATATGTGCTAGTCCTTGCATCTACAAATATGACATAATGGTTTGAGCAAAGCCTTAGGAAACAACATATTATTCAAAAAGTGTGTAAATGCCATGATAGTTTGAATCTTTGAGTAAATTGCCTAAGGAGATGACAAATCATTTAAAAGGTAAATGTACTTACGATGTTTTGAAGCTAAAGTTCTCAGGAAAAGACCCTGGCAATGCACACTAAATACCATATGTATCCAGCTCTAAAGGTTTTCCAAATTTTTCCACTAGCAATCTGGCATTTTGAATTATCTTAGCTCCAGTGTATGTAACCACTCCAGCCATCTCCATCGAATACCATCTTTCCCCCCTATATATAGTTCACATTGAAACTTGTTGAGCTAAAAAATAAATAGTAACACAACATATAAATGAAAGAAGAACTTACATGCAGCTCCAAGAACTTAATAATGAAAACACAATCAATTCATTTACTAAAGGCATACTTGCACATGACATAACCATAAAAGGAATTAAGAATACACTTGTGTGCCAACTAAAGAAAATCATAAATCAATACCCTATCATGTAAACAAAGAGACAACAATATCATTTTCAATTGATACCATCAAGCAAAAGCATTTCAAAAGTCATACAGTCACTCTGATAGTGACCAGATTAAGAACCCCTAAGTACATAATAATCAGTTAATTACTAACCCCCTCGTATACTCACATGGCTAAACAAGCTATGGCATAACAATAAGGAAATACCTATGCTTCTTGAATCTTTACTGGATTTCCACTAGCCTTGGCTTCTCCAAATTTCCCCTTTGAGACTTTATTGAGACCTTTATACTCGTATCTTCTATCTCGGAAGTTGTTTATAGGAAATAAAGAATTTAGCCAACAACAAAAGAGGGATCAATTTAATCCAGAGACAAAATAAATATAATAAGCAGACCTGCACATGGTATCTAAATAGAAAGGATTCTCATGCATGCATATCCTAGCAACCCGTCATTTAGTAACAGGCTTATCTATGACCCATTTATAAACCTATAAAATGCTAGTTAGAAAGTTGCTATCAGAATAATCATTTAATATGCAATTGCCAATATATACTAACCAAAATGAATGAAATAAAAGAAGATCCACTAATCAAAAGTATCCTGTTAAGTATTTTGACCCTGTTAGGAGCCTATTACAAGCATATAGTGTCTCAGTCCTGATTAAGGGACTATAGGCCTTGTTAGAAGCCTCAACCCTACTAAGAGTTGGTAGTACTAATTACAAATGATTACAAGATGAGCCCACTACCCAAATAAGTAATGTACAATGATTACTGATTACAAAATAGAGTAAGGTACATAACCTTATACTTCTTGCTTGTCTTTCACAACTTCGCATCAATAGCTTTCACTATATCATCTATCTCATTACAATAGCAGCTTTCCACTAGCCTTGGCTTCTCCAATTTTCCCCTTCGAGACTTTATTGAGACCTTTATACTCATATCTTCTATCTCAAAAGTTTTTTATAGGAAATAAAGCATTTAGCCAACAACAAAAGAGGGATCAATTTAATCCAGAGATAAAATGAATATAACAAGCAGACCTGTGCATGGTATCTGAATAGAAAGGATTCTCATGCATGCATATCCCAACAACCCGTCATTCAGTAACAGCTTATCTATGACCCATTTATAAACCTATAAAATGCTAGTTAGAAAGCTTCTATCAAAATATTTAAGATTAAACACAACTTCTTGAGCATCAAAATGCTTAATTTCATATATTATAGATCTACAAGTTATCGGATAACCTTCTTTTTTCCATATAAGTTCCTCCTCACCAAACCCACTCAAGTTGTCGAAGACATGTTTTACTAGGATGATTGAAATGTTAGAAATAGGGAATACTGGGTGACCCCACAATAGTGGGTTACACTTTTTTAGACATGCTGATTTTTGCTGAAATAGCACATTTTTAATAAAATATGATTATTTAAGCCTTGAAAAGTTCCATTTGAAGGAATTAATTACAAATGGTTAGGTCAAAGCATCTTAGATAAAAAAAACATTTATATAACATTTATACTCATTCAAACCTGCAATGGAGTCTCCTTCGCACCTATTAAAATGCTGACAAAAAATCACTTTGACTTTATCATTTGGCAGATCAAATGAATCCATTTAATAAAATTATCTATGTAGTAAGGTACTACCAAGAAAAATCTTTTCAATGATTATAATATTAATATATATTAAGTTTATCATGACTTTGTTTTGTTAGTTTTACTAAACATAGATATTTCACCGTATGTCTACCTCTATGTTTGACGCTTATGGAAAAATAGTAAATGAGAGGAAAAAAATTCTAAAAAATATCTATGCCCTAGGTATTTAGGTTATCTTTCTATTAAAAAAAATAAAAATAAAATTGGACAAATACATGACAAGTTATAAGCTATGTAGTCAAGGTATGTCAAAATTACAGTTTAGTCAACTTCAAACGTTAATAAAATATGAAATAATCATCATAATATCATAAAACAAATTGCATGCCCTCTGTATGGAAGTTAAAAAACTAATTTCAAAAGAATCACATTGATAACTATTTTAGAAAAAAAGTTATGCTCTATGAAAACAATGTAACTCTTTGAAAATGATGTTTTCAGCAACATACCAGTTTTCGTGGGAGAAAGAAAAAACTATTCAAATCAATTCAAAAATAAAAATTAAAAATATATTTAGAATCTAGACAAAAAATCCTAAAAGACTCTAATTTAATTCATCTTTTGATTTCAAACGGTTTAACAACAATATAAATTTGAATCTGAAAGTTTTTTTTAAAAATGTAGAGTTCAGTGTCCATTTAGGCAAAAAAGTGTAACCCACTATTGTGGGTTCACCCTACTTATAGGGGGGGTGAATCAGTATTCTAAATTTTTTTGCTTTCACCCAACTATGGATATAACAGATTATCTTAATACATGCATAACATAGTAAACTAAATAACATGTATAGCAATAAAGCAAATGAACTCATAACACATTATTTGTTCTCGAGAAAACCATGGCCAAGGGAAAACCCCGGTGGGATGGTACCCACAAAGATCCACTAATCAAAAGTATCTTTTTAAGGATGTTGACCCTATTAGGAGTCTATTACAAACATATAGTGTCTCAGTCCTGATTAAGGGACTATAGGCTTTGTTAGAAGCCTCAACCCTGCTAAGAGTTGGTAGTACTAATTACAAATGATTACAAGATGAGCCCACTGCCCAAACAAGTAATGTACAATGATTATTGATTACAAAATAGATTAAGGTACATAACCTTATACATCTTGCTTGACTTTCACAAATTTTCATCAATATCTTTCGCTATATCATCTATCTCATTACAATTACATCTCTCTTTCACATTTCACATGCCTTACATTTATACAAGTTATTAGGAATAATAACTTTTACAGTCGGCTTTACATAACATAAAGCTTTACACAAAATAGATATTTACCCAAGGGTTAACATCTAGGATGTCATCCCTTTATATTATTAAGACATTATTTTGATAAACAAAATAATCCCTTAACTATTTACCAATTTTGTCTTCATATTCTATCATGTCAACTTAACAATGTCTTTGGAAAAACTGCCATAACTTCTTCCATACATGCCATATAGACTTGTGCTCTTAGGTGAGTCTTAAATAGTCATCATAGTATTTATGTTCAAGTGCACAAGCATTGAACTTACTCCAATTGACATCACCAATAAAAACTATCTCTTGGGTACACTGGGAAAATACTGCACATACTTACACAATTTTCCTTTGTGCTCTATCATACTTGCTCTCTATCATATGTGGTCTTCATGTAGATCATATGTTTCCATAATGACAACATATATATATCTAACTCATCCAAATTTCCAACAATCTCCCCCTTTGTCATTGGTGGCAACATATGAGAAAGTTGGCCAAGTCTTCAAACTTCAAAAACTCAAAATTGTGGCCATAACAAAAAAAATATATTCGTTGTCCTTATAACTCCATAAATCTTATCTATATTCTATAATCCCCCTAAGAATATACTTCCTTATCATACATAAATCAATTTTTTTCTATATATCTCTCCCCCTTTGACAACAATGACAAAAAAGGATGCCAAAAACTGTGTTCAAAAAATTATATACCTTGATTCAGTATTGCAAAGTTGGTAGGCTTGCAACACAATCTGTGAAATTCACTTTGATGCTCTCTATCTCCTTCTCCCATGCCTTCTTAATGGAATCTACAACACTAAGTAGTGCACATAATCCATAAGATGCGATCTCACATGCTTGAAGGTTTGCAAAACTAAACTTCTCAAAAGATGTTTTTGATGCAAGGCATTCTTCCAACTGTCCTTCAACAATGCTTATCTTTATTGAAATGTGCTCTCTTAAAAGAGAGAGTCTTTTCAATTTCCTATCCTTTTCATCACTGAGAATCCTTATTTCATCATTTACTTTGCTGATTCTTTTCTCAATATCCAATATATTCACATTAGAGCTAACTAAAAGATTTGTCTCTGACTAAATTTTTGCTTCTTTAGCCTTAATCTTCTCATCTACTTTAGATACATGGTTTTCAAATTTTGTACACTGAATATACAAAGTTTTACCTCTGTCCAGATTTCTTCTCAAGTCTTTTATACAAACATCCAGATTGTTAATATCATTTTTGATATTTTGACTTATATCTTGAAACATTTTGGCCTCATAGGTTGTCTGAACCTTCACTTTAGCCATATCTGATAAGTTAGTGAATTCATTATCAAATGCATTCATAACTTTCTTAGCTCTTTCTAGTGGGTCTTCTTCTACTATATGGTTAGGCACAACACTTTTTAACTTCTCTGTTATTTCCAGTAAAGATCCTTCAAGGCTCTTCACCTTCTTGTTCTTTCCAATAATTTTTTTTAGGGATGTGATCATTTCCATTTGATCATCATCATCTACCTCTTTCCCAAAACTTTCAAATATTGATCCAATCTGTGATTTATTTGTAATCTCAGGTGTAAGACTAATTTCTTATTTGTTAGGGACCTCTTTCTATCCTTGAATTTTTGTGTTTTCTTGATTCTCTATTTTCTTTTCTTCCTCTTTCCTTGATTCTTTCTCTCCTTCTACAATAGATCTATCCTGTTCTTCTAAGGCCGAATTGTCAAAAATATTTTCAAGATTTTGAAAAGGATTATCACACTGTCCAATGTGATCTTAGTTCCTTCCACATGCATTGACTCATCTTCAATGTTAATTGATGGTGGAGAGGGACTCTTCTTATTCTTAGCTTCCTCTGCCTGTTCTATTAACTTTGCTACACTGGAGTGTTTTTCAACACTAGATGTCATTACCTTCATTATTGCTTGCTCTATTTCCTTGTTTATCTCTTCATAGTTTCCTCCCATTATCTGAATAGTTCTTTTCTTTGTTCTCAGATGGGTTCCAAGTTCTTTCATTATTTCCTTAAAGTGATCTTCATCTCTCTGATTTCACATAGTTTTCTTACAAGATTTTCTCTGATTTTATTTTCTTCTTCAGTTGCTCTCTTTTTCCTATTAACTAGCTTCTCAAATAAATCATCAGGTATCTTACCTTGAATTGCATCAAAATTCTTATCTTCTAGGATCATGTGTCTCACAACTGCATTTTCCAAATTCAATCTTTCTAGATAGTTATAAAGATCATAGTACTTTTTCATCTTAGAAAAATCTCCATCATGAATAATCTGATCATTTACCTTCTCAATCTTTGGTTTCCATGTCTTCTTTTTCACTTGAATATCTTCATCATCTTTTATCTCTACTATTTTCCTTTGTACTGGTGGCACTATTGTCTTATATCTCTTACCTGGTCAAGTAGCTATTTCTTTCAGTCTTTTCCCTGGTGGAGTTGATCTTGTAGATTTCCTAACTTCTTGTTCTTCTTGCTCTACTTTCACTTTATGCTTCACATTTCTAGTTTCAACCATTGATAGGGGTGGAACAAACAAATATTCCTTTTGTCTAATGTCTCTAAGTGTTGTTGTTGTATTCTTTGCAATCATAAACTCATGTTCTGTCAATCCTGTGTCCTTCAAAATTTTCTTAATTGTACTTTCTACTCTTTTCTTAGACTGTTTCTCTTCCTGAATAGACTTTATAGAGTTGAATTTCTCCTCAAAATTCCCAAACCTTTTATTTTGAATATCCAACTTTCTCTTAAGCAATCTATTCACATATTCTTCTGCTTCAATTTCAGAAATTGCATAGCCAAGAGGGTCTATGAACTCTACTCTAGGTTCAACTGCTTCAATAAATGTAAAGTCAATGTCAACCATAAAACATATCTCATTCTTATACTTTTCAAAAATTGACAAAGGGATTCTTGATCTATTTTTCATCAAATTCTAAAATGTTTTAATTACTAAAACAACACTCTCATTGACCTTGTCAATAAGATGTCTCCCGAATATTGTGTTTATCCTTTCCATTGTGGTCTTTCCATCATTCCAATCATCACCAATTATAAATGGAAATCTTCTTAACAAATGAAAAAACATATAAGTGATCAATGATGAGAATCTAAACTGGGAGTTCTTAGTCTTCTTTATCTTCTCCAAGTTCTCAAATAACTGAATTCTCAAGATTTCACACATGTCTACTTGTATCTTGTCAACACACATCAAATAGGTTGCATGAATCATTCCAGCTACCATGTCATCTTCTCTTGCATTAGCACAAAATTTAACTGTAAGGATCTTGCACAAATACATAACATCATCCTGTTGTATCTTGCTAATCACTATACCTCTACCATTGTAAGATGATTTAGTGTTGTCTAATACAGTTTTCTTCACATTCTTTTCATTAAACGATATGACTCTAGATTTAGACAAACCAATTACTTCATGAATTAGGTATTTTGTGATGTCTATCACTCTTTCATCTAACCAAAACTTTCCATTATGTATTCTACTTAGAATTATCTTAGTGCATTCTTTATCATCAAATTCATACTAGAAAGAGTACTTTATGATTTCATTATCCTTCAAATGTTCAAACCCTACTCTCAATGACATATCCTGATGGTAAAGTTTCTCATATTCCTTAGTAAAATCACTATCATGTCTGAGGGTTTTAGGCTTACATCCCAAATAGCTTCTAACATTCTCTAAATGTATAACTTCATCTAGTACGGATGATAAAGCTAATTTAGGGTCTTCTTCCAAGGGTTCTACAAGTTCCCTTTTAGTCTTAGGTCTGATCTTATCTCTTACATTGTGAATCAATGAAAGTCCATATCTTCTGCAAATTCTCTAACTGACAAATATATTTTCTTAGTAAAATAATTCAATTCTACGATTTAGGGTTTGCGTAGATCTGACATGAAATTCCTTCACTAAATCCTTGCAAACTGCTCCCAATCACTGCTCCTTTGATCTCCTTAACACTTGTATTTGCTTTAATGATCAAAAAATACCAATCATAACCTTTTAATCTTTTAATCTCATTAGATTCTGACATTACATTCAATTATTTTTCCGCTTCTTTCCAAAAAGATGTTCCTTCTTACCTGTAAAACTTAAAACTTCTTGCGATCTCGCATAACATCATATTAACTCATGCACTCTTAACCATAGTATCAATACATCATATACTATATTGTATTAACTGTGCAAGACTCAATTCATCCTATACTAACTTCTACACTATCCTAAGTTCCTATTCTACTATATTTTATTTATGAATTAAGTACTTTGAGATGGGTTAGGTAAGGATTCACTCTTACCATTAGATACTTCATCTTTCTAATTACCTTCAGTGCTGAATATATCTCCTTGATCTATGGCTTTAACAAACTTCACTTCTTCTAAATTACTACAACAACCTCCATGACTGTTTCTTGCATTTTCATTTCTCCTTGCATGAATTATAGGGTTAGGGTTCCTCATGTTATTCATCCAACAAAACTTTTATGTATGACCAAATTTGTTGCATATCTAAAAAACTACTCCATTGTTTCCATATCTTGGTCTAGTCTGATTGATTTATGATCTGTAATTCCTGGCAATGTGTCCAACCTTGTTGCATCTATAACACACTACTGCATTTCTTCTATTCATATCTTCAGTAGGTTTCTTATCTTCATGGTTAGTATCTCTAAACATTCTACTACCATTATTATTCTTATTAAATTTAGGCTTCCTACATTCAATATCTCTATGTCCAAAACCATGACAATTATAACAATAACCATTAAGAGGTTTAAATTTCTTACCTATACAATATTTCTTCATATGACCAAAAGTATTACATGCAAAACATCTACCTTTGAATTCTCTTTGCATACCTTTAGGTGATTCTTCTTGTTTAGGTGGTTCTTCTTGTTTAGGTGTATCTTTAGATTTGATAACTTCATTAGATTTCTTTTCTTCTATGTTTTTAGAAACTTTTAGATCTAGTTCCTTGCTTTCTTTACTCACTTTAGATGAGTTAAATCCAAAACTAGTTTTATCATAGAATGGATTTTGATAAGAAATTTGTTCATCAATCTTCTCACTAGTAGAATATAGCTTCTCAAGTTGTTTCTTAGACTGAGTCAATTCACCTTTCACAATAGTATTGTACTTTTTAAGTTCAACATACTACAATTTGGTTTTCTCAAGTTCAGATGTCACTTTACAAAGTTTAGATTTCAGATTTTCTTTCTCAGATTTTAGATTTTCATTCTCAGATTTCAAATTTGCTTCATTCTTGCTATTTACATCTTTCAAACTCAACTTCAGATTTACTATCTTCAGTTCATGTTTAAGGATCTCATTTTATTTTTCCAGATTATCATCACAATCTTCAACTTGAATTGTAGATTATTATTTTTTATTTCAGTTCCTCCAGCTTATTCTTTAGCTTTTCAATGAGGTTCTTTGCATCATCATATTTTCCTTTCAGAGTATCTCTTTCTTCAATAAGTAAATCAATTTGTTCAAGAGCTTCATCAAGACTTTTCTATAGTTGATCCCTATCCATAGAGATCTTACTCAAGCTTCTAGGCTTTCTCTAAATAATTATTTTCTGAGTAACTAAGCTCTGATACCAATTGTTAGAAATAGGGAATACTGAGAACAGGGGGGTGAATTAGTATTCTACAAACTTTTTCTTTCACCCAATTATGGATATAATAGATTATCTTAATACATGCATAACATAGTAAAGTAAATAACATGCATAGCAATAAAGCAAATGAACTCATAACACATTATTTTTTCTTGAGGAAACCCTAGCCAAGGGAAAACCCTGGTGGGGATGGTACCCACAAAGATTCACTAATCAAAAGTATCATGTTAAGGATGTTGACCCTGTTAGGAGCCTAGTACAAGAATATAGTGTCTCAGTCCTGATTAAGGGACTATAGGCCTTGTTAGAAGCCTCAACCCTGCTAAGAGTTGGTAGTACTGATTACAAATGATTACAAGATGAGCCCACTACCCAAACAAGTAATGTACAATGATTACTGATTAAAAAATAGAGTAAGGTACATAACCTTATACTTCTTTCTTGTCTTTCACAACTTCGCATCAATATCTTTCGCTATATCATCTATCTCATTACAATTACATCTCTCTTTCACATTTCATATGCCTTACATTTATACAAGTTATTAGGAATAATAACTTTTATAGTCGGCTTTACATAACATAAAGCTTTACAAAAAATACATATTTACCCAAGGGTTAACATCTAGGATGTTTTCCCTTTATATTATTAAGACATTATTTTGATTAAAAAAATAATCCCTTAACTCTTTACCAATTTTGTCTTCATATTCTGTCCTATTGACTTAACACTGTCTTTGGTAAAACTACCATAACCTCTTATGTACATGTCATACATACTTTTTCTCTTAGGTGAGTCTTCAATAGTCATCATAGTATCTATGTTCAAGTGTGCAAGCATTGAACTTACTCCAATCGACATCGCCAATCAAAACTATCTCCTGGGTACACTGGGAAAATATTGCACATACTTAGACAATTTTCCTTTGCGCTATGCCATACTTTCTCTCTGTCATATGCAGTCTTCATGTAGATCATATATTTCCATAATGACATTATCTAGATATCTAACTCAGCCAAATTTCCAACATGAAATCACATGCAGCACATACATCATCTGTAACTATTGAAGGGGGCTGGAAATAGAGATGGTTAGGAACATTTTTTAAAAAGTGAATGGTAAATTTTTAAATCTACAAGTAATAGGAACTTACATAGAAAACAAACCATGTGCCTAGACATTATTTTTGCAGATAATTCACAATCCTTAAATAATTTTCTAGCATAGAAAACCTCCCACACTAATTTATGCATTTATTCAAAAAATTGTAACCACCTTAGACAATGTCACAATAGAATGATTGTTTCTTGCAATGAAATTACATTCATAAAACCATGATAATGGAAGAGATGATAGACCATGAACACTGATTCTATTTAATGGAATATTTTATTATACCTTTGAATATGAAAAGGTTAAAAGTTTCTCAAGCTGGGCACCAACTATAAAGCAAATAAAATCCACTTTTACAAAGTATAGGAAGACATTACGTTTAATCAGCAATGGCTTACTAACACAAGAAGCATCTCTATGTTGTATCTACCATGTTTGCATGGTGCATATGAGAGAGATATTAGCTTTTGGCTCCTAACCAATTGCTAATACCAAACACAAGTTACAACAATAAGCTACCATAGATTTCCATTCATCATACTAGTAAAGCACAAAAATTCGAATAGCATCAGTAGTAAATATGTATTGCACAAGATCAACAAAGGTTTTAACTTGTGAAGAGCATAAATCTTAAGGCTTGGTATGAAGTCCTTCTAGTTATATATACTTAGCCTTAGGTTTCTGCTTGTTAGAACTAAAAATTTGAAATTGTGGTATATGTCATTCAAAGAAAGAACCTAGTCACAGGTTTCTATTTGTCAAAATATAAAAAAAATTAATGACTACAATTGCCATATATTGATTGATTAAGGAAATGTAACAATCTTAGCTAAAAGCATACAGAAGTGTAGTTGATATCAGGAATTGGTGATAAAAGAAAAATAGAAAACCAAGTATTCACTATACCAAATTAAGCTCATGCTGACTAGATGGTCATCTTTAAATAAATGAATTTTCTCAACTCAACTGATTACAAACTACCACCCAACTCAAAATTTGATCATTAGCATACCTTTCCCTACTCCAAAGGGAAATGGTTCTTAGGTAAATATTTTGAATTACAAATGTTCCATGACATCCATTCAAAAAAATCATTTTTTTCAACATGGGAAACACTTCTAGGTAAAACAACTATTTCTTATTTTACATAGATCAAATGTTAAGTAGTGAACAACCAAGGTGAAAAATCATTGATGTAACTTTCCATTGATAATATCATACCCTATACGGTTTCAAGAAAAAATGTTCCAAAAATCTAACCAAAGTTGGTAAAAGTGATCTCTGAGTAATTTGGTTATGAAGATCATTTCATTTGATTGCATATTGCATTGCAAGTTCTGGTTTCTCACAAAATAAGGCTTGTCTTTGATAGAAAATAGTAAGACCAAGAAGTCTATTGTTTTCATTTAGCATCCAAGTTCAATTGTATATCAATCAAATAAAGAAAATATTATGTCAAACAATTCAATACATGTCAAAGCAACTTGGGAGAAAAAGAGAATACTAGGTCAAACAATTCAATCTACATGTGACTACAAGCAAAAGGAGCAGAATAAAATGGAAAGCAAAAATGTAAATAGATTAGCTAAGAACTAGCTCACATTATCTTAGTTGTGAGACTCGAAGGTGAGAAATGCCTAAAGAAGAGTGAGTAGATCAAATATATTGGTTTTGCATTTTTCAATATGTGGAATGAAATGTCTTACAAGGAAATTTACATTCATAGTTTAAATGTTGACTCCTTGATCACCTTGTTTGAAGTGGAAAGGCTAACAGAAGTAGTTGACTATTTGATCAAAATTCATAGAAAAAAAATTGAGATTAAAAAAGTAATAGAAGCCAATCAGACAGGGGTAGTACAACCCACTGGTGGGGATTATGTACACTGTGGCATAGTTTGTTATCACAGGGTTCCATAGGCTGCTTGATCATGTGGGTGTTATTAAAATATTTAATTTCAATCATACCTTTACAACTGGCCTTAGAAGCCTTTGATTTAATATTAATCCAAAATTGTTGAGGTAATTATAAAATTGATAGTAAACTTCTCATGATAAAAAAAACTTCAAGAAGTAAAGGCAATCATCAATACCTAAAGTTGATTTGTGAGAATAATATTAGGATACATTGTTGCCACATCTAGATGATATATAAGAGGATGCTCTTCTCTATTTGGAGCATCCCGAAGTTCTTCTAACTGCATATTTCAAATGGTATAAGTTACAACATATTAAAGATATTATATTTCCACACATCACAAAATAAATTTATAAACATATTATGAAACATGCATATATCGTGATATTAGATTGGGAACATAGATTTTAGGAAACACTATGTTTCCTAAATTTTTAAATGGCTACTGAGCATTGAAAAGTCATTTTAGACGTTTCATCCTAGTTTTTTGCCTCATTGTTGAGTCTAGAGAAGTTGAGTCTTTCAGAAAAATGAGTACAACTTCCTTTCGAAAAATGAGTAAAATTTTTGTTTTTTTTAAGAATTTTTTTTATAAAACATATAAATGAAAGTGGTTTGACATTTCAAAAAACCACAATTTCATTGTTAGCAATGAATCTCCATAGTTAATTGGAAATGTCCTTATCACCTCAAAATGCAAAAATCTATGATAAATTGCATTCTAACTGCTCTCAATCCTCTAGAAAATGTACTTATGGAATAGCCTTATAAATAATGTAGATAAATAGATCTCCATGTAGTGAAGTTTTTAGTGTACTTATTTTCCACTGTATATATTATCATTATCACACAACATTGTTTCTTCCCATCTTGTCAAGGAAATGATTAATTATCATAATTTTTTCCTATGACTGATAGGAAGAGGTCCTTAAGAGCTGTTGTTGGCAATAGTAAACCTATTGGAAACTTTACATTAAGAAATTTACAATGGGACTAATTATAAGGTGGATGCTTCTTGATAATGAGGGAAAAGTTTAGATGATAAGATTATTTAAGAGGTTCTATTTTTCCATTCTGAATTATGAATTTGTTTTTAAGTTCAACAAACATTATAGATTATTCTCCATTAAAGGTTGTAGCATTTGGAAGCTAAATGCATAGAAATAGTCAAAATGCTAATTTCCTTTACATTCATCATTTAGTTGGCTATGCACTCAACCACATGTAATATCTACTTGCCTGAGCTGAAAGCCTCCAAGGAAATGGATAGTTGACTGATGCTTTATTTAACTTATTTATTCAAATCCTTGATATTTGAATTGATGCAAGAGGATGAATCTAATACTCAATTAGCCTCACTCCAACTGATTGATTTGCAAGTTTCTTCTGGACATTGTAGTACCATGGTCTTGCATTACTTCTCCTAACTTCTGATTGGATCAGTTACTTCCTTACTTACTGAATTGAGGGTCCACGCTTATATCAGAATTGGTGTTTAGCATGCCAACACACTCAACAACTACAACACTCTTTGGCAATCCATCTAGAGTACTATTTATTTCTTACTCATAGCTTACTAAAAATATTATGGGCATCTTTTTCCTTATTTTTAGCATGATCCCTAATAGGATTCTCTTGACTTTTACTAATATTTGATCTCCAAGCCCTTTGCCTTTGCCCCTAGCTACCAAAAAATAATTGAAAGGAAGCCTCCTTTAGGTTCTGTGTGAACCTTCTATCTGCTCTTTAGATGGATACTTCTACTCATGACTCCTTTTAAAACTCCTCCATTCGCAGGATAGGGAAATAAACACTCTGACTACAACTATGAAATATCTTGAAGAAGTCGAAAATAAATCAATTTAAACCAAGGTGACATATACACATAAACTAGTATCAGAAGCCTAGTTCCACTAACTTATGATTTATATTGGTCATTAGATATAAATCTTTGTTGATATCTTCTAGAACATGGTGAACAATAGTTGTTTGAAGTGATTTGTAAGAATTTTAACATCTATGATAGTTTGTTTTTACAATTTGGTGGCTTCATGATTAGGGAAGGGAAACCACACCCAAAGTGACAGCAATTCTAAAATTCCTTCAGGAAGTCTAAAATGCTACTATGGAGAGCTCAAAGGTGACATCCTAAAAATTAAGGAAGTGGTAAGACCAGTATTACAAGAATTAAACTTAGATTCATGATATCCATGGCTCCAAAACCAAAAATCACAATATGGTGTCATGAACCATGGTAAAAAAGGAGCTTTTATCCCTCAGCCCAGCATTACTAGCTTTATTTGGAGTAATTAACTAGTACCTCAGACATGCCTGTAAATGTTGCTACAGTCTTAGAAGCCTTGCTTAGAGTAGGGTTCAACTTAGCAAATTGGAAGTACAAATATAATCTAATTAATAGAAATTCATATGGGAAAAAAAAAAATTAAAAGAAAAATTGCTCTTCCATCCAACATGACCCAAAAAGATCTTTTATTTTTCATTTTTATAAAACTAAAGCAGGGATTTAGGAGTAGCATCAACACTGGGTTTGAAGGGTAGTCCACAAAGACCCTTGTGGGGGCCTAGGGGAAACACCCCCAATAGATCAAGGGAAGGCACCACTTGTGGGTTCTAGAGGCAACACCATTTTTCATAATTTTATCTCTTTTAACCATCCTCCTGCAGTGCTCCAAACCCTTCAAAAAATGCTCAAATTTCATGCTTTCATGTTTAAGCAATTTCAAATTTTTATGCCTTTTTTTTTTTGATTTTCATTGACCTTGTTGAGTCTACATATCTAGACTCACCCAATACCCAAGTCACAAGTCTAGAGAAGCAAAAATGAGCCTCAGCGTTGAAGTAACATGGCATCCTTTTCTTGCCAATTTTTGAACAGCTTTGTTGGCTCAATGCCATGCCCAATTTTATGAAGGTGACAAACTTGGTACCCATTCATGATGTTGAATGGATGCACAAGTTGATCAATTTGGTCATAGGGGAAGATTTTTTCAACCGATGAAGGAAGATGATACATGATATTTTGTGAAAACAATAATGTTTTACATATCTGTAATATGTTTTGAGGATATGCACAGTGTCTAGGATACATTGGGGTCTGGGTTCAGTATCCACAAGCCTAGTCTGGTCTAAATTTTGTCATCGAAAAGCATCTAGATATAATTTTGTTTTGTGATAAATACAATAGTAGCAGCCCTATGTTGCACTTGCCTATCAAAAAAAAATTATGATAAAAAAGAAGTAATTAGGGCATTGTGGCACTATCAACATAAGAGAAGATTTATTGATAGTGAGTATTTCCACCTTGAGTAGCAAAACTAAGATAAAGCCAATAAAGACATAATTCAATGAACAAGTGCTCAAAGATTTTGTGCAGTGATGGAGGAAAGACTTGGAGAAGAATAACATATAATCCCCAAGAATTCTTTGAGGTTAAGATAGGAGCTTGTAGGAGACATTTCTTTGGAAGTAAAACATGAAGAAAATCTTATCAAGTTGCCAATAGAATAAATAGAAATGAGATAGATAGTAATTATAATAATGGAAAGCCATGAGCAAGAGAAAGAGAATGCTCATGTTTACATTTTATAAGCATGTCACCCCATGAATGTAGTTGAAGGCCTAAGAGATAAATAAATGAAAACCAAAGTCAATACTAGCCATCATCACAGAACATCAAAACTATGGCTAAATTAGCCAAAGTTCAAGTATGGAAAAACATTAGAAAAGGGTCTCTTTGGGTGAAATTCTATTAGATGTAATATGCTAATATGATATTTGTATAAATTATTAAATTTTAACTTAAAACTATCTTTGTTTCATGAATTATGAAAAAACAGGCAAACAACTTCCATACAATATCAAAGAAAGCAATATGATATTTAAATATTGTAATGTTCACAATTATAAGCAACCAAAAATATAAATTATGCAAGTTGTCTAGAAAATAAATCTGAATAGTAATAAGTAACCTTGAGAGAACATACCTGCCGCAATATTATATCATTTTTAACATCATCATAGTTGATGACAGAATCCAAATCCATCTTCCCCTCCACTTTTATGGCATGTTGAAGATCTTGATCTAGATTGTCAATTAATTGCTACACAAAAGAAAAAAGCATATCAAAATAGCACTTATGCTAAGACAGAATACATTGAATGTCTCTCTTTATGCAGAAAATAGTTGAGCCACTAATCTGTAGCTAAAAAACCCAGTACATACAACTCATATGATCTAAATTAAAGAAAAATCATAAATGAAATAAAATGATATTTTTATGCATAAGAAACATAATCAGAAATAATTTTTAAGAAGTATTCAAGTTAATATCTATTTAGGCCCTTAGAGTTTTTCTTTGTATTCTATTATGTGAGCTATATATCTGACAAATCAATTACTTGAGTTATAATTGAAAATCAAGAATAAAGGTTGATAACTATTATTGATCTATCAAAGCTTACAATTTGGATCAAATATTAATCTCCTCTAACATTTGATTGCATATTTATGTAGAAGGATCACTCATTGTGAAACATTCTCTAAGATTTAGAAGCTAATCTATCTATTTTTGTGAGGCCATATTTTTCATTTCTTCTTGCCCATGGTTTTCTTATATTGACTTCTCATGTGTTGGTTTGTACAAGCCCTACAAAAGTGTGGTGATTTGAATACCTATGGATGCCATAAGTGGGTTTTCTAGCCTTCTCAAGAAGGCATTTCAAGTAGTTTGCAATTTGTGTATTCACCTCACTATTGCATAGGGTAACTCCAACCTTAAAAGACAGATATCTGCCCTATTAAAAAATTTCATCATAGAAAAGTTCTTCCATCACATTCATATCCCAACCATCACTGAAGACATTTCCTAGAATATGGATAATCTAGATCTACAAGTACTAGCTCTAAAAAGAAAAATCATCAAGATATTATGCTAAAAACTGTGGTCAAACTATGAAATGGACTCTTTAAAGTTAAGATGACTTCAGTCTATTTGCATAATTAGAACTAGCATCTCAATATCAAGCTCACCACCCTCTCCTATCATGAGCTCCTAATTATATTTCACCTTCCACTTTCAAAGATTATAATTACGTTGTGAATTCACCCTCCACTTTCAAGGAGGTTACCTACATCATGCATTAATTTTGTTGGCATTAAGTATGATTGTCATTAGTGACAACACTTATTCAGACTCTACGTGTTTACTGAGCAGAATAGTGTTTACCAAGAAGAATAATGTTTACCGAGTAGAACAGTGCTTACCGAGCAGAATAGTGCTTACCAAGTTATCTTCACCGAGTGATGAGATGAGCAGTGTTTACCGAGTGCCAGCAAGGTAAACAGGGAATTTAGTCTCTACCGAGTGACACTATATCTACCGAGTCTCTAGTATATACCAAGTTTGAAACTACAACCGAGTGGTTAGTATGGATCGAGCCTCCACTTCTACCGAGTGCATGATGATGCCGAGTAATGCAGTGGATGCTGAGTATTAGAAAGTCACCGAGTTAGTTTGTAGTAACTGAGTCACTATATTTGGGCTGACTCAGTAATACTTGTGTTTGCTTGTTTAGAGCCAACTTTTTTATTGTTTTGTAATTATTTTGGATTGATATATAAACAATGTTTTGTATCATATCCAAAGTGTAAAAAGGGAGAAGCGAAAAAGAGAAGAAAGGCAAAGATAAGTGAATTACAAAGGGATACAACAGTATAAGAAGTAGCAAAGACATATCTATCACAGAAGGTGATCAGTACATCAGAGAATCTCAATCAACAAGCATAGTTGCAAGTAAGAGATCTACTATTTCATCCTAATAGCTGAATCAGCCCCAAATCCTTTAACTGGGTAGATTTAACAGTCTTTGCAAAAATATCTTAATTGAGTGCATACTTCTTTGTATGTTTGTAAATCCTCTAACAAGGTGGACCTAGCAGTCCTTATTGCTCCTAACAGGGTAGATCATCAGAAGTGATCATTGTAAGCCTTAACCGGCAAACTTTATACTGCAATATTGAAGTTTAGTGGGTTTCATCCCCACCCCAGTTTTACTTTCTATTTGGAAGGTTTCTGTGTCACCAAATCTCTGTGTTCAAAATGTTATGAATTTTTTATTCTTTCTGTTACTCATGCATACAATTATCTTATCAATCTAATGTCATTGAGAAAATGGTTGAGATCTAAAATTTGTAAAAGTTTTGAAGTTACTGATTCACCCCTCCCCTCTCAGTAACCTAGCTAGTCTTGAATATTTCCAACAATTGGTATCAGAGCTCCGTGGTTCTCAAAATAAAGTTTGATAGCTTGAGAAAAGATTCAGAACAATGGAGATATTCATACTTAACAAAGTAATTGAGCATGAAAAGCCAGATCTGGAAATGGCCATAACTCAACTCAAGGAAGAAAAAGAGCATCTTTCCCTTTCCCTAAAAAGAAGGAAGGAACTTGCAAATCAGATGAATGACCACTAGTATGTTGAAGAAAAGATTGAAGACTTTTTCCCTTCAAGTAGCTCAGATGAAGTAAACAATGAAGCAAAAGAACTTCTAGAAAAGAATGGATCTCTACAAAAAGAAGTAAGAAAATGGAAAAGAGAACGAGAAATTCAGTCAACAAGATTCTGTGAAATCTTGGAAGAAAGAAACAAGATGAAAGATGAAATAGATGGAAAGAACAATGAAATCCAGAATCAAACCCTTCAGCTAGAAAACTTTATTAATCAAGTCTCCAATGCAAATGAGGAAATCTTGACTCTAAGATCAGAAAATGAAAATATAAGAGAGGAACTGAGATCTGAAAAGCAAATCAATTTAAGATTGATGAGTGACCTAGATACTGAAAGGCAAATCAATGAAAGAATGTTAAAATCTCAAGAAGATATGAATCAAGTGTATGAACGAAACCTTCATAAGAAAAAAGGAAAAGTAGAACTTGGATACAAAGAGGAAGGTGAATCCTCCAAACAAGGTACTCAAATGAATCAGAAACCTACTTGTAATCACTGTGGCAAAATTGGTCATACTTCAAACAAATGTTGGAGCAATGGAAAAGCAAAATTCAATGGAAAATGCTACAATTGCAATCAGCATGGTCATAAAGCAAATGAATGCAAGGAGAAACCAAGATTTGAAGGAAAATGTCACAAATGTAACAAACAAGGTCACAAGGCATCAGAATGCAGAACTAAAACACCCAATCCAGCAGAACAAATTATGAAAGCAATATTTGGTTGGGATTACAACACTTGGTGTAGATGTCATTACTGTGGAGAATATGGACACATTGGCATGAATTGTGTAAGGAATCACTTGAGAAAAAGGGATACTACCATAAGATATTACAAATGCACTAAGCTTGGTCACATAGCTAAAAATTGCATGAATTTAGGGAAAGTTGAAGATGAAAAGAAAGAAAAAGCAGATAGCATCAGGAAGTAGATAAGACAATAGTGGATCCCTAAACCTACCAAGAAAACCAGTCCAAGTAATGAAGTCACTCATGAAGAGAGCGGCTCTATCAATTCTAACTAAGTCTCCAAGAAAGCACTGGAACTGTATCCTCATAGACATATTCCAAACAGTTTCTGAATTGAAAGGAAGAAAGAGCCAAATCAGTATGCAAGATACAAGAGGATCGTAGGAAGGTCGGTATTAGTTTCAACCAAGCAAGGTCAGGAGTAACGTAATTTCATTCAGTTACCGAGTAAGGTCAAAGCAGTATGTTCCCCGAGTTGTAGAATCTTCACCGAGCAATTAATGCTTAGTGGATGACAGTCTGTCAAATTCTATACCCTAATTCCTACAGAGCATTAATGACAAAGTTTTAACAAAAAGAATGAAATCAAATTCATTCTTCACCACAAATATCAACATATTAAGAAAAAAAAATTCTAAGTGCGATCAAGTGATTCAAAGCAAAATTTTGCAGCATAAATTTTTTGAAGAGCTACCATGGCATCATCCAGCACCAAAGTAAAGAAAGGTTTGGAAATGTTAGTTCATGGAGAATGGAAAGCACCAGATTTCAAACTCGTGCCCGTGATTGCAAAAACCCTAGATCTGAGTGGAGCTTAGTCTCAAATTCCTCCGAAGGTACTTCTTGTAAATGACATTCGCAGTCATTTTAGAGGTACAATTCAAGAACTTGGAACCCTAGAGATAGATGTTGTTCATGATGAACTATGTTGATGGTGTTCTCAAACCAGGAACATAAACATTTGGAAGATAAGGGTTTGACACATATCACCCACTTGCCTCAGAGTTTCTAGATAAAATGGATAAGATATATTCTAAGCCGAGTGCATGAAGGTAAAATTTGGCTTGAGCAACCAATGGAAATATCAAAGAAAATGATTCACCGAATCACTGGTCTTCCCATGCTTGCCAAGGAAAAATCTACAAAAACCCTAGGTCGGGTAGAGCTAGAAAAGAAAACCCTAGCCGAATGGGAGGGTAGAGGTATGAGAATAAACAACATTATCGATGTAGAACTAAAATTTGGCACTGTAGACACCTAAAAATCCTTTAGAAAATAAAGTATTTTTTATTTTCTAAAAATCCCTGATGACATCATCATTTATTAATTAATTATTTATTTAATTTATTTATTTATTTTTATGTCATTAAATCCCTTTATCTTAATTAAAAATATTTAATTAAGAAATCCCTCCCAAAAATATTTAAATCTTATTTAAACATTATCTCCTTATTTATTAATTATTTTAATTAATAAATTGACCAAAAATCCCAAAATAAATAATTTATTTATTTTTTGCCCAAAACTTGGCCAATTTCCTTTAGACCACTAACCTCTTCCAAAATTTTCTAATTCCTTCTTAATCTCGATTAAAAGGCTAATCCCATCTTTTCTAACCCTAATCCCAAGGCCAAATATTTAATTAAGATTAAATATTTAAATTTCATATTTATTGAAAATATTTCAATAAATATTCCCAAAACTTAAGCTTTTGGAATGAATAAAATTTTATTCCATAAAACCAAGGAGAATTCTAGACTCTTCTAGAATCTTCTCAAACCCAACCTCTTCACCCATCCTAATCCTAAGATTATCTTAATTCCTCCCTTAACCTTGTCACATTCCCTAAACAAGGTTAGCCATACTCTTAAGCTTACCCCAAAGTCAACAAAGAGCGCTTCCCTTTTTGAAATGCATTTAAGGCATTTAAGGCCTCCTTATCCCTCTTACATGCATTTATGGTGCATTTAAGAAGCCCCTCACCCCTTTCTTACACCCTTTGACCTTAGGCACATTTCCCAAATTGTGCACATTCCTCCCATCTTTCAATCCAATGCCCTTGTGACACTTGTCATAAGGAGGTGATCCCTAAACTAGCACAATCCATGTGCTCCCCTTTGAATGAATCTTGGCCTCTCTTAAGGATTTCAATCCTGGCCACTCATTCTTCCTTCCCAAATTCTATAAATACCCCTCCTTTTAAGAGCAAAATCAATTAGCTTACTTTCATTCTCATGCACTATTATAATGCCATTTTCATGTTAGATCTTAGCAAATCATTCTAAACTAGTTTACTTTCAAGCATTTTTAGCTCATCATAGCTTAGTAATAATGGATTAACATAGCTTTTCTTATTGTTTTGCATAGCATAGCATCATATCACATCTCTAATTTGGTCTAAAATCAATCTTAGATTACTCATCATGTAGCTTAATCTCTATTAAAGCATTTTTGGATCCTTGAGGCCTTAGGGGCAAATCAGGTGTTCTATACCTATTTTTGTGCCATTTTGGGGTTTTCATGGATTTCAATCCATCTTAGAATGCATTATAGTATGCTCCAAGTGTTTAGAGAGCACACCCACATCCCCCTTATCAGAGCAAATCAAACAGTGCTTGGGTGCACCTGTTTTTGGCTCAATCTGAGGTGGCTAGCTTAGAGATTCCTTGTTTTTGTTTTGGTTGTATGCTAGATTAAACTCTTAATGTTTGATTGATTTGAGCCTTTCAAAATAGATAACAGGTACCTTTGAAAGCCTTGCTCACAGGCACATATGTAATAGCTCACAAGATATACAGTTCAAGTTGGCAGAATAGTGTTCCGTGTGAAGTAGTTGACCTAGCCTATAAAATTGTGAAGAACAATCTATCATTTGACCTAGCAGATCTATTGTTGAAACAGTTCAACAAGAATATGGAGAGCATCCAAACCTCAAAGAACAATCCATGTAAGTTTGGCTCGCTGTTGGTTTGTTTATTTTTCTATGCTCAAAATTTTTTCCCATCTAAAGGCACGGTAAAATGGAGAAAGGATGTGCCTATTCTTTATCAGATAAATGAGTATATTGCAGAAATGGGTGAGAATTTTACAAGCATAATGGATAACTATTTTGAATCTTTTAAGCAGAAGATGAATAACAGATTTTGGATTCCACTAAAGTTGGTGGAAGATTATAAAGATGATGTTTGTTTTATGGTTGATTGTGATAGAGTATATATTTAGGCAGTAAGGCCTAGGATTGTATGGGTAAAACCTCTTCCTTATGAGGTAAACATTGATGAGACAAAGGATATAATTAAAGCCCTAGTAAATCAACCCATTGATCCAAAAGCTCCATACTTTGGAACATATGGTGAAGCTAAGGTAAGAATTGAGCTAAGCATAAAGCTTCCACAAGTGGTTAACAAAGGTAGAAAGAGGATGGCCAAGATGCAATCTAGCACACCTCTAATGTTAACTGAGGAAAAAGGAGAGGATATTGTAGAAGAAGAAGAAGAAAAGGATGAGAGTAAAGAAGAACAAGTGCCTATAAAGAAGAAAGGAAAGGTAACTATCACCAAGGAACCCAAGCAACCCACTGCAGTATTCACAAGGAAAAGATCAAGGGACAAGGCAGGAAAAGTCAAGGATGATATAGTACTCAAAAGGCCTCCTCCCTCTTTTGAAGAAAAGATTAAGGATTTGAGAGAAGGATCTAGAATTGCAAATTTCAAATCTCTCAAATATGAAATAAGGTCAGAGGCAGAGCAACAGGAAATTGAAGATGTTGTTATTGAGAAAATGGGAGGATGGAAATACTCACCTGAAGAATTAGCTTCTCAAATCACAGGAGCTTTATTAAACCCAATCAAGATGAGATGGTCCAATGCAAGGCAAACTATCAAGGACATATATGCTCAAACCTTAAGGCAATTGATGCCAAGTTTGAAAAATGCTGAAATAAATAAGGCATTGATAGAAAATGAGTCCAAGATGACACTAAAATTCAACAGTTGCTTAATTTTGATCAAGGATATAGAGTCAGTTGTGAAGAGTGCAGAATCTACTTGGAAAAACATTTATCATCTTCACAAACCGAGTACTGAAACTGTGATAATTAAAGATATTGAAGATGACAGTGATGAAGAAGATGAAGAAACAATTCAGATTGATAATGTTGAGACAAAAGAAGTAGGAAAAGAAGCTACCGAGGAAGCTGAGAAGAATGTTGAGGAAGATGATCCAGTTCGGATAGCTACAAAGGTAATTGCTCACTTCCTCACTCTCCAGTAAAAATTGTTACATCTAGCCTGGAGAAAACTTCAAGTGTGATTGTGACAACTCCCTCAGATACATCAAATGTCCAATCATCACTAGCATAGCTCAATGTATCAATGATAGAAGTGGCTACCACTTCATCTACCAAGCTTCAGCCTCCTTCCACTGAGTTGCAGTCTTCTGTACCTTCTTCAATTTTGAGTTTTTCAACAGTAAGTACTTCAGATTCTACAGTTGTAAATACTTCAGTTTTTGGTTTATCAAATATTCCAGTTAGCATCCCATCAGTTGGAAGTTTATCAATTTTCACTACAAGTCCTATTGTGTCTACCATAATTTCTACTACAAAAGCATTAAGTATAAAGACTCAACCGAGTACAAAATTTTTGAGCAAGAGTGTAGTAGAAGGTATAGATCTAGATGAGGAGATAGAAATTCCCCAGTTAGATTTTGCAAACCTCACTGCAGATCAAATGCAAACAGTTGGTGAACTCCTCCAGAAGAAAGCAAAGCAGAAGAAACTAAAAGAAGAAAGAGATAAGGAATATAAGATCATTGAGGATGCCAAGAACATTTTGATAGAAGCTATAGGTGTTGAAGTTGATTCCTCTCAACACATTTTATTACAGTTGGCAGAAGCAGTTAACAAATTCAATGATGATTCCTCTAGAATAGACAAGTTCCTTGAGAAGGCTGAGAAGAAGTTTGATAATGAAGTGCTTGAGCACATTGCTCAGCAAATAGCTATCAATCAGGTAGGGTTATCTTTAGTTTTGACTAGCATTGAGTCCTCCCATTCCAAGGTAACATCTCTTTTTGTCAAAGTCTGTAATGTTGCCAAGTTCTCAAAGGAGATCAAAGACAAAATAAATAAGATTGATGAGGATTTAAAGATCAATGCACAAAAGTTGCAACTGGAACCTAGTTCAAGCTCTGCACATCATATGACAGTCAGATTCCTATCTAATAAGTAGTCAGAATTATTGAGAGAAGATGCAAGGATCAGATCAACATTAATAGATATTTAGAACATGATCCTTCCCATCATGGATACAATGCAAAAGCATATTGCATACTCAAAAACATTGATCCATGACAATCAGTTTTCAATTGCAGATCACATGATTGAACTCTCTGCAGAAATCCAAGTTGCACTCCATACATGCAAGATTCTGTAAGAGAATTGGGATAGAACTCTAGCATTAATAAGGTACACTATGATTTTCTCTCACATTTTGGCATCTCCATGTAAAATATTTGTATATACACCTTTGGCATTATTGTCAAAAAGGGGGAGAACGTATATAAGATATATGCGATATGAAAGGGGGAGAAAGTATAAATAGGAAATATGAGTATGAGGTGATACAAGATATTTGTATATATACTATATGGAATGTATATACAATAGTAAGACAAAGATAAATTTTTAAAAAAGAGATAGATTCAGCATGATTTTTATTTTTTTTGGGCAATAAGTGTTTTTGTCACTAATGCCAAAGGGGGAGATTGTTGGCATTAAGTATGATTGTCATTAGTGACAACACTTATTCAGACTTTGTGTGTTTACCGAGCAGAATAGTGTTTACCAAGAAGAATAGTGTTTACCGAGCAGAACAGTGCTTACCGAGTAGAACAGTGCTTACCAAGTTATCTTCACCGAGTGATGAGATGAGCAGTGTTTACCGAGTGCCAACACGGTAAATAGGGAATTCAGTCTCTACTGAGTGACACTATATCTACCGATTCTCTAGTATATACCAAGTTCAAAACTACAACCGAGTGGTTAGTATGGACTGAGCCTCCACTTCTACTAAGTGCATGACGATGTTGAGTAACATAATGGATGTCGAGTATTAGAAAGTCACTGAGTTAGTTTGCAGTAACTGAGTCACTATATTTGGGCTGACTCAGTAATACTTGTGTTTGCTTGTTTAGAGCCAACTTTTTTATTGTTTTGTAATTATTTTGGATTGATATATAAATAATGTTTTGTATCATATCCAAAGTGTAAAAAGGGAGAAGCAAAAAAGAGAAGAAAGGCAAAGATAAGTGAATTACAAAGGGATACAATAGTATAAGAAGCAGCAAAGACATATCTATCACAGAAGGTGATCAGTACATCAGAGAATCTCAATCAGCAAGCATAGTTGCAAGTAAGAGATCTATTGTTTCATCCTAACAGCTGAATCAGCCCCAAATCCTTTAACCGGGTAGACTTAACAGTCTTTGCAAAAATCTCTTAACCAAGTGCATACTTCTTAGTATGTTTTTAAATCCTCTAACAAGGTGGACCTAGCAGTCCTTATTGCTCCTAACAGGGTAGATCATCAGAAGTGATCATTGTAAGCCTTAACCGGCAAACTTTATACTACAGTATTAAAGTTTAGTGGGTTTCATCCCCACCCCAGTTTTACTTTCTATTTGGAAGGTTTTTGGGTCACTAAATCTCTGTGTTCAAAGTGTTATGAATGTTTTATTCTTTCTGTTACTCATGCATACAATTAGCTTATCAATCTAATGTCATTGAGAAAATGGTTGAGATCTAAAATTTGTAAAAGTTTTGAAGTTACTAATTCACCCCTCCCCTCTCAGTAACCTAGCTAGTCTTGAATATTTCCAACATAATTTATATCAAATTAACTTAGTTGTTGAGTGATATATATGATTCATACTATGCATTCCATGAGAGCTTGTGGTTAACTGATTGAGGACATGCACTGTCCATAGCATTATATGGTTGTTTGGCACTGAAAATGACATAAGCAACCAAAACAACTGACAATAATCCATTTTTTACTATTCTTTGATGGATGTTTATGCCATGGTTTAAAGCTCCCATTTTATCATAGGTAGGAAGGATGTTACAAAATTTGTGGAATTAGGCTTTACACTAGCTAAATGCATTTTCTTAAAAAAATTTAAAGCCTTCTCAACAAGCTTATTTTGTGCATATCCTGCAACTATTGCAGTCCATGAAACCACATCTTTTGGAGGCATTTGTAAAAACTCATTTTTTCTCTATGTTTCCACATAATCATATATATTTTCCAGGGTGCTTGCAACTACATCTGACAAAAATACTTTCAATTATAGTCTGATGGGTATTAAATTTTAATACCCTACTTTAGATATCTCATTTGGGTATAGGCTGGGAGGACACTAACAAGGGTTCTGCAGTTTGGCTTTGCACCTGCCAATTGCATTTGTTTAAAAGCTTCCAAAGCCTTTTCAACAAATCTATTTTGTGCACATCCTACAATCATAACATTCCATGAGATTTTATCTTTTTGAGGCATTTTGTCAAATTGTTCACGTGCCTTGTGTATCCTTCCACATTTGGCATACATGTCTACTAGGGCACTTGCAACTACAAAATCTGACAAAAACTGCTTTTGAAGATACTTTGACGAATATCCATACCCTTCTTTAAAGCTCCCATTTTAGCACAGGCAAGAAGGATGCTAACAAAATTTGTAGAATTTGGCTTTACACCTGCCAACTGCATTTTCTTAAATGCCTCCAATGCCCTATCAACAAAACCATTTTGTGCATATCCAGCAACAATGCCATTCCATGAGACTGTATCTAGTCGAGGCATCTCTTTGAAAGGCCTCAAAGCCTCACCAAGAACATATTTTTGTGTGTATCTTGCAATCATTGCATTCCATGAAAGCATAGCTCTTTGAGGAATTTTATCAAATAGTTCACGCACCTTTTGTACGCTTCCACACTTTGCATACATATTTACCAAGCTACTTGCAACTACATCATCTGAAAAAAAATCCTTTTTCCATTATCTTTTGATATATGTCCATACCCTATCTTAGTGTTCTTATTTTGGGACAAACTGGTAGTATGTTGGCAAAGGTTTTTAAGCATATAATATATGATTCATATCAAATCTATTGCAACAATAGGATCATTTCTATTGTTGAGCACTGGACAAATTTTGCAAGAAGAGAACTATTTGCAATTGTGATTAAATTATGCACAAGGTTGCATAAACTTTATGCAATTCAAAGATGGAAGCTTTAAATATTAAATGGTGGAATCTCTCATGTGATTAGCCCAATACAAAATTGGATTGATGTATTTCTTGGAGAGCAGTAAGTAAAAATATGTTACCAGAGCTAGACTTTGGATGTGCATAAGGGTTGATATGGCTGCGATGGATCAATTATCTTTGATGTTGACAAAGTTGATACTAACATTTAAACAATTTTCACTCTTGATCTTACTCCAACAATCATTACATCTATTTCCTCTTCAAATAGTGATAAAGAAGCTAGTCCTTCATGGTCAGGATCCTTCAGACTTCACTCTTATGACTAGCTACATGATTGTGGATCTAGTCATTAAGGTTGTCTAATTAAACAAATGATCTATTGGATGATAAGATTGAAGCAAAGAGTAAAACTAAGAACAAGAAAGATGACCAATTGGTAATTTTCTTATATTTAGTTTCTTCTATGGTTATGGTCATGGTGCAAGTTTTTTGGTTTGCTAATATACAATGTTATCAGATAAAGTGTCTTGGCTGTTTAAATTATGGAGTGGTGAGGCTTAATGAAAATACAAATGATCAGTAACAATGATTTTCTTATGTTTGTAGAGGTAGGTAGGAAAAATCCCAGAGGTGCTTCTCTCACAGCTAAGTAGATTCAATACCTATCTATAAGCATCCCCACCACACAAAACCACCAACTTGGTAGACTTGAATTGCATAGGAAAATTCAAGTTGTCTTCAATTTCTTAAAGGTCCCCAGCTCTATAGTCCATGAAAGATTATATTGTATTTCATAGTCACATTCAAAGAAAGCATCAATTGATCAATTATTTTTCAGTAGATATGAGGTTTAGGAGGATCTCAAGAGTTCAAAGCACTACCATAATCAACAACCAAAAGGACAAGCCAACAAATGTAAGAACTTGGAACACTCCTCCCTACTAGGAGACCCAAATGAAGAAGTAGGGCCTAGAGAAGAACTCCCAATAACATATTCCAATTGAAGATGACAATGCTACTAAATGGGTCATACAAGTTGAACCCTAGCCACTCTTTGTTATTCCAAGCACACACCAGCCTAAGGATATTAATTTAACTTAGTTTATTACATCTACCCTTCTTATTGAGATGAATCTCTGAAATCTACTTCTGTAACTATGATCATCAATATTATCTACTTTTCTTGAGAAATGTACCATCTTAATGCTAAAGGCATCCTTGCCCTCTACTTCTTTTGGAATTTATCCAGGTGATATCAGCATACCCAAAGTCTCCTATGTCTGCATCCCCTACTATTGGACTATCTACTAATGCCCTCAATTCCTACCTTGAATCCATATTGTTCCATAAGAATGACATTTCCCATATAGTGGGAAAGAAGCCTTTCATGTCCCTAATTAAAGACCTACAAGTAGACATTTGATTCAATAAGTTTTAATTGAAGATTGAAACTTATTCAAATAAACCTCCATAATTTATCATCAAGCATAGGAAGGTAGGATATTGATGTAATCTAGGAAGCATCGATTAATGTTAATAATAAAAGATGTTGATTTTAAACAGTAATAGATAGTTGCTCCCCTTGTAATAAGAGCACTGGAAAGGTATAAAATCAATCTTCAGTTATGAAGGATATGGGCTAAGCAATCAAATAGCTCTCATATTCCCATCGATATCTTGATTAAGTTGGGAACAACAATATTAAAACATTCAACCAACTACAAATAACCATATGAAGGAAGAATGAGTAGAAATAGCTAGGCATCTTCTATTATCAAACAAAGAGTTTGTTAACCATGCAAACCAAGCTTAATAAAGTGAATCGATACAACGTCCTCTAGATAAGGAGTGTACTCACTCAAAGATGAATTTCAAATAATCCTTCACAAATAGAGAGTGAGGAGCATATGAGAGAAACTTTTGAGGCATCAAAGACTATATGATAAAAGAGCAAAAAACCAAGCTAATAACTCAAAGTAGAGGTATCAAAACCTTTAGAGTTTTGATGAGTTATGAGAGAGGAGTACAAAGATGTTGTAGATAGGGCTTGGTATCTTCATACAAGTTCTTTTCAAGGAATGTATTTGTGTCCATGAAATACCTTGAAGACAAAATAAGAAGAGAACAATAAAAAAGAAAAAGAAAAAGGTGTTAGAAATAGGGAATATTGAGAGGGGGGGTGAATCAGTATTCTAAAAACTTTATCTTTTGCCCAATTATGGATATAAAAGATTATCTTTGTACATGCATAACATAAGAAGCTAAACAACATGCATAACAATAAAGAACTCATAACACATTATTTGTTCTCGAGGAAACCTTGGCCAAGGGAAAACCCCGGTGGGGATGGTACCCACAAAGATCCACTAATCAAAAGTATCTTTTTAAGGATGTTGACCCTATTAGGATTCTATTACAAGAATATAGTGTGTCAGTCTTGATTAAGGGACTATAGGCCTTGTTAGAAGCCTCAACCTTGTTAGGAGTTGTAGTACAAAATGTGATTACCAGATGAGCCCATTGCCCAAAAAAGTAAAGTAAAATATAAATTGATTAAAAAATAGGTTAAGGTAGATAACCTTATACTTCTTGCATTAATATCACTTCACTACTCTTTTACTATCGCTATTACATATGCTTCATATACTTCGCATCATATCACTTGTCCACACTATTGTGTTCTTGCTTCTTACAATAATACTTCTCTTACAATTACAATTAAATTTATACCAATATATTTATCCAAGAGTTAACATCTAGGATGTTGTCCCTTTATATTGTTAAGTCATTATTTTGATAAACAAAATAATCCCTTAACTCTTTACTAGTTATATCTTCATATTCTGCTCGGTCGGTTTCACACTATCTTCAGTAGAACTATCATAACTTCTTCCATACATGTCATACTGACTTGCACTCTGAGATGGATGATCAATAAACATCATAGAGTCTATGTTCAAGTGCACAAGCATTGAACTTACTCCAGTCAACATCACAAACAAAAACTGTGTCCAGGTTTGCTGGTAAAACACTGTCTCACACTTAGACAAATTTGCAATGCGCTCTATCATACTTGCTCTCTGACTTGTGTGATCTTCATGCAGATCATATGTTGCTATAATGACAACAGCTATGTAATCAACTCATCCAAATTTCCAACAATCTCCCCCTTTGTCATTGGTGGCAACATATGAGAAAATTGGCTAAGTGTACAACTCAAAATCTCAAAAATGTTCAAAATTGTGACCATAGTATAAAATACATACTATCCTTATAACTCCTCAAAAAATTATTGCCTCTAATATAGTACTCCCCCTAAGACTAACAACCCTTATCATATACTATCAATTTTCTTCTATATATCTCTCCCCCTTTGACAACAATGACAAAATAAGGTAGGGAGGGTCACAAAATTGTATCACAAAAAGTTATACCTTAATTCATTTATTGCAAAGCTGGTAGGCTTGCAACACAATCTGCAAAATCTATCTTCATGGCTTCTATCTCCTTCTCCCATGATTTCTTACTAGAATCTACCACATTAAGTAGTGCACTTAGTCCATAAGAAGCTATTTCACATGCTTGGAGGTTTTCAAAGTTAAACTTCTAAAAAGATGTCTTAGCTGAAAGACATTCTTCCAACTATTCTTCAATTATGCTCAACTCCATAGAAGCATGCTCTCTCAAAAGTGTGTATCTTCTCAATTTGCTATCTTTCTCATCTTGTACAACTTTGATTTCATCATAAAGTTTCCTAACTTTCTTCTCAACATCACATACCTTCACATTGGGGCTAGATAGAAGGTTTGTTTCATTCATAATTTCTGCTTCCTTCAACTTTATCTTCTGATCTTCCTCAACTGTCAAATTCTCTAATTTTGTACACTGTATGTACAAAGATTTTCCATTTCCAAATGCTTCCTCAAATCCTTGATACAGATATCAAGAGTATTGATATCATTTCTGATATTATAACTGATGTTGAAAAGCATTCTAGCCTCATAGGTTGCTTGTGCTTTCACTTTTGCAATATCAGCTAGGTTTGTGAATTCATTATCAAAGGTGCTCATTACCTTCTTTGCCTTCTCCATAGGGTCTACTTCTGAAATTTGTGTAGTTACAGTACTTTGTAACTTCTCAGTTAGTTCCTTTAGACACCCTTCAAGACTCTTTACTTTCTTATTCTTACCAATTATTTTGTTCAAGGATGTGATCAATTCCAACTGATCATCACCATCTACTTCTTTTCCCAAATGCTCAATCATAGACCCAATTTGAGTCTTCTTTCCAGTCTCGAGAGTAAGACTAATAGCTTCTTTGGTGGGAATGGGAACTTGTTCTTCTATAACTAGTGGTTCTACAACTATGGTCTCTGTCATCTCTTCTTTTGTAGCTTCCTATTCTTCAAAGGTTGAATTGTCAACAATGTTCTCCAAATTCTTGAATACATTTTCATCAATATCCAAGGTGATTTTGGTACCTTCTACATTCATTGTTTCATCTTCAATATTAATAGCTGGAGAAGAGGGAATGTCCTCTTGTACTTTCTCACCTGCTTGTTCTGCTACAACTAATGATTCTCCACCATATTCTACCATAACCTTGATAATAGCCTATTCTATCTCAAAATTTACTTCTTCATACATGCCTCCCATAATCTGAATTGTTCTCCTTTTGGTTCTCAGATGGGTGCTTAGGGCTTTCATGATCTGATTGAAATGATTTTCATCTCTTATTTCACAAAGCTTCCTCACAAGATTTTCTCTGATAGTTGTCTCTTCCTTTGATGCTCTCTTCTTCCTATTTAGAAGTTTGTTATATAGATCATTAGGTATCTGTCCTTGAATAGTATCAAACTTCTTGCCAGTCAAAATCATATGCTTCACAACTGCATTCTCCAGATTAAGTCTATCAATATAATCATAAAGATCATAATATTTGTTCATTCTTGCAAAGTCACCATTCTCAATAATCTGCTCATTAAGCTTTTCAACTTTTGGTTTCCAAGCTTTCTTCTTAGTAGTGACATCATCTTTAACTTCTACAATCTTTCTTGCAACTGGTTGCACTAGAGTTTTATGTCTCTTTCCTGGTCCAGTAGCACTTTCCTTAACTCTTTTGCTAGGTGTGGAGGAAGTGGATCTAGTAGACATATTTGCTTCTATGTCCTTCTCAGGTACTTCCACTTTCACCTTTACTTGCGGTTCTTCCTGTTGCACTACAATTGATGATAAAGGAGGGATAGACAAAACTTATTTTTGTCCACTCTCTTTGATTGTTGTTGTTGTCTTCTTTACTACCAAAAACTCTCTCTATCATTCCTGTATCTTTTACAATTTTCTTAATAGTGCTCTCAACTCTCTTCTTAGACTACTTCTCTTCAATTAGAATCTTTGTGGAGTTGAAGTTTGCCTCAAAGGTTCCAAACCTATTACACTGAGTGTCCAACTTACACTTCAGTAGTCTACTAACATACTCTTCAGTCTCTACCTTAGATATTTCATAGCCAAGAGGGTCTATGAACTCTATTCTAGGCTCTACTACTTCAATATAGGTAAGGTCAGTATCCATCATAAAACATATATCATCTTTATATTTTTCAACAAGAGACTTAGGGATCCTTGATCTGCTAGACACAATATTCTGAAATGTCTTAATAACAAGTACTACACTCTCACTAACACTGTCAATAACATGCCTTCTTTATACTAAGTTAATCCTTTCCATTGTAGTTTGTCCATCATTCCAGTCATTTCCTATGGTGTAAGGAAATATCCTCAAAAGATGAAAGAACATATATGTGATTAGGGATGAGAACCTAAACTGTGTATACTTAGTTTTCTTGATTTTCTCCAAGTTCTCAAACAATTGAATTCTTAGAATTTCACACATATCAATTGGTACCCTGTCAACACACATTAGGTAGGCTGCATGTACCATTCCATCTGCCATTTCATCCTCTCTTGAATTTGCACAAAAAATAGTAGTTAGGATCTTGCATAAGTATCTCACATCATCTTGTTTAATCTTACTAATCATAATTCCTCTACCATTATAGGATGAGTTTGTGTTGTCAATGACTATTTTCCTCATGTTTTTCTCATTAAAAGGAATAACTCTAGTCTTAGATAATCTAGTGACTTCATGAATCAAATCAGTTGTAATATCTATCACTCTATCTTCTAGCCAAAACTTTCCATTATGAACTTTTCTCAAGCTAATCTTAGTGCATTCTTCATTATCAAATTCATACTGTAATCCATATTTGACAATTTCATTATGTTCCAAATATTCAAAACCTTGTTTCACTGTCATATCTTGATTGTAAATCTTTTGATATTCATCTATGAAATCACTATCATTCACTGTCTCTAGTTTGCATCCAAGATAACTTCTAAGATTCTCTAAGTGTAATATTTCATCTAGTACAGATGATAATGCAAACCTAGGGTCTTCTTCCAAGGGTTCTACTAGTTCCCTTTTCAATTTAGGTCTATTCTTCTCTCTGACATTGTGTATTAAGGAAACATCCATGGTTTCTTCAAATACCTTTACTGATTCAAAGATTTGTCAAGTAAAATACCTCAATTTCATGATTTTAGGGCTTGCGTAGATTCGGCACAAAATTATTCTCCAAATCCTTGCAAAATGCTTTCAATCACTGCTCTTTGATCTCCTTGACACTTGAATTCACTTTGATGATCAAATAATACCGATCATAACCTTTTATTAATTCAATCTCACTTAGATCTGACATCGCATTCAATTATTTTGCCGCTTCTTTCCAAAAAGTTGTCTCTGCTAACCTGCAAAACTTAAAACTTTTTGCGATCTCGCAAAACATAATATTTTTCTTTGCACTCTTAACCATAGCATTAGAACATCATAAACTACCTTGCATTAACTGCACAAGACTCAGTTTATCATATATCTAGTTCTATACTAAATCTAAGTTCCTATTCTACTACAATTTACATAAATTAAGTAATTTGAGATACGTCAGGTAAAGATTCATTCTTACCTTTCAATACTTCACTTTCCTGATTACCTTCAATGTTGAATATGTCTCCTTGATCTGTGCTTTTGATAAACTTCACTTCATATAAATTAATACGGCATCCTTTCTGACTGTTACTTGCATCTTCATTTCTTCTTGCATGATTTCTGGGGTTAGGATTAAGATGAAAAACTCTTTTGTTCATTCTCCAAAACCTTCATGTATGTCCAATCTTGTTGCATATCTAACAAACAATTCCATTGTTTCCATATCTTGGTCTAGGTTGATTGATTTGTGATCTACAGTTTCTAGCAATATGTCCAACCTTGTTGCATCTATAACATACTACTCCTTTTCTTATGTTCATATCTTTAGTAGGTTTCTTATCTGCATTGTTAGTATTCCTAAACATTCTACTACCATCATTATTCTCAATAAATTTAGGTTTCCTACAATCAATAGCTCTATGTCCAAAACCATGACAATTGTAACAATAACCATTAAGAGGTTTAAATTATTTACCTGTGCAATCTCTCTTCATATGACCAATAGTATTACAAGTAAAACATCTACCTTTGAATTCTCTTTGCATACCTTTGGGTGATTCCTCTTACTTCTGTGATTCTTCTTCTTTAGGTGTATCTTCAGATTTGTTGATCTCATTGGGCTTCTTCTCATCTATGCTTTTAGATATCTTCAGATCTAGTTCCTTGCCTTCATCATTTTCTTTGAAAGTGTTGAATCCAAGACCAGTCTTATCATATAATGGTTTCTGATAAGATATTTGTTCATCAATCTTCTCACTAGTTGAATATAGCCTTTCAAGTTGTTGTTTGGATTGAGTCAGTTCACCTTTCACAATCTTATTGTATTTCTCAAGTTCATCATACTACAAATTGACTTTCTCAAGTTTAGATGTTACTTTAGAAATTTTAGATTTTAGTCCTTCATTTTCAGTCTTTAGACTTTCATTATTAGATGTCAGATTCGCTTCATTCTTTCCATTTCCATCTTTTAAACTAAGCTTCAAATTTTCTATCTTCAGTTCATGCTTAAGGATTTCATTTTCTTTTTCCACATTTTCATCACAATCTTCAATAAAAACTTTGAATTCATTTTCAGATCTCAAATCTTCCAATTTGTTTTTCAGTTTCTCAATGAGGTTCTTTGCACCATCATACTTTCTTTTCAAAGTATCTTTTTCAATAGTAAGCAAGTCAATCTATTCAAGATCTTCTTCAAGATTCTTTTGTAGTTGATCCATATCCATAGAGATCTTACTCAAGCTTCTAGGCTTTCCTTAAATGATTCTTTTTCGAGTAACTAAGCTCTGATACCAATTGTTAGAAATAGGTAATACTAAGAGGGGGGGTGAATCATTATTCTACAAACTTTATCTTTTGCCCAATTATGGATATAACAGATTATCTTTATACATGCATAACATAAGAAGCTAAACAACATCCATAACAATAAATAACTCATAACACATTATTTTTTCTCGAGGGAACCCTGGCCAAGGGAAAACCTTGGTGGGGATGGTACCCACAAAGATCCACTAATCAAAAGTATCATGTTAAGGATGTTGACCCTGTTAGGAGTCTATTACAAGCATATAGTGTATCAGTCTTGATTAAGGGACTATAGGCCTTGTTAGAAGCCTCAACCCTATTAGGAGTTGTAGTAAAAAATGTGATTACCAGATGATCCCACTGCCCAAACAAGTAAAGTACAATATACACTGATTACAAAATAGGTTAAGGTACATAACCTTATACTGCTTGCATCAATATCACTCCGCTACTCTTTTACTATCACTATTACATATGCTTCATATACTTTGCATCATATCACTTGTCCACACTATTGTGTTCTTTCTTCTTACAATAATACTTCTCTTACAATTACAATTACAATTACATTTATACCAATTAACTCTTTACTAGTTCTGTCTTCATATTTTGTCATGTCGACTTCACACTATCTTAGGTAAAACTATCATAACTTCTTCTGTACATGCCGTACTAACTTGCACTCTAAGATGGGTGATCTATAGACATCATAGAGTCTATGTTCAAGTGCACAAGCACTAAACTTGCTCCAGTCAAGGTCGCAAACAAAAACTGTGTCCAGGGTCACTGGTAAAACATTGTCTCACACTTAGACAAATTTGTAATGCGCTATGTCATACTTGCTCTCTGACCTGTGTGATTTTCATGTGGATCATATGTTTCCATAATGACAACATCTATGTAATCAAGTCAGCCAAATTTCCAACAAAAGGGTTTCCATATATAGTCACAACCGTAATAGTTTGTAGACCTAGAACACTAAAAGTAATGACATTATAGAGTCGCAGGGTTAAGTCTAGAGAGATGAAAATGCACCCATGGGAATGTAGCATTGTAGAGATTAAGGAAAAGCATTGGAAAAGCCATAGTTTGTAGTTGTAAAAGCCCTAACAGGTCAATAAACATTAATCTTCCATGAGAATGAATTGGGTGTCTAAATGTGACTTACATGTATGCAACAGAGGAAAAAATGAAGCCTTCAGAATAAGCTCTCACAAAAAACCAATGAATCCATGACCTTCAAAATTTGAGATCCTCAAAAGCTGCGTGAAAGGGAAGTCATTATGAAATGAAAAGAACAAATGAAAAATGGGAAAGCCGTGGCCGAAAATAGGTTTTTTAGCAGGTAATAAGTCTTTAGATTTATGTTTTTGTGAGATATATTCAAAGAGATGCTCATGGTGATTATATTGGACCTTGGCCATTTTATTACTAATTAAGTTTTATATATATAATGTAGCATTAATTAATATATAATATATATGTAAATTAATTAATAATAAAATCAAATCAAATTATTATTACATCTCAGTGATATATTTAATATTTATTACCTAATATTTTCATTATTATTAATTACTAAATACATCAAATCAAATAGTAATAATATAAAGAGTTTTTCCATAAAATTTGGATATTATTTCATTTATTAATATTTTTATTTTATAATATGTTTAATATTTATTCAATAATGATATCTATTATTTAATATATATTAAATATGTTATTATTAATAAATTATATAATAAAAGAAAAAATTTCATGATGTACACATTGTAATCAACTTTAATTAAGTGATGGAGTTATAAATCACTTAATTAAAGTTGAAATCTTATATGAAAATTGGTTGACCTTGAGCATTTAGAGTTCACTTTTGCATGGTAGGAAATATTTTTTAGACTGAGTCTAATACACCTTGAAAGGGCGCATGTTTGGCTCATTTTTTAAACAACTTTTGTTTTTAAGACTTTTCATAACAGGACATAGATGATGAAAATATTTATTTTCATTATTTGAATAAGTCAAAATATTATCCAAAACTGGTAAAGTGGAGTTATTTTTAAGTCTTTGATCACCTTGGTCATCAATTTCATGTATGTGGTTAAAACTTTAGTGAAAGCCAATGGCACTACTTCAAACTCCTACTATCCATAATATACTTGAAGGTTGTTTTTGAACATCATCATCACAAACCCTTATTGGATTATGACTTCACCTATGATCAAGCTTAGAAAATATTGTTATGCCCTTCATTCGGTCAAAGATATTTAAAGGAGTAATAATCATTCATTTAGCTAGTTTTGGTTGGGTGACTAATTATTTAGTCATTTTTGTTTTGATGTCTCATTATTAGTGATTAATTATTTAGTTATTTTAGTTGTGATTTTACCCGATGACCAAATTGGTCATTTATTTAGTCATTTATATTTGTAGAACATGATCAGTTTTAGTCACGTGACTAAAAATATGGTAGAATATGATCAATTTTAGTCACATGACTAAAATTTTTAGTCACCTGGTCATTTATTGCCAAATTTTACTAGTGACACATGGGCTTATACTCTTCCTAATCAAGCCTTGATCGAAAAGCTCTTAAAATTGTCTTGCTATCTCCTTATTTTGTTCTGGTGTCATCTTGTAGGTAGCCTTGTTAGGCAATGATTCCCCTGGCACAAAGTCAATCTGATGACTGATTTCTCTCTTTGGTCGTAATGTAGCTAGAGTTCCTTCACTTATGATATCTTGGAACTGTTATAACAATTTCTTCACTTCTGGAGGCATAGGGGCTTACTTAGGTGTGTCTTCCTCCTTTGGCTTCATCAAGACTGCATAGCAATCCCCTTCCTCTTTTTTGATGTCATGCAAGAATTATTTTCCACTCATTAGGAGTGTATTGGAGTCTATCTTCTCTATTGTGTCTTCCTCTATCAAAGATTGTATATTATAAGTGATTCCATTCTTTTTGAATGGGTACTTATTCTCCTTGCCATGATGGACTACTTCCATGTCATACTTCCATGGCCTTCCAAGCAACATATGACATGCATCCATTGGGAGCACATCAAAAATTATCTTGTCTTGATACTTGCCTATAGTAAAATCAACCCATACTTTCTCATTAACTAATATGTTTTACCCCTTGTCCAACCAAGTGAATTTGTAGGGACAATCATGGGGTAACTTAGTTAGTTTTAACTTTTGCACTGCCTCCTCTAAGATCACATTATAAGTAGACCCTGAGTCTATTGTGGCCCTACATACTTTGTCATGAATTTTGCACTTGAATCTAAAGAGTTCTCTCCTTTGTTTGTGTATATCCTTCTTAGGTTCTTTGATCAAGATCCTCCTAAGCATTAGGCTTTCTCCCTTCTCTAAATCTAGACTTATCTCAGGATGTTTAGGAAAATCTTCTTCTTCTTGTAGATATGTAATTTTCTTCTCTCCTTGTGAAGATGATGGTTTATCTAGACACTAGTAAGTAGGGTGACCCAACTGTCCACAATTGTAGCATTTCATTGAAGCAAAATGTGAGCTTCTCCCAAAACCACCTATCCTTCCTCTGCCACCATTGTAAAAAATTCTAACTCTACCATAACTTCCCCTATTTCTTGATATTTCAATGGTTTTCTCAATTAGTTTGGAGTCTCCTTGATTCCTGGATTCATTTCTCCTGCCACTAGTACCCTCTCTATGTCCACCTCTGGAGTCTCTTCCTCTTCCCCGACTCCTAGAAGTAGAGTCTTGTTTCTTCTTGTTTCTTTCTTCCACTTTAAGTGCCAATTGGAAACACTTATGAACAATATTAGGAGTCCACAAATTGATCTCCTCTTGGATGCTCCATCTTAATCCACCCAAATATCTAGCCACTCGGATGCTTTCTTCCTCTTGGATTTTAGATCTTAGGAAAAAATTTTGAAACTCCTTGGTGTAACAGGTCACATCCATTTCTTTTTGTCTGAAACTTTATCTCTTCTTGTGCATTTGGATCTCATGATCCTCTGGTAGGTAGTTGTCTTTAATCTTGGTTACCATAGCCCTCCAATTGGCTATTGGTATTTCCCCCTCTCTTTCCCTTTCTTCTTGAAGGAACTTCCACCATGTTAGAGCTGGTCCCCTAAGTCTTGATCTGGAAACGTTCACCCTTTGTGCCTTTGTGACACCTTAACACTCAAAATGATTCTCCATCCCTTCAAATCAACTCCATGACTAGCTCTGAGTCCATATTGCTAGTGAATAGGGGTATCCCCTCAAGTTCTTTGCCTCCCAATCCCTTAATGGCCTTAAGAAATGGTTCCTCCTACATTGGTGGGTCAAGTTCTAGAATGTAGTACTCCTCATCCACTGCTTTACCCTTATCATCTTCAGCTTCTAATTTTTCTTTCATCTTACCAGCTACCTCTTCAACTTCATCAAACTTATCCTTCAAATCTTCTACATTCTCTTCAAGGATACTATTTTTTTCCTTTTACTCGACCACTTCTTTGGCCAATTTAACATTGGTCACCATGGTGTTGTCTCCAATGGATTCACTTCTTTTTGTCATACACTACTCACTTCCCAAGCATTTCAATGGCTCTGATACCACTTTGATGGGAAGATCTAACTCATAAGAGAATACTTTCTCTTATCAAGACCTTTTCTTTGGTCTTCCTAGGGTATTCCACTCTACCCTACCTAGAGGACACTACTATGGTTCCTCTACTCCCTTTAGATCTATCCAACAATTTAAAACTCTCTCCTTACCTTCCCAACTCTCACTATGCATCCATAGGTTCAATCTTGCCACCATACTCCCAAAATCCTCCTAGAAATGGGAAAGGTTGTTATCACTATCCTCCCTTCAATTCATACCATTCTTGATCCATTTCTTTGGATTCTTGTACAACTTACCCATCGGGTTCATGAATTCCTAGTTTTAGGCCTTGTAGCCTTTTTAGCCCCAATTAGGCCTCCTAGAAACTAAATTTTTTATTTTCTTCAAAACTATCCATAATAACCCACTGAACTAATTATGGATTCTTCATAAGACCACCCTAGGCTGAAGTATTTTCTAGGTTTTAGGTCTTCAAACTATCCATACATAGGACTTCTAATAAACCCCTATTTTCAAGGGTTTCTAAGGCATGTGAACCAGTCAGGGTTCTTTGTTTTCAATGGATGCTCAGATCAACTCCACCAATCTTATCCTTGAATTCACTTATCAAGGACACATGCCCCTACATGTTCCAATCATTTATTGGCTCAAACCAATCCTTCTAGCAAGTCGTCTTGCCTCTGCACTGTATAAGCTCCTAGCCAGAATTCCACTGAACTCACCTAGGGCTTGTTTGTAAAATTAGATTCCCTACACACAGACCCTAAAATACATATTTACACTACTTACATATTACCTTACTTGATTCCAAGTGGCCATTGGATTTCAACAATGGGATCTCAAATGGGACTATTTTTTACATGACTGGTTCTAAACAAGACATCGAACCAGTGAAACTTCAAGAATTTACAAAATGAACAATAGAAGTAGTAAAATACCAAAAAAACACCACAAAAAGTAATAAAAAAACAATTATCAAAGGCTCAATACATTAATTCAATCCATTCAATCCATTAAAGTTCTTGATGAAGGCCATGTTGCAATTACAGTCATAAGCTTGTCTTTCTTCCCAACACTCAATCTGTACAATGTGAGGTCTAACCCTTAGATTAAGGTTTGTTTGACCTTAAATAGGTTGTCTCCTCATGCTTAGACCCTAATTTCAGGACTTGAACACATTTAAAGCTTCTTCCTACATTTTAGGAAATGTTGTCATGACAACTTTGCAAAGTTGTCATGAGCAACTTTACATCTTTTTGCCAATTTTGAGTTTCACTTATCCTCACATGCACACCTCAACTCAAATCACTCCATATGGACATAAAAAACTTAAAAACATTAAATATATAAATTCCACTCCATTTTGGAATCTTAGTCAAAGTTTTACCACCTTTGGTTTTCTTAGGACTTAAGCCTATAACCTATTTGATCACAATAAAGACATGACTCTAACAACTCCTATTTATATACTCACTCCACAACAAACATGGGAGTTTATCCTTAGTCCTTATTACCTTTTTGGTTGGCTAGAACCACCTACAAGCCAAAAATTCCAAAGATCTTACTCTAAGACCTTAAGGTGCTCTTGTATCAATTAGCTTTTAATCGAGCATACTTTAGAAGAGTATTTTCTTTAGTGGGTGATAATGTCCATAGTGGCTTTTCCCAAAGTTGGGTTTCCACCTTAAATACTGGTGTTATATATGTTGAATTTTTAATGTGAATTTTATTTATGATTGATAAAGTTAATTTACTATTATTGGTTAATGTTGAAGTGTGTCTGATCGAGTTGACACCAAGACTAATCGGAGAATTTTTTAAGGTACAGAGAATCAAGGATTATTGATTCACCCCCCCTCTCCATAATGTAACAATTGGTATCAGAGCTAAGTAGTCTAAATGGATAATTTTGAAAGAATTGAGTAAAATATATAAAGATGTATGAGAGAAGTACTTAAGTTGAATAAGGAGAGTTTCTCAAAATGGAAAAATAGGATGAGGTTATACCCATCTAGAATTGGAGATTCTACACTTAATATTTTGGATAATGACTACACTCCACTGGCTCTTAGACCTATGATAGTTTATTATATGAGAGAAAATTAGGAACACAACTTGATAATGATTGAAATTTATTTCTCCCTAACCGATACTGAATTTAATGAAATTAAGGACTGTATCACTGCAAAAGAGATGTGGGATAAGCTTGCACTTGTTTATGGAGGTGATCTACATGTACAAATAGCTAAGGTTGATAGTCTCAGAGGAAAATTTGATGAGATGAGAATGAAAGATGAAGAGAAAAATGCTCAATATAGTTTCAGAATCAAGGAAGTGGATAGTTCCATTAGAGGTTTTGGTGGAACATTAACTAGTGAAGAAGTGGTATGCAAAATTATGAGAACTCTTTCATCCAAGTATGCTATTTGAGTATATTCTATTCAAGAAGTGAGATCCATACCAAATAACACTGTTACTCTTGATTCTTTAATGAATAAGATGACTGCATTTGAACTTAGTAATTATGATAAGTGTACCAACTATTGAAATAACCTTTAAGTCATCTCTAACCATTGGAAGTTCAAGAGAAGAAAGAGATGTTCACCACAGCTCAGGAAGAAGTGATTTTGATAGTATACTAACTGAAGAGAAAGAAAAAGAAGAGTTGGAAGTACTATTGGCTAAGAGGATACCAAGAAGTAAAGGAAATTATAAAGGTAAACTACCTTTGAAATATTTTAATTGCAATAATATTCACCACATTGCATCTAGATGTCCTGACAATGACATGAATGATAAATGTGACAAGAAGGAGAACTGATACCGAAGGTTTAGAGACTACAAGGACAAAGGAAATAAATCATGCTACCTAGTCAAGGATGGAGTAATCGATGTTGAATCTGATGACACAAAAGAAAGTGTGGAAGTTGTCTATGTTGTTATGAAGGATGATTCGGAAGAAGAGAGGAGTGAAGATGAAAAAGCCCTTATTTCTCATGTTAGCAAAACTAACCCATGGATAATTGATAGTGGTTGTTCACATCATATGACTTGTCACATTGATAAGTTTGAGAATCTACAAGAGTATGATCGAGGATTTGTTATATTTGGTAATGATGCTCCATGTTCTGTAAAAGGAAAAGAATGCATTATATTAAATGAAAAGATCAGATGTGATGATTCTTATTGTGTTCAAGGACTAAACTACAATTTTTTGAGTGTTGCACAATTAAAAAACACTGGTCATTGACTAGAGTTTCAAAATAGAAAAGTGAATGTTTATGGTGCTTATGGAGATTTGATTGGAACCGATGAACATTCAAAAGGTAATCTATTTTATCTTGATACTTCTGCAGATATTTTCTTGTTTGTTAAAGTTGAGGATGTTTGGTTGTGGCATAAAAGACTCTTTCATGTAAATTTTGACAACATTATTAAGGTGAGAAAAAAGAATAGAGTCAGAGGTCTACCAAAATTAAGCAAACCTGATAAAGTGATGTGTAAGGAATGTTAGATTGGTAAGATGACAAAATCAAGTTTCTCAAGCAAGTCTTACTCATCTAATGGTATTTTGGAACTAGCTCATACTGATCTTTGTGGCCTATAATAATTTAAAGTTATTATATGGTAACTGGTATTTCATTTTGTTTGTTGATGACTACTCATGATGTCGGTAATGTTTTTAAAAGAAAATTTTGATGCATTCCAAATGTTTAAATGGTATAAGACAAGAGCTAAAAAGGAAACATGTAAGAATCTGAAATGTTTAAGATCAGTTAGAGGAGGTGAATTTGTCTTTGATGAATTTACTATTTTCTACAATGAAAATTGAATCTAAATGGATGTATCTACATCAAGGACTCCACAACAAAATGGCATAGTTGAAAGAAGGAACAAATCAATAGTTGATTATGCTAGAACATTGTTGATTGAAAAAGAGGTTGCACAAACAATTTGGAGAGAAGCTATTAGTACTGTTGTCTACACACTCAATCGAGTACAATTGAAGAAAGGTAAAAACAAAAAACTTTATGAACTTTGGTATGGGCATACATTGAATGTTAGTTATTTTAAAATTTTTGGAACTAGGTGTTACATAATGAAAGATTCTAGGAATGGAAAGTTTGATTCTAAAGGAGATGAAGATATATTCCTATGATACTCCTCAAAGAGAAAAGCCTATAAATGTCTAAATAAGGCTACTAACAAAAATTTTTAAAGTACAAATGTGAGGATTGATGAATTTGAAGAAATAAATGAAGAAGATAGCAAAAGAGAACTTGAAGATTATAAAACATTTGTATATGAACAAGAATGTATTTCAAGCAATGAAAGTGAGATGCACCAAGAAGAAACTGAGGAGAAAGTTGAGCCTCCACTGAGAGATGAAAATGTTCATAAATAATCTACCAAGCCTGTATTAGAAAAATATGTGAGGAGACTCCAGTCACCAAGCATAATTATTAGAGATAAGAATGTAGGAGTCATTACAAGAAGTAAGTTGAGAGATAATAAATGTTTGATTTCTGAATTTGATCCAAGACTAGTAAAGGATGCACTTGAAAATGAAGACTAGATTAATGCAATGAAAGAAGAGATCGATTAGATTGAAAAGATAAATACTTGGTCAATGGTACCAAGATCCAAGGATAAGAATGTGATTGACACAAAGTGTATTTTTAGGAATAAACATAATGAGAATGGAGATTTGATCATAAATAAAGCAAGAAACAAAGTTTTATTTCAGAGTGTATTACAAAAGCTGAGTACATTGTTGCAACTATGAATTGTTCAAACATTGTGTGGATCAAACATTACTTGAAGGTATGTAAGAAGAGATTTCTGATCCAGTTACAATTTACTATGATAATAATAGTACTATTAACATATCAAAGAATACAGTGATGCATTCAAAGACAAATGACATTTATACCAAGTATCATTACTTGAGAGAAAAATTTAAAGAGAAGCATGTGAATTCAAAGGAGAAAATAGTTGATATATTTACCAAACCACTACCAAAGGATGCTTTTGAGTATCTCTTAGGTAAGTTAGGGGTTATTCTCCTATCCAATATTCACTAAGGTGATATGCATGCTACATAAATTCAAGTTTTCATCAGAATATCTATTTTGTGAGTTGATTCTAGTGTTCACTCTTTAGGTGAAGCCTAAAGTTGTGAAAGATGTTTATGTTTGAAATGAGAAATCAATACATTTGAGGTATGATTTACTTCTTGAGAAAAAATTTCAGGAGTATGTCTCTTTGGCATTGTTTTCAAAGAGGGAGAATACAATTATTGAGGGAGAAGTTACTAAAGATTACAAAGAGGGAGAATATGCTAAGAGAAGATTGAACAATGATAGAGGGAGAAGATGTACATAAGGAGATCAAGAAAAGAAGAAGATAAAGCTCAGAGGGAGTACATGACAAACATTGAAAGTGAAATGTTGACATCATTAATTGACAATATGAGTTTCCATCAAAGCCAAAGATGAAGATTGTTACTATAATTGATGGTGATGATGATGAAGACTGACTAAGATCAAAGGTATACAAGATAGTAGAAATATTAGATCATTTATTGTCTTGTGATTGATGTCAAGATATTGATATCTGATTATATTGTGTTTCCATATCATTTAGAGTATGATATAAGTTGAATAAGTTAAGAAGAAGAAGTGAAATATTGTGAAGTTGAAGAACTTAATTGGGCAACTGATACAGATCATGTAATATTAAGATTATGTTGATATAATTGTTTTCTACCTAAGATTTGATTATATCAAGTCGGTAAAGAAGATTAGTCAAGTCGCTAAGCAAAACAGTGTTGGATTAGAAAAATATTGATCCCTATGTTATGTTGTCTATTAGTATCTAACACAGTCATTTTCAAGGCAATGTTGGTCGATCATCACTGCGACCGAGCCATATTATTAAGGCTGAGTCATATATAGACTTGTACAGCTACCGAGTAGCAGTTACTGTTGAGAAAGTCAGAGGTCTCTGATTACTTCAGTAGTTACGAAGAAATTTATGCTAAGTTGTATAGAAGATTCAATATCAAGCACCAGTATAAGGAGATTAGTTTTGATTGAGCATCAAATAATTCATATGCCAAGCAAGAAAGTTTTGACATATGTGTTTGTAATGGCACAAACATAAAGGTAAACCATTTTGTCTGACTTCTATGTGAGATTTAATGATTATTGAGTGAATCAAGTAGTTGATTACACTTTGTATTTCTTATCATTAATCCCTATGCAAGTCATGTAACCTATCAGAAAAAGGGAATTCTTAACAAGAATAAGTGATGAATCTAGATAATTGATCTTGATCTATAAGGTTGATCAACATGTTTATATAAGGTGATATCAAAACCCTAAAATGCAGAATAGAGAAGATCTCATGTATGCAAAGCAAAGAAGTGTTTTGATTGTTAGATGTAGAGATCAGGTAGAGTGACTGAGAAGAGTAGTGAAGGATAGAATAGAGCTACATTTGATTTTGGAGATCAAACTAGTATTAGAAAGAAATGATTTGTAATCAACATTTTATAGTACAAACCAATGGATCGGGTACTGATACATTCTAGCAGGTGAATCAGGGTAAATCTCTTAATAGAGTGGTCCTAATAGGCCTTTACAAATCTATTAACTGAGTGCTTACTTAGATGTAAGTTTTAAATCCTTTAATCAAAGTAGATTGTATAAGTCTATAAGCTCTTAACAGGGAAGACCCCTCACAAGGTATATCATCTAAAGTGATCAAGACATTGTAGCCCTAATAGGAACACTTTAATACTATAGTAGTGAAGATTTGTGGGTGCCATCCCCACCCCAATTTTACCTTTAAAGGGTTTCTGGGTTACCAAATTTTGTGTTATGTGTTTCATTTGATGGATGAGATTATAATGTTAGATTCATTCCAATATGGGAAAGATAACCAGAGATAGACTAGGGGAGAACCTTGGTAGACCTTATTATAAGAAAGAGAGCACATGGTCGCACATGCTTAGAGTGTAGGTAGAGCCTAGAATTGAGAGCTTAGCTCACTTTTTAGGGGTTTAAGAGCACGGCCTATCCTAGAGAGCATGGATTGAGAACCAACTTGGGTTAGAGAGATGGACTACTCAACCATAGTGAGGGTTTCTCCCTCTACTCAATCCACATGCCCTACTATCCTTTCTGGTGCGGCTGCTCATCTATTGGAATGATAGATTTATTTTAGTATTGAAATTTATGTTTATGGCATGCATGTGGAATTAGTTTCAAAGTAAGTAAGTATTGTGGATAACTAATTCACCCCCCTCTTAGTATCTTACTTTCCCATATTAGATTTCCAACAATTGGTATCAGAGCTAAGTTCTCTTAGAAGAAGTCTAACCAATTGAGAGTTAAGGTCTTGGAGATGGTGATTTATAAGTTGGGAAAGATCATTGAGAATCATAAGATTGACATCCAGCTGGCATTGCACCAGATTGAAGCAGCCAAAGGAGAACTAAAGAAATCTTTGAGTAGAAGGAAAGAGTTGGAAATCCAACTGACGGACACACAATATCAAGAAGAGGATACTAAAGGTCTATTTGATAATGGAAACTCCATTGAAAGTGATGCAGCTATAGAAGATCTATTAGAGACAAACAACATACTGAATGAAGATGTCAGAAGTCTAAAGAGATAATAGGAAATTCAATTAGTAAGACTATGTGAAGTGATTGAACATAATAAGAAAGTTGAAGAAGACATGACAATACCAGAAGAAGATAAGATAAAAATAGCTATAAGACTTGATGAAAGGACATGTGATATTAAGAAGCTAACAAATAATCAATTGGACATGGTAAACCAACTGTTACTTGCAAATCAAGAGTTGAATAGGAAAGACATGGAAATAAAAAATATGAGATCAGAGAAAAATCAACTAAAGAATGAATTAAGATTGGAAAAGGAACTTAAGGAGAGGATGAACAAGCCAAATGAAGCTGCAAAATATTTTGAGGAACTATTGAGGTCACCAAGAAGATCTAGTGACACTTCTAGACTTGGACATGATGAGAACCTATCATCCACTGAGGAAGGAGAATCAACAAAGAATGGAGAACAGAGGAATGCAAATTAAAAGAACAAAAAACCTACATACCATCATTGTGGAAACTTAGGACACACAAAAAACATCTACAAAAGCATGAATGGTAAGTCCAATCCTAAACCCAAATTCAATGGAAATTGTTTTAACTATAGGAAGCATGGACATCAGGCACATGGATGCAGGTCAAAGGTTAGTAATGTACCTACTACACCTAGATTTCAAGGACATTATTACAACTATCAAAAATATGGTCATAGAGCACAAGAATGAAGATCCAATGCAAAACCAAAGTGGACATCCAATAAGTAGAGTAATGCACCTAAGAAAGGTAACACATTTAATTGGGATTACAATACATGGTATAGTTGTCATTATTATGGAGAATATAGTCATATTGGAGAAAACTATGTAAGGACACATTTTAGAGGTCAATCCAAAAGTTGGATGAGTGGAATTCTGGTCTATTACAAATGCCAAAAGATTGGTAACATAAAAAGAGACTGCAGAGCACAAGCACCGAGTAATGAATAATTCAAAAATGAAGACATTGTTGAAAAAATAAGGAACCAGATGAATAGGACATGGAGAAAGAGACAAGAAGAAAGAATTAGTGGATCTAGTGAACCCAAGGTCACCCAATCCAATGGATTAGGTGACCACACTACTTCTATCTAAGCAAAAGGGTACGTAAGGAACTGAATTTTTAGATATTATATTTTACACCAGTTCTTGACATTTGATATGTCAAAGTCCATTTTTGCATAAGTTAAGATGCATTAGGATAGATTTGAGAAAAGAGCCAAATTGCATAATTGATGTTGAGCATCAATATTTATGTCTGTAGTGACCGAGTCACTTAGTATGTGTCAATTGTTAGGAATAGTCCCAAGAGATAACTGAGAAGGGGGGGGGGGGGGGTGAATCAGTTATCGACAAGTTCCAATTCTTTATCCAATTAAGTATACTTAAACATAAAGCATAAAAAAAATGAAAGAACACTTGAATACAACACCAAATAGGTAAAAACCCCAATAGGTAAAACCCCGGTGGGACTTGATACCCACTAATATTTTGTACTAGTGTATAATGATCCTTGCTAGAAGATCCTTTACCTTGTTAGGAGTAGCTTTACAATATATTAAGTACAATAGACCTAGTTAAGGGTTGGACCCTATTAGGAGTCTTTAACAGTTGTCCCAATTAGGGGAGAGGATGCATTGTCTGAGAGCTCACTGCTCAAATGGGCGAAGGCTACAACCTTCTGAATAATAGATATACACTATATCTAGATCTTGGTGAACTGCACTTTGACCTACTATTTGGATTAGTTCCAATGAATAGAACAAGTACCTTACTTGGTCACATAGACGTTCTTATGATGGCTCAATACTTCACACACTCTGCGCTGCTATGCTTAATCAACCATGAACCACACTCCAGCAATCACAAATGACTACTTATAAATATCTTTCTTCTAAATGATATATTCAAGTTGACCTATTAGAACCACCTTAAAATCATATTAGAGAAACCATAATAAGCTCCAACAAACATTCTGTTGGCTCTATTATGCACGCAACTCATTCTGGGACTTGTCTAATAAAATAAATGTAGACGCACACTACACATTGTCAACTCTACCAAAACAACTGGAAATTTCTCTGTAAGCTAAATTAACTCATGGGATCTTAACTAAACATCAATAACACTTCTCCAAGCCTAAATCTAAGGGCATATACCCTCAAGATAGGTACAACTCAAGAACCAATAAAATCTTTGTCATCTCTTCTGAACAAACATAGGAAAATACTACTTGTGAATAGCGACTACATAACTTCACTTGTGTTCATCATCAGACTATGCGTCCATAACTAAAATATCACTAACATTTCTTCAACATATATCCAAGGGTACATGCCCATAGGACAATTGTATGGACAACCATACATAGAACATTATTTTTTACTTTGTCAGGAACACTGCTGACACCAACTACAATATAACTATCTATGCTAACAGTTAACCTTTGCACCCATGATATCATGCTGATATCCTGTCCATGCTACATATACTAAAATTTTATTGCATAAGACTTCTAAACATGCTACTTTCCATATGTTTTCATCAATGACAAACAAAAAGTTAGTACTAGCCTATTGGCAAATCTCCAACAATCTCCCCCTTTGGCATTGATGGCAACATGTGGAATGAAAAACCACCACCAACCCAAATGAACATTTCTTTTATAACATTCTCCATTTCCTCTTTAAAACTCCCCCAAAGATGAATCCTCCATCTACTACAATATTTTCTAATATTCTCCATTTCCTCAACTGTACTGCTATCATAATTGAATGATGCTCCCCCTTAGTACACTACTCCTCTTTTTACTTATGTTTTTCATGACTCTATATATACTCCCCCTTTGACATCAATGGAAAGGGGTGCCATTCATTGTAAGCACCAGTACTACTCCTAAGGTAGAGTAGTCAACCTTCCACCAGTCCAAAGGACTGATGCCTTTCCTTCTTTCTTCTAAGTAGAAATAGGGAAGGGAATCACTCCCAATTTCTCCCTGAGATACTCAAAAGTATCCTTAGGCAAGGGCTTTGTAATTAAGTGATAACATAGTAATTAAAATGTATAGAGATCATTAAAAAGATAATTTAGAGTATGGTATTGTTAGGAATGAATGCTAAAGATTTTGGCAACCATTCTATAGTAGTTTTTGTTGCATTCATGACTATGATTGTCATTGATGTCAACATAGTGATTTACCAAAGACTTGTAGAGAAGCAAATAGAGTTTGGATTAGCGCACATGGGTTATTATAGTTGGAGCTAGGTGACATTGAGGATATACTCTTTGATATGTCATATGTCTATGGTTAAGAGCGCATATAGTAATTCATTGATTCATGGAAGTTATGATCATTTTGGGGGAAACAATGTTTAGGCAGTGTTCCTGAGTAGTGGTTTGTGGAGATCGGATAATATCTCCTAATCAGGATGGAATCTAGTTTTGCACAGTTAAAGGGAAGTTGAAGACACATTGATAGTGACATGGATGACATCATAGACTTTAAGGTCACATGAGTGAAGATTTATTGTATTTGGAAGCTGACAGTTTTATGTAATTTTGGTGTAGCGTGTGGAAATTTTTATTTTGTAATTGTATGCCAACTCATTTGTAATTATTTGAGTGTGGTATAAAGGAAGAAATGTATTTCCTTGTTGAATTTAATTTTAATGTAGTAGCATGAAGTTGTAATGTGAAAGTGTGTAATGGTAGAAACAGTTGTGATGCTATATGCATGAAGTGAAGAAAAGAGCTAAGTATGAAAGCAAATTTGTGAAGGAAGACATGCGAAGTACAAAGATCTAAAATTGAGATCTGATGTAACAATGAGTGCAGTTTGGCATAGTCAAAGAAGAGGTACCATATTATTCTATTGAGTAATGCAAAGATTATTTGGACAGTGTGTTCAGTGATCTTACCCTGAAGTTGTTTGGGCAGTGGGTCCTTCTATCTTCCATAACTCTTAACCGGGTTAGAATCTTTTAACAGGGAATCAAAATCTCCTAACAAGGATTCATATGTACTAAATGTATTTCATAAGACTCCTAATAGAGTCCATCCTATCACAAGGAATATTCATATTAGTGCATCTTTTGTGGGCATCATTCCCACCGGGGTTTACTCTTTGATCAAGAGGTTCCCTAGTCAACATATCTTGTGTTATTGTGTTATTTGTACGAGTATCTTTTTATGGTTGGTAATTATATTGCTTATATGGTTTAACATTGTTGAAGATGATAAAAGTTATAATTATCTAATAATTGATTCACCCCCCCCCCCCTCTCAGTTATCTTGGTGGACTTTACTTTCTAACAATTGGTATCAGAGCGGCAGGTCCTTGAAAGAGAATTTTAACAGCTTAAGGAGATCCACTGTGAATTTTAGGAAAGAAAGCCCTAAGTTTGATGGAGTAAATTTTGACAACTAGAAAGAAAAGATGAAGACACACCTATTATGTTTATGACTAGGTTATTAGTTGATTACAAAGAATAACAAGACTATCATTGAAGAGGACAATCTTGAAACATGTACCACGGAAGAGAGAGATCTATTCATGTGTAACATACTTGCAAGAGAAGTACTTTTGATAGCACTATCAGAGAATGAATACAGTCAAGTAAAATATTTTAAAAAATCTCATGAAATTTGGAATTCTTTACACTCTACTTTTGAAGGTGATGAACATGAAAAAAGAGTTAGATTACATAATTGGATATGTGCATTTGAAGATATAAGAATGTTGGAAGATGAATGTGTTAGAAGTTATATTGGTAGAATGTTAGAGATCATTTTAGGTATAAAATCTTATGGAGGAACAAAGATAGAGAATGAAGTGATATGAAAAATTCTGAGGACATTGACTCCTATATTTCAGAAAACAACATAGATGATTGAACAAGTGATACCTTGTACAACAAACTTTACAAGAGAGACTCTTCTTGGAAGATTGGAAGTAGTATAAATGAACTTGAGATTATCAGGAGACTTACCTAGAATGGAGACAGCATTCAGTGCTCTTAGTGTTCACCCTACTTTGTCAAGAAGCATCAGTGTGAGTGGAGATTATGCTGGTAGCAACAGATCTAGAAATGAAGAAGACAAGAAGATTGAAGAAGGTATTCCTTGCTTGTGAAAAGAGAACCAGATGGTAAGAAAAATTTTAAATGTTGGACTTGTCAAGAATATGTTCATTTTGCATCTAAATGTCCTAAGAGAGTTAAAAAGTATAGAAGCAATTTCAAACCTAGAAGATCTAAGGAATGTTATTATGCTAATGATGAAGATCTTGAAGCTAGTATAGAAAGAACTTTAAGTGAAAGTGATACTGAAAATAATGATGACATAGGATTTGTAGCAATTAAAGAAGAAAATCCTGAATCTGATGTTAAGGAAGAAAAATCCTTAGTTTCTCAAGTTGAAAAGAAATCTGATTAGATTATAGATAGTGGTTGTTCACATCATATGACTAGAGACATGAAAAAGTTTATAAAGTTGAATGAATATGATGGTGGAGTAGTTAGAGTTGGAAACAATGCACCTTGTTTGATTAAAGGTATATGATCTATTACTCTTGATGGAAAGACATACTGATGATGTTTATTTTGTGGATGGACTGAAACATAATCTTTTGAGTGTTGGACAGTTAGTTGATAAGAGATATCAAGTTTGGTTTATTGAGAAAACTTGTGTGATAAAGGATAAAGATGGAAATCTAATTGGAACTGGATCTAGAACAAGAGGTAATGTATTTCAGTTGAATCCTACTAAGATGACATGTTTGATTACTAAAATTGATGATAGTTGGTTATGGCATAGAAGGTTTTTTCATATAAACTTTGATAACATTGTGAAAGTAAGTACTACACTTGTAATAAGAGATTTACCTAGAATTATGAAGCCTACTAACATGATTTGCAAAGAATGTGTAATGGCTAAACAGAAGAAAAGTTCTTTTCTAGTAAGAAGTTTACATCTATAGAGAAGCTGGAGATTGTTCATATGGATTTGAGCGGTCCTACCAGGACTAGAGGATTCTATGGAGAAAGGTATTTTATGATTCTTGTTGATGACTTTACAAGAATGATGTGGATTGCATTTCTTAAAGAAAAATATGAAGCATTTGATAAGTTTAAGATTGTTAAGAATAAAGTTGAGAATGAATCTAGAATGAAGATTAAATGTTTAAGATCTGATAGAGGTGGAGAATTTACTTCTAGAGAGTTTAACAACTTTTGTGCAGAAAATGGCATTAAAAGACAGTATCCAGCCCCTAGAACACCTAAACAAAATGGCATTGCAGAAAGAAGGAATAGATCAGTGACTGAAGCAACAAGAGCTATGTTGTTTGAAAATAATTTGGCAAAGAAATTATGGAGAGAAGCAGTGAACACAGCAGTATACACAATGAATAGAGTTAAAATCAGAGCAGACACAAACAAGACACCTTATGAATTATGGTTTAGACATGGACCCTCAGTTAAGTATTTTAGAATTTTTGGAAGCAAACATTATATAAAGAGAGATGATGATATTGGAAAGTTTGATCCTAGAAGTGATGAAGGTATATTTCTTGGATATTCTTTGAAAAGAAAAGCATATAGATGTTTCAATAAAAGAACTAAGACTATTGTTGAGAGTGCAAATGTTAAAGTTGATGAAAAGTTCAAAATTCAGGAAAGAATGCTCGATTATAAATCTGATGAAGAAAATCATCCTACGCCTAATACTGGAACTACTGAATTGTTTTATGAAACTGATAGTGATTTATTGAATGAAAGCCACAATGAAGTTATTGAAGAACCTACATCTGAAGAGAGATCTGAGATAGTGACACCTAGCAAGAGTTTGTTAAAGAATCATCCTTTTGAAATAATTATTGGGAGCATCAAAAGAGGAGTTCTTACTCAAAATAAGAACAGTTATGTTTGATTTCTCAAATTGTACCTAAGACTACTAATGAAGCTTGTGAAGATGAAAGTTGGACTAATCCTATGAAAGAAGAACTAGATCAGATTGAAAAGAACAAGACATGGGAATTGGTCCCTAGACCTAAAGATAAGAATGTTATTGGAACTAAATGGGTATTCAGAAACAAAATGAATGAACAAGGAGAAGTAGTAAGGAATAAAGAAAGATTGGTATGTAAGGGTCACTCACAACAAGAAGGAATTGACTATGAAGAAACTTTTGCACTTTTTGCAAGAATTGAAGTAGTAAGAATGTTTTTGGCATATGTAACTTACAAGAAACTCAAAGTGTATTAGATGGATGTGAAGTCGGCATTTCTGAATGGAGAATTGGAAGAAGAAGTCTACATTGAGCAGCCTGAAGGTTTTCCTTTAACTCAAGAAGGAGACATGGTATGTAAATTAAAGAAAGCTTTATATGGACTTAAACAAGCACCTAGAACTTGGTATGCAAGACTAGATAAGTATTTGTTAAAGTTGGGATTTATAAAAGGTACAGCTAATAGCAATCTGTACACAAAAGAAATTGAAAATGGTTTGTTAGTTATAGTTATTTTTGTTGATGACATTATCTTTGGAGGAGAAGATGAAGCTAGTGACAAATTTGTTGATGAAATGAAGACTAAATTTGAAATGAGTATGATTGGTGAGATGAAATACTTTTTGAGATTACAGATAACACAAAACAATGATGGTATTTTTGTAAGTCAGACAAAGTACCTGAATGACTTGTTGAAAAGATTTGGAATGGATGATTGTAAACTAGTTGGAACACCTATGGTGACAAAACATAAGTTATGTAGCACAGATGAGACTCCTGCAATAGAACAGAAGAAATACATATCCATGATTGGAGGATTGTAGTATCTGACTCATACAAGACCTAATATAGCACATTCAGCTAGAATTGTAGCAAGATTTCAAGCTGAACCTAGAGGATCACATTATGCAATAGTAAAGAGGATACTGAGATATTTAAGAGGCATAATGGACTATGGATTATGGTATGAAAATTTTGATGATTTTACCCTATGTGCATATACAGATTGTGATTGGGGAGGCAATGTTGATGATAAGAAAAGCACCAGTGGAGGAGCATTTTTCCTTGGAGGAAGATTAGTTTCTTGGCTAAGAAAGAAGTAGAATTGTATCTCACAAAGCACAGTAGAAGCAGAATATGTAGCAGCAACAAACAATTGTAACTAGATAATTTGGATGAAGTAGATGCTAAAGGATATTGGAATAGAATTTGTTGAACCTGTTGTTATACATTGTGATAACACTAGTACAGTTAGTATGTCTAAGAATCCTATATTACATTCTAAGACAAAGCATATAGAGATTAAGTATCATGTTGTAAGAGAGAAAGTTGTTGAAAAAGAAGTTAGACTTGAGTACATAAGTACAAAGGAGCAGATAGAAGATATATTCACAAAGCCTTTGCCTAAGGATACATTTGATTATCTGAGAGGTATGCTTGGGGTTATGCCCCAACCTACTTTTGAGAAGTGATGCAATTGGTTGCATCCGTTTAGTGGTATATTAGCCTTATCTTTCTTCTGGACTGGATGTTGGTACTTCCTCTATGGGGTAGTATGTGTATCTGAGCTAAGTCATGAGGACTCTAGTAAATGTATATTCTGAAAAAGTGTCTTTTGACATTGAGTTGTTGTTGACTTAGTGATGGAATTTCTATCATTGATGTCAATGGGGGAGAATTATGTATGAAAAACTATGAGACATTTGTTGGAGAGAATTGAATAGGATAACGAAGCAAGATTTGATTGATGAAGAGGATTTGAAGAAGTAGTGTTGCAATATTGGATTTCTGGAACATTGGATGTTTTTCATCTATGTTGCCATCAATGTCAATGGGGGAGATTGTTAGGAATGAATGCTAAGTGTTTGGAAGCTATTCTATAGTAGTTGTTGTTTCATTCATGACTATGATTGTCATTGATGTCAACACAGTGATTTATTGAAGACTTGCAGAGAAGCAGACAGAGTTTGGATTAGCGCACATGGGTTATTGTAGTTGGAGCTATGCAAAATTGAGGATATACTCTTTGATATGTCATATGTCTATGGTTAAGAGAAAATATAGTAATTCATTGATTCATGGAAGTTATGATCATTTTGGTGGAAGCAGTGTTCAGGCAGTGTTCCTGAGTAGCGACTTGTGGAAATCGGATGATATCTCCTAATCAGGATGGAATCTAGTTTTGTGTAGTTAAAAGGAATTTGAAGAAACATTTATAGTGACATGGATGACCATGCAGGCTTTTTGGTTGCATGAGTGAATATTTATTATATTTGGAAGCTAACAATTTTATGTAATTTTGGTGTAGCGTGTGGAAACTTTTATTTTGTAATTGTATGTTGACTCATTTGTAATTATTTGAGTGTGGTATAAAGGAAGGAATGTATTTCCTTATTCAATGTAATTTTAATATATTAGCATGAAGTTGTAATGTGAAAGTGTGTAATGGTAGCAGCAGTTGTGATGCTGTATGCATGAAGTGAAGAAAAGAGCTAAGTATGAAAGCAAATTTGTGAAGGAAGACATGCGAAGTACATAGATCTGAAATTGAGATCTGATGTAATAATGAGTGTGGTTTGGCATAGTTAGAGAAGAGGTACATATTATTCTATTGAGTAATGCAAAGATTATTTGGATAGTGTGTTCAGTGATCTTACCCTGAAGCTATTTGGGCAGTGGGTCCTTCTGTCTTCCATAACTCTTAACCGAGTTAGAATATTTTAATAGGGATTCAAAATATCCTAACAGGGATTCATATGTACTGAATGTATTTCATAAGACTCCTAATAGAGTCCATCCTCTCACAAGGAATATTCATATTAGTGTATCTTTTGTGGGCATCATTCCCACTGGGCTTTACTCTTTGATCAAGAGGTTCCCTAGTCAACATATCTTGTGTCATTGTGTTATTGTGTATGAATATCTTTCTATGGTTGGTAATTATATTGCTTATATGGTTTAATTCTATTGAAGATGATAAAATTTATAATTATTTGATAACTGATTCACCCTCCCCCCCCTCTCAGTTATCTTGGTGGACTTTACTTTCTAACAGTATGATTAGAATTCATCATTCCCATGAGAGAGTATTCTAGTCCCACATGGATTGAATTGAGGGTCCAGGGTCTAGAGTGGCCAGTCTAGGATTACTCAATGCTTGAGAGTCTGGGGTCCACCATGACCAGTCCAGGGTAACTCAAGTAGATAGAAATGTGATGACACTCCCATAGCATGTAGCCTAAGTCATCTCCTGAGTTTCTATTTATGCCTCTAGATTAGTGGGTCTTACCTTTCACTTTATTTTGTAAACCTTGAGTAAAGAGCTTTCGGGATTCCTTTCTCAGTGGTTTTATGCTTGTTTGGTTTTGGTCATTTGATTGGGGTTTGTTGCTATCTCCTTAGCATGGTGGGGTAGGCCTTTGTGGTTCTACATAGATGGGTGGTATTGATTCTTTACCATTTGAGATTCCATGTCTTGGTGCCGATGTTGTTGGTGTTTCTACAGTTGGATGCTTTTTTGATGCTTCATTGATTCTTCTTGTTGTTTATTTTCATATCCTCATTATTATAATCCTATACTAGAGTATCATATGTGATACCTAATATGGTCATTGTACTTCTATGTTAGATTTATTATTACATACCCTGCGACATGTGTAGTTGATGTCAGTATATTTAGTTATCATGGATGTCCTTGAGGATTGCATTTATTGATGTAAGTTCTAATTGTGTCATTTATGATATGGAATCATTTGTTATCTTTCTTTAGTTTTATTTTTGTTCTTAATTAATTCTACATCATTGAACCTTTGTGTTTTGTAATCTGTGTTGGATGTTGTTTCAATGTGAGTAAATGGTAATTGCTTCCGCACTATTGTTTATCTTGTATGTTAACTTTAGAAAAAAAAATGTTCAGCAAAAACTTAGTAGCATGTTATAGGTTAATCTCTCTTGGGTTCCCTAGTGGGGTGTTACAAGAGTAGTCAACCTTCTACCAGTCCAAAGGACTGATGCCTTTCCTTCTTTCTTCTAAGTAGAAATAGGGAAGGGAATGACTCCCAACTTCTCCCTGAGATACTCAAAAGTATCCTTAGGCAAGGGCTTTGTGAATATATCTGCCAACTATTCTTTGGTACTGACATAGTCCAACTTGACTTCTTTCTCTGCCACTTTCTCTCTTAGGAAGTGATACTTGATCTCAATGTGCTTTTTCTTTGCATGCATCACAGGGTTCTTTGACATATTGATAGTGCTAGTGTTATCACAGTGAATAAAAATAGGATAATTAATCTGAATTCCAAAATCCTTTATCATCTGTTTGATCCAAACAATTGTAGAACAATTCAAGGCTGCTGCAACATACTCTACTTCTGATGTTGACTGAGAAATACAATTTTGTTTCTTGCTTGTCCAAGTGACAAGTCTATCACCAAGAAACACTGCTCCACCTAAAGTACTCTTTCTATCATCAAAACCTCCTACCCAATCTGCATCAGTATACACATGAAGCTCAACATTTTTTGAATTAGGATACCATAGACCATAATCTATAGTGCCCTACAAGTATCTAAATATTCTTTTTACTTCCATGAGGTGACTTTGTTTAGGCTCTACTGCAAATCTTCCAACTATGCCAACTACATTGGAAATATCAGGTCTAGTCTAAGTAAGATATATGAGTTTACCAATCATAGACTTATACAATGTTATATCTACTACTGGTGAGTCATCTTCTTTTGTAAGCTTGCATCTAGTGATCATAGGAGTTCCTACTAGCTTGCAATCATCCATCTTGAATTTCTTCAATATCTCTTTCACATATTTTGATTGATTAATGAAAATTCCTTTTTCTGTCTACTGCACATTTAGTCCCAAAAAGTACTTGATAGGACCAATCATACTCATCTCAAACTCATTCTACATTTCTTTGGAAAATTCAGCACTGATTTTTTCATTACCTCCAAAGATAATGTCATCAACAAATATAGCTACAAGAAGCAAACCTTCAGATGTCTCTCTAATGAATAGATTACAATCTGCTGCTCCTTTATTGAAAGCAATCTTTGTTAAGTATCCATCTAGTCTCTCATACCATGATCTAGGAGCTTGCTTAAGTCCATAGAGGGCTGTCTTCAATCTGCATACCATATCAGGTATGTCTGATAAGGTGAATCCTTCTAGTTGTTCAATGTATACTTCTTCTTTCAATTCTCCATTCAAGAATGCTGATTTGACATCCATTTGATAAACATTGAAGTTTTTAACTATAGCATAAGATAAAAAAAACTTAATAGCTTCTAATCTACTTACAAGTGCAAATGTGTCTGAATAATCAATGCCTTCTCTTTGCGCATGTCCTTTACATACTAATCTTGCTTTGTTTCTTACTACTATGCCATCTTCATTCATATTATTTTTGAATATCCACTTTGTTCCAATCACATTTTTATCACTAGGTCTAGGGACCAGTTCCCAAGTGTCATTCTTAACAATCTGATCAAGTTCTTCTTTCATAGCATCATGCCAATCTGAATTATTACATGCATCTTCAACACTTAAAGGTTCAATCTGAGATAGTAAACATACCACTTCATTGCTAGCTAAGTTCTTTGCTTATGATCTTGTTAAGACTTTGTCACTTTGATCTCCAATGATGTCTTCCTTGGAATGATTTATTGATGTAAACTTTGGAACTTTAGGTGATGCTGACTCATCACCCTTAGGAGTATTTTCTTCACTTGTCTTAGGGTCATTGAATAACACATCAATACTATCAAACATTTCTTCAATAACTATCTCACTAGATGAGGGTCTAGGTTCTTCTGCAATCATGGGTGAGTAATCATGATATCTTTCTTGAATCATAAATTTTTCATCAATCTTTACATGAGCACTTTCAATGATTTTTTTCAATCTTAAATTGAAACATCTATAAGCTTTACTTTTAGTAGAGTAACCAAGAAAAATACCTTCATCACTTCTTGCATCAAACTTGCCTACTACTTCATCCCTCTTGATGTAGCACTTGCTTCCAAATATTCTAAAGTATTTTACTATGGGAACATTACCAAACCATAGCTCATAAGGTGTTTTGTCTGTGCTAGGCCTCAATTGAATTCTATTGATGGTATAGAATGTTGTATTGATCGCATCTCTCCAATAGGTGTGTGCAAATTTTCCTTCTATCCTAATGCTGCATGATGTATCAAGGATGATCCTATTCCTTCTCTCTACAATTCCATTCTACTGAGGTGTTCTAGGTGCACTTAATTGTCTCTTTATGCCATGTTCTTCATAGTTATCATAAAATCTGTCAGAGGTTAATTCTCCTCCTCTATCCATTCTCAAGCACTTTATCTTTAGTCTAGATTCATTCTCAACCTTAGCTTTGAATTTTTTGAACTTATCAAATGCTTCTGACTTTTCTTTTAAGAATGAAACCCACATCATCCTAGTAAAATCATCAAAAAAAAAAATGAAATACCTTTCACCATAGTATGATCTTGTTTGAGTTGGATCACATAGGTCTATATGAATCAGATCCAACTTGTTCTCTGCTGAATTCTGATTGCTCCTGAATGAATTTTTCACATGCTTCCCCATCAAACATTTCCTGCATATAGTATTTGTACACACTAAGATGTGCACTTCTCTAAGTCATTACTTCCAAGAGAATCCATGAATGGGAAACCTTGAGAAAGTGACCTAGAGCTCCCTAGGTATGGAGTCACAAGGATGTTGATGGTACTCTCAGCTAGAGCTATTAAAGCATGCAATGTTTCTAGTAAACCACACAATGGGAGATTCAAAGAGACAAGGGAAAGAATGCCAATATCTTCAAGAATCAAAAATGAGAATGTAATGTAATGCAAGCTAAGCTATGAATGAAGATGCAAGCTAAGCTATGCAAAGGAAAGTGTTACAAACCCTTGCTAATTAAGCTATGTGAGCTAATCTAAAGCATAAAGGAAACTAAGCTAGATGTGATTAAAGCTATGATGCAAGAATGTAAGAATGAAACTAGAATGCAAAAATGATCTCCAAAAGCTCCAAAGTCTCCAAGAAATCCTACAGCATAAGATTAGCATAAAAAGTTGGGGTCTAAGAATGAGAAAAGAGCTCTCCTTTTAAAGGAATTGAAAAGGAACGGACCATGGAGATTAAGAGGCAAAAGATTTAATCAAGGGTGGAGCTTAAAAGAGGAGCAATCCATGTGCACAAATATCCTCCAATGAGAAAATAAGAGTTGATTTTTGTGTCCATATGAGACAAAAAGTGTTTTTCTTCTTTTTATAAAATAAGAATAATGCTTTATTTGTGCATCTTAGGATAAAAGGAAAAGTGAGGACTTTTTATTTATTAAAAGGGGAGGAAATTACTTTTAAATAAATAAAGACTTTAGGATAAAATGGTTATCCCAAGGCAAATAATCAAAAATGATAAAATAGGATTTGATCAAGGAAATTGATATAATTGATAAAATGTTAATTTTTGAAAATATTGATTCAGGGATTTGATAAATTATTGAATGGGGGCCCAAAGTCTAGGCAACCATTTTAGGGTGCATACATTTTCCCCTCTTTGACTAATGTGAGATCGATTTGGGATCACATGCAGTCAAAGAATGGAATTGAAGCGTGAGATTGATTTGGGATCACAAAACAATCCAGACATGTGTTCGACAAATGGGAACATATCAGGACAAGCATAAGCATAAGCTGACAAAGATAAGCTAAAAGACAAGACCAACACCTATATAGCTAGGTGATAATCAAGTCTCAAATAAGAGATAAGAATCTCAAGAAAAGTTGATTGATAAGCTAAATCAAGGATTAAAGCTGATAGGTGTTGCCCCCTCAGAATTGGAATCGAAATTGGGGAGAGGAGAACAATAAATTGATAAACTTGATCAAGTCACTAGAAATCATAATCAAAGGTGAAAGATGATAGGGTAACCATCAAGCAGCGAAGACATGCCCCAATTTGACTAAAAAGGTGAAGTCAAACCTCAGAGAAAGGAATCGAATGAAAGATGAATGAAAGACTAGGATTTTGAAAGAGATGGGGATGAAGAAATGAAGGTGCCCCAACAAAGATCAAAGGATCAGGCCTCAAATGGTTAGCCAACTATGTAGAAGAAGGAGAAATTTTTGAAATGCGATTTTGACTATCAAGATGAACTCGGATTTCAATTTCGATCCCGAAATGAATAGAAAATGATGTGATATGAAAGACAAGAAGTGAAAGACATGATCGGGAAGAAGTGAAAGGTGAGCATAGTTTGACTAATAAGTCCATAAAAGATGAAAAGGAGAGGTCTCTCCTGATGCAAGATGCAAAACTAATGTAACATGAACCTAAAAATGCAAGCTACTATGAAAATTGGTTTACTTGAAAGGTCACAAAGCTTTTAGACTCTAATATTCATCATCAAGAATTATTGGTAGCGTCGCAAGATAATACAATGCACACTAGTATGACTATGTGAATTTGAATATGATCTATATTAGATAGGCATGTGGGAATCCCACCTAGGCATCAAAGACATATAGGTCAAGATGACTAGTGCAGTGAGATTACCTAAGTTTAATATAGAAAAATTATACTCACATCGAGACACAAGGAAAGTCAAGATGGCTATAAGTATGCACTTGCGAAGATAGTCAAGGATAATACCTTCTAGATCCCAATGTCAAGGGGAACAAGCATAAATGCTAATGACAGTTAGGACCAACAAAATATACCCACAAGTAGAAAAAGCAATAAAACATGTCCTCATGCCCCCAGTCTTCTAGCTTGGCATCATTGAAAACTATTAGGGAGAGAACACTCATCAAAGAAATCATCATAAATAGCACACAAAGAAATGAATTCAAATAAGTCTCAGGGAGTCGAGTGTTTAAGTGCATGTGTGTAGGTCATAGAGTCAAACTTCAAGTATCACATCTACCAGTGAGAAATACCATATCATGCTAGACTGCAGGTAAGATATCTAATAAGTGTTGAGAAACACTTGACACTAGGGTAGTGTTGAAAAACATAGTTTGAGGTGGTGTTGAAAAACACCATTTTCAAGATGTCCTAAAGACCAACGCATCCTAGAGACCAAAGCTAACACAGTTATTCCCCCTAGACAAAGACAAAGACCAATTCCAAACCAAGGCAACAAGGTCAAGGCATGATGGAGAAAGGCTAAGTGTCGAGGATGAGTGCTAAGAAACAAGGGTGCAAAGGCCTTAAGTAGTGCCTGTTTCCAAGTTTTCACCACTTGGAGATTTTTTCAATTTTTTCAATTTTTTTTGTATTTTTGCTACCAAGACACCTGTTTCTAGGTTTTCACCAAGGCACCTTTTCTATTTTTTTTTATTTTTTTAAATTTTTTTAGGACTTTATATGCTTTTTAGGATTTTTTCAGCATCATATATGAATTTTTTTGGAATTTTTTTAGGATCAATAAGTATGTACAAAGGATGCCCCCAAACAAAATAGCCATCATGGATAGAACTTCTTGAGGTGCAAAACATTGATAGGATTGGGGAGCTATTCTACCTCTAGATTAGATAGTAAATAAGCACCTATACCAAAAGCAGTAGTAATGATGTATGGTCCAAGCCAATTAGGTTTGAACTTTCCCTTTTGCTCTCTATGTTGTTGGTTCTTAGGGTTTTCTCATAGGACAAGATCCCCCACTTGAAATTATCTAGGGTGAACCTTCTTGTTGAATGCTTTGGACATATGCTTTTGGTAGACTCTAATGTGATCAAAAGATGCTTTATGCTTTTCATCTAGAAGTTCTAGTTCTTGAAGTCTCATGGCGCAGTAGTCTTCATCTGTCACTAAACCTTTAAGGTAAACTCTAAGAGAAGGAATCTCCACTTCTAAAGGTAACACTACTTCAGCACCATAAGTGAGAGCAAAAGGAGTAGCCCCTATTGGAGTACAAATACTCATTCTGTAGGCCCAGAAGGAAGGATTTATCTGTAGATGCCAATCTCTACCATTCTTTTGAACTATTCTATGGAGGATTTTGAGAATGGTCTTATTTGAAGCCTCTGCTTGTCCATTTCCTTGCGGGAAGTAAATGGAGGACCAATGCTATTTTATCTTGAATTTCCTACAGAGATGTTTAAGGTCCTTGTTTTTAAATTGACCTCCATTGTCAGTGATTATTTTAGAAGGCACTCCATACCGACAGATGATATGGTTCAAAATAAACAAAGAAATTGTCTTGTTGGAGGCAACAGAAAGTGGGACGGCTTCTACTCATTTGGTAAAGTAACCAGTAGCCATGATAATGAATTTGTGTCCACCTAATAAGTTAGGATGAATCTGGCCAACAAGGTCAAAGGCCTAGCACTGAAATGGCCAATGAGAAATAGAAGGAATAAGCTCCTTGCTTGGAGCATGTATCAGGTTACCATGTTTCTGACACTTTTCACAAGATTTAGCAAAAGCTACTACATCTATCTGCATGGTAAGCCAATAGTACCCCACCCTAAGCAACCTTTGGGCCATGGAAAGACCATTAGAATGTCCTCCAAAAATGCCCCCGTGAATGTCAACTAGCACTTGGTTGGACTCATCCTTTTCTAAATACCTAAGAAGTGTCCCATCTAAACCCCTCCTATATAGATCACCAGAGATGAGGGTGTGGTGAGAGGCATTTTGGGTTAGGTTCTTTTGTTCAGAATGATTGAAGGTTTTAGGAATAGTACCATCATAGCAGTATGAATAAATGGCACCATAGCAGGATGACTCATGGCCAATAAGGGTACAACAACTTGGCTTTCTTGGGAGTCATAGATAGGGTAGTGTAGCTCTTCCACCAGGAATTCAAATCGGAACTCATGTTGTTTTAGCTGAAGAAGTGAAGCTAATGTAGCCATAGCATTAGCTACCTTATTCTCTACTCTAGGGATTTGTTAAAATGTAACAAAGGTAAAATATCATCGCAATGAATCAACCAGCTTCTTGTAGGGTACCAGTTTTTCATCTTTGGTTAGGTATTCTTCATTAACTTGGTTGACTATCAATTGTGAATCCCCATAAATATGCATCTTTGTGATTCTCCACTCTATAGCCATTTTTAGTCCATTTGTTAAGGCCTCATACTCAGCAATGTTATTTGTGCATGGGAATAATAGTTTGTAGGACTTAGGAATTGTGTACCCATGAGGAGAAACAAACAACACTCCTGCTCTTGGACCATTTTGCATGAAAGAGCCATAAAAGAACATCTTCCATGTTCTTGCAGTCATGTACATTATGTGCTCATCTAGAAATTCAACTTGAATTGGTGCTTTGTCTCGAGTTGGGAAATCAGCCAATTGGTCTGCAATGGCTTGTCCTTTTATAGCCTTACGCTCTACATACTCTATGTCAAATTTTGATAAGATCATCATCCACTTAGCAAGTCTACTTATGAGAGTAGCCTTACCAAGAAAATATTTGAGGGAATCAATTTTTGCAATGAGGTGTATTGTGTGCACAAGCATATAGTGTCGCAACTTTTGGGAAGCAAACACCACTGCAAGGCAAGCTTTCTCAATACTAGTGTAGTTAACCTCATATGAAACAAAGAGTATGACTAATGTAATATATTACTCTTTCTTTCCCATTTTCATCAAGTTGTGCTAGTAATTCCCCCAAGGAAGATTCTGTTGCTAAAACATATAGGATAACTAGTTTCCCTGGGATATGAGGCATTAAAATAGGAGGATTGGCCAAGTATTTCTTGATTTGGTCCATGCTCTTTTGACAATCCTCATTCCAAACACATTTGAATCCCTTATGTAAGTTCTTATTAAAGGGTTGAGCTTTGTCAGCTAGTTGTGAAATAAACCTCCTTATAGATTGAAGGTGTCTTTGAAGACTCCTCATTTGACTGATGTTTTTGGGAGGTGGCATATCCATTATTGCTTGAAATTTCTCTGGGTCCACCTCTATTCCTTTAACTGAAATGATAAATCCTAGGATTTTTCTAGAGGTGACTCCAAATGCACACTTTTTGGGATTTAGTCTCAATTAAAACTATTCCATACAATCTAGAATTACTTCCAAATCGCCTAGGTGTGTATCCCTTTTTTTAGACTTTGCCAAGGTGTCATCCACATAATCTTCCATGTTCTTATGCATCATGTCATGGAAAATAGTAGTCATAGCTCTTTGATAAGTTGCTCCTGCATTTTTTAATCCAAATGACATGACATTCTAGCAATAGGTTCCCCATGCACAAGTGAAAGCAGTCTTTTCCTAGTCTTTAGGAGCTATTTTGATTTAATTATACCCAGAAAAACCATCCATCAAAGAATAGATCTCATAGCCCATGGTCATGTCTATGTTTGGGAGTGGAAAATCATCCTTTGGGCATGCTTTATTAAGATCTCAAAAATCTATGCAGACACGAATGGACTTCTCATGTTTTGAAACTAGTACAATATTGGATATCCATTCGGCATAATCAATGGCTCTTATAAATCTTTCACTGAGGAGTTTTTCTAATTCACCTTTGACAAGAAGAGCTATGTGAGGATGCATTTTCCTCACTTTCTATTTTACTGGTTTGATACCTGGAGCTATAGACAAGTGATGCATAATGAGACTAGTGTCCAATCCTAGCATGTCTAAATAAGTCCAAGAAAAATTGATCTTCTTGGTCTGTAGGAACTTGGTATATGCTTCTTTTTCCTATGTTGATAGAGACTGAGCTAAATGCACAATTTGTGGAGCCTCTGGTGTATTCAAATTAACTGGCTGTGTAGGCTCAACAAGCACTGAAGATCTATCCTGAAAGTAACTTGGGAGATGATCAATTACCTCATCCTTAGGTGCCTCAAAGAGGTTTTCACCCTCGAATACGTCCTTTATTTTTACTTTTTTAGGTTTTGACATTGCCACATAGTGGTTTTCACCATCAAAACTCTTATTCCTTTTTTCTTTTCTTTTCATTTTGTGACTAAGGTACTTGATATCTGGTTCTATCATGCTTATAGTTGGTTCACTAGTGGAAGAGACTATAGGTTCAAGGGCATTTAGGTAACATGCTATCTCATAGTCATTTTGAAAATTTAGGAGTTGAGGCTCTTGATAGCATTGAGACCAATCAATTAAGTGAGGATTGGCAAGGGGTAGGTCAATGACTAGTTCAATGTTGTGTATGTGAATGGTATCATCTCTGGTGATTGTAGAGTTAGGATCCATCAAGTATCCCTCTAAGGTACCCAAATCAGGACTTATCCTACCAAGTAAAGCATCATCCACTAAAGCAACTCATGGATTCCAATCCTATAATCCTACACTAGACTTGTTAGCTACCTCACGTTGGGAACCATATGTATGGACAACATCAATGTCCATGTCAACTATAGAACAATAAAAAAGAGTCTCCCACTCATACTCATGTGAGTCTGTATCTGAATCCCAGCTAGGATGTTTACACCAAGCATGTTTTTTAGGCCTTGAGGTAGAGGCTTTGATGTCACCAAGGGTAACACCTTCTTGAATTCCATTTGTGTATTGATGTTCTTGAATAGAATCCTCAACATGATCTTCAATAGTGGATTGTTCTTGTTCTAGGTCTGAAACTATTGGATTGATAACTAGAACATCTAAATCTCCCCAAAGGAGATTGGTGGAAGGGACCCAATCTTCACACCTATCTTGTTGATTTTGCAAATTGGGAATGTAGCTAGATTCATCATCACTATCCATCGCAACAAGGATAGGAGTAGTTTTCTTATTCTAACTTTCAAAACCTAGGCCAACCATTGTCTTAGATCTGTAGCCAAAGAGAGCATGATTGAGTGGTTCAGCCTTAGCATCTAATCTATGACTAAGAGGACCATGACCTAGGTAGCCCATATTTTTGACCAAAGTGCATCCTCTCCCATAAGCTTTAGGAGATGGGGATAAATTTTCATTATGCTTGTATTTTTCCTCCTTGTAAATCTAGTCTCTAATGGCTACCTCCTCTTTTTCATCTTGGATGGGCACTGAGGACTCTACAAATGTACCAAATAGATTCATTGCTGAAGATGAGGGATGCATCTCTTGTGAAGGTTTACCATAAGACCTAGGTGAGACTAGTAGTTTTGTGAAGGAGTCAATTTGATAACCCCCCATACCAAGGTCTATGGCTTTAAACTTATTCTGGCATTGTGCTAAAGTGGCATCAAAATCCTCTCCTTCTCTATTGAGAGGAACATGAGTCCCTGCTAAAATTGCATTAACAGATAATGTGCTATCCCTAGGTATATAAACTTCTACTCCATTATAGGGGAAATTGACACATTGGTGGTAGGTGGATGACACTTCTTGCATGTCATGGATCCACGGTCTACCAAGTAGGATATTATAGGCTAAAGGACTAGCATCAACAATTTGGAACAAAATGTCCTTTTCAACGGGGCCAATCCTAACAGGAAGGACGGCCAAGCCCTTGGAACTTCTTTATGCCTCATCATAGGCTTTAATGGTGATTTTCTTATGAGTATCAATAACTTTCTCAGAGTAACCCAGTATCTTCAAAAAAATCAAGGAACAAATATTGAGCTAAGCACCCCCATCCATCAACACACACCTGACATGGGTCTTGTGAATCATGACTTTGATATGAAGGGCAAGATTATGCAGATGGCTCAAGGCTTTGTCATCTTCTTCTAAGAATGTGAGGTAGTGAGGGCTAGTGAGGTGGTTAACCATATTTTGGAATTGGTCAACATCTATGTTGTTAGGAACATTGGTTGTATGCAAAGCATCCTCAAGGACACGCTTATGTCTTGGAGACAATTCTAGGAGTTCAAAAATTGAGATTTGAGATGGTGTTCTTTGTAACTAATCAACAAGATTGTAGCTCATTTTAGGATTGACTGCTGACTTGGTGGTGACATTCTTGGATGTCACTTGCTTGGGTTTGCTAGATTGGTTGGAACTAGGACCTCTAATAACCACAGGACCTTAACTTTGGCTTTTGGTGACAGCGTTAAGAGCTTGGGATGACCTTTGAGAGTGAGGACCCCTAAGCACCACCACGGATTCTTCATCAAATATAGGAGGACAGCTGACATCATGACTATAAGAATCTTTGTTTCGCATCATGTTGACATTTTCCTCAACAATCTCAAGCATATTAACCACATTTTTTGCACCTGTGTAGGTATAGCTGATTTTAGCCTTGCCATTTTTGGGTTTTGGGGTTTCCCCCTTTTCATATTTGGGTAAAGGCTCCTTGAATGCCTTGTGGTCCACATTTGTATTCAAACCATCAATTTGAAGTTTACCACTTTCAATAAGATCCTGGATAAGGTGTTTAAGTTTCTAGCAATGTTTGATGTCATGTCCAATGCCATTATGGAATTTGCAGAAAGCTTTTTCATTCCACCAATGTGGCTTAACATCAAGTATGTGGAATTTTTCTAGATCTTGTGGTTGTGCAAGATTATTAGCAATAAGGGTCTTGAAAACATCCTCATAGGAGTCACCCAGTTTAGAAAAATGTCGCAACTTTTTCTTGGGCTTTTCTTGATACTTAGGTTTATTCTCTTGTTGGTTGGAGGATGTGTTGAGCTTCATAGCTTGGACTACACTAGACAAGTGGAGGACTCCTTGATCCTTGGGCTAAGATTCCACAACTCCATCATTGACTACTTGCTTATTCTTATTCCAGTGTGAGTGCTTGCCTTTGTCCTTATTAGCATTGTTAGGATTTTGACCATTGTTGGTATTGCTATGTTTGGTCAAATTGCCTTGTTCTTTTAAGACATCCTCAATTTGACATGTTGTCTCAACCATAGTATCAAAGGAATCAAAGACCATTTTTTGAACCCCATAACGCATTTCAGGCACCAAATTACTAACAATGATGTCAATCCTTTCATGCTTAGGAATAGTCCTAGATTAGCGGGAGCACAATCATCTCCAACTTTGCAAGAAGGTAACAAAGGATTCCCCTTGGTTTTGTTTCAAATTGCATAAGTCCAACATAGTGACTGATCTTGACAAGTTGTATGCAAAATGTTGAACGAATCTATGGACAAGTTCTTTGAAATTTTTGACGGGAGGGGTTATGTTGGTAAAACACTCCATGGCTTGGCCTTTGAAGCTCCTTGGAAATAATCTCATAAGGTAAGAGTCATCTTGGTGGAACTCAAAGCTCATGATATAAAACTGACACACATGATCATGTGGGTCACCATTGCCATCATACTTGTCGTATTGGGGAATTTCAACTTTCCTAGGAAAATCCATCATAGTCACACTTTTATCGAAAGGATTGGGACAAATAGAATCAAGTGAAAAGGAAATTTGAGGTGCCAACACCTTTTCCATCATTCATTTGAGTTGCTTGATTTCCTCTTCTTGAGAGGGTCCTTGTTTCTTGATCCTCCTATCCACATCAAAGTTGTAAGGGACTCTAGCACCCTGGTTAATCAAAATCTCTAGGAACCTATCTTTATTTTGATCAAGGTACTTCTCCACATATTTTTGAAATAGTGGTTCTTGTTGCATTCTCATAAAGTCTTGATCATCAACACTTGCACTACTTCCTCCATGTTGAGAGCCATGATGAGCTCGTTGGGAGGGTTGTCTTGAGTTCCTAGGAGGTGTTCATCTCCTATGTTGTGAAATCCTCCTTCCTCTAGGACTAGGAGATCTTGAAGGGTTCCTTGACCACCTTCTACTTCTTGGGGTTCTTGAGGGAGTAGAGGGTGGAGATTCTTTTCCACTGTTGGTACCCCTTTTGTTAAATTGGTCATTGAGTTGTTGGGCTAAAAGCCTATCTCACTCTTCTTGGAATTCTTTTCTTCTCAATACCAACAAGGCTTGTTGCTCTTCCTCTAGGTGTCTAAACCTTTCTTCTTTAGCAGCTTGTTCATCCAAAAAGGCTTTCTTTTCACACTCAATTATTTTAAGCCTTTCATTAGCATATCTTGAGTTTTTTTTGAGTGGAGAGTTGGACCTTGAGTGCCTGAACAAGTCATTAGTGAATGAGGCATTCACATGAGCATCACCAGATTCATTGTTTTGGTCTTCATGTTGTGACTATGCATCTTGGTGAGCTTGCCCATAATGTCTTTCAGCTCTTTGATGGGCATCTAGATAGCTTGAGTTAATAGGGGGTGATTCAGGTTGATTATCATCACCAAACAACATGCTATCCCTATGTCTTTGAAAAATGTCATCAAGAGTTTGATCCATTGCTTCTCTTTGTTTCCTAGTCAAAGTGTAGCTCATGTCCATATATGATTGAGAGGATGGTGAAGAGGTACTCAACTCACTAGGATTGCTCTTTGGGTCAAACCAAGCCTCAGACTCACTCCTAGGTGATTGATCAAAGACAGGTTTCTTCCCCTTTCACTTTTGACGAGTTTGGACAAAGAGTAATTGTTCAAAGACAACTTGAGGTCCTTTTCCTTGACTAACTTGGCACCTTGTCATAATCAACATGAAAGAAAAAGACCCTTGGTGATAAGATGACCTTATGAAATGTCAATACCAAACAAGGATAGTGAAAGTGTTCAATTATCCAAAAAGAGATGGTAAGATAGAAAGTTGCAAAAGGTGCAAACCAACACTGCCACAGAGGTGTATACTAAAAGGATGAGTATCCTAACACATATGGACTAGGAGGATGGATTTTCCAAATATATAATTGAAATTGAATTTTGATGGAAGTGAATTGGATAAAAGAGTACTAAAACTCTCCAAGCGTGTTACCAAAGAATCTAAAGGTGTACTTTTTCAACAAGGATAATTCCTAACTTATCGATGCCAAGCAAGACTACTTTGTAAAATTAGAGAACACTAATTCAAGGGGTCTAAAATCAGGAACCCAAGGTACAAATAGGTTTCTAGTAGTAGAGTAAGTCACCTACTAAAATTTGGTTGACTAAGGAAAGACTAAAAATTGCATAAACCAGACAGGTAGCAAAAAGACTTTGTGCGACAGTTTCCAGGCTATTAGTGTGATAATTTTTGAGCAGATGATATTTTATAGTAAGTAGGGCAACAGTTTCCAGGTAGCCTGTGTGATAATTTCCAGGAAAGTAGTGTGATAGTCTTCCAATGATGAACTATCACATGATAATTCTTAGTATAATGTGCGATACAGTTTTAGGATCCTATGACTCTTGACCAGTGAGTGCTAAAAATCTCAATTTTAAGGGAAATTTGTTCAAAATTTCAGTTTGAAGGTTGGATTTTTTATTTGAAGCATAGTGACAATAGTAAATAGATAGGTTTGCAAATAGTAGGTGATCAAACATGTCATAAAACACTTGCACAAGGGCAAAAGAAACCTTGCCAAGACAAGCAATTGTGATATCAAAGCAATAAAATCCTATGAATGCTACTGTGATGTTTGATATTTGAGAATGTTTACATGGATAGATCACAATGAGAACACTTCAAGCACTTGCTAGCCTAAAAAATAAATGGCTCAATACTTAACAACTTGGCTCACACTTGATGTCCCATTGCCTCACACAAAGTGGTTACCCACAATAGATATTGTCTTTGTCATGGAAGTGCCAATGACACAACCAAAGGAACATAGATGGTGAGTAATCTTGGGGTGATCCAAGTTATTCCACTTGGATCAATCCTTGCACCAAGAAGATAAGCATCAAAATAGGGTGGCTTCTATCTATGGTTCTTAATAAGGGCTTCCATTCGTAATACCCCTCTTGCTCCCCAAAGGGACTCCTTACCTTACAGAAAGTAACGAACCTCATGGCCACAAGAATACCTTAAGAATTCTTGCTCAACACTTTCCTCATGGTCACAATCCCACAAGTACTCACATAAAGTGAAGACAAGTACTACATCTACCAAGGTTTTGTGTCCTTGATAGCCTTGAGTTTATAGTAGGTTGGAATACCTGGTGAAAAGCTTGTCTGCACTTGGGTCGTTCCTCTTGATTGCTCAAGAGCAAGCCTGCTAAAGGATTCTAAAAGCTAAACAAAGAGTGGATCAACCTTTGAGTATCAGGATTTCTATTTCATCTCAAGGGTAAAGAGCATAATCTCCTAGCTCAAAAATATCTCCCAAACACACCAAGAAAAGGTTCAATTACCCTCTTTCTTTCAAAATCTAAAGATGGGTCAAGATTTTCTGGTTCACCACAAGTGTGAAGAGCATACTTCTCCTACCACCCAAAGATTCCTACAAAAAGATATTAAATGCCTATGAAATGAAACAACTAGTATATGTCGCACTCAAAAGAAAGCAATTAAACAAGCACTTGATTAGTTTTTATGCATTGGGCAACCCTACAAAAACCATTTATGCATTTGAAGCTTTGACATGCATTCTTTTAGGCAAATAATCAAGCAATAGGAGCACCTACAAGCATCACTTGTTAGCCCTACAAGGGTTAGCACATCAAAAAAAAAAATCAAATGAAATCTGCAAATAGACCCCTATCCTACAATAGCAAATTAGAAATCTAAATCAAAACCAGGTAGATCTTGCAAAGAAATGACAAAAATTGCTCACTGCCAGGCCTGGGCGATATTTCTATCAGAGAAATAGTCATGTGATATTTCACTCTGTACTAGTGCGATATTATATATCTGTGCGATAATTCCTAATACCTGCATGCAACAAAGAATAGAACAATAGTGTGATATAATCTGTCAAAGCGTGTGATATTTTAACTGGTAAAATATCACACTAGTTTGTATGAAACTATATTATGACACTAGAAATTTGTCACATGATAATTCTGTCAGAAAAAACTAGAGAGCAAATTTCGACAAAATAGTAAGCAAATATTAACAAAAAAATGACGGAAATGCATAAAAGGAAGGAAAAAACAAGAATGTTCTGCCCCACGGTGGGTGCCAAAAATGTACACACTAAGATGTGCACTTCTCTAAGTCATTACTTCCAAGAGAATCCATGAATGGGAAACCTTGAGAAAGCAACCTAGAGCTCCCTAAGCATGGAGTCACAAGGATGTTGATGGTGCTCTCAGCTAGAGCTATTGAAGTATGCAACCTTGCTAGTAAACCACACAATGGGAGATTCAAAGAAACAAGGGAAAGATTGCCAATATCCTCAAGAATCAACAATGAGAATGCAATGAAATTCAAGCTAAGCTATGAATGAAGATGCAAGCTAAGCTATGGAAAGGAAAGTGTTACAAACCCTTGCTGATTAAGCTATGTGAGCTAATCTAAAGCATAAAGGAAACTAAGTTAGATGCCATTAAAGCTATGATGCAAGAATGCAAGAATGAAACTAGAATGAAAAAATGATCTCCAAAAGCTCCAAAGTCTCCAAGAAATCCTACAGCATAAGATTAGCATAAAAAGTTGGGGTCTAAGAATGAGAAAAGAGCTCTCCTTTTAAAGGAATTGAAAAGGAATGGACCATGGAGATTAAGAGGCAAAAGATTTAATCAAGGGTGGAGCTTGAAAGAGGAGCAATCCATGTGCACAAATATCCTCCAATGAGAAAATAAGAGTTGACTTTTGTGTCCATATGAGACAAAAAGTGCTTTTCTTCTTTTTATAAATAAGAATAATGCTTTATTTGTGCAACTTAGGATAAAAGGAAAAGTGGGGGATTTTTATGTATTAAAAGGGGAGGAAATTCTTTTTAAATGAATAAAGACTTTAGGATAAAATGGTTAGCCCAAGGAAAATAATTGAAAATGATAAAATAGGATTTGATCAAGGAAATTGATATAATTGATAAAATGTTGATTTTTGAAAATATTGATTTAGGGATTTGATAAATTACTGAATGGGGGCCCAAAATCTAGGTGACCATTTTAGGGTACATACAGTATCAACTAGTTTTGTTATGCTAGGTAGATCTCTTATTGCCTTAACATTCCTTATCTTTACTATGTTATCAAAATTGATATGATGTAGTCTTCTATCCCACAACCAACTGTCATCAACTTTAGCAACAAAACAACTTGCTTCTGAATTGAGCTGAAAAACATTACCTCTTGTCTTTGTACCTGATGCAATCATAACACCATTTTTGTTGTTAATGATGCATTTTTCATCTTTGAACTCCAACTCATAGCCTTTTCCAAGTAACTGTCCAACACTAAGAAGGTTATGTTTCAAACCATCAACATAAAGAACATCATCAGTATTGTTCTTTCCATCGAAAGTGATGGCTCCTCTACCAACTATAGGTTTAGGAGTGTTGTCTCCAAATCTGACCATACCTCCATTGTATTTGTCCAAATGAACAAACCTGCCTTTATCACCTGTCATGTGATGTGAACAACCACTGTCTATAATCTAGTCTGTCCTTATGTCAACTTGTGAAATCAATGCTAGCTCTTGATTTACTTTCTCATTTTTAAGAACCGACTTACTATTCATCTTGTCTATAATAGCAATTAATCCAATTTCTTATTCACCTAATTCTTCATCTGAAAATCCATCTTCAGCATAGTAGCATTCCTTAGAATACTTAGGCTTGTAATCTTTTTTGAATTTTTTTGCTCTAGTGGGACACTTAGATGCAAAGTGACCAATCTTATTACATGAAAAGAACTTAAATGGTAATTGACCTTCATATTTTCCTTTTCCTTTCTTTTCTCTTTTGGCAACCATAGCAATAAAATCATCTAGTGTTTTATCTTCATCATCATCATCAAAATTACTATAAGTGTTTGCAGATTTCTTACCATGAATTGTTGCTTTGAAAATTGTTTCACTCTTTAGTTATGTCTTCAATCTTGAAATTTCAAAAGCTGAGATCTTGTTGATCAAGGTTTCTCTCTTGAAATTTGATGTAAGTTTCATGGTCTCATCAAGGATGTTGATCTTGCTTTCATATTTAGGAGTAAGAGTAGTCATTACTTTATCCATAATGTCCTCTTTTGATATCTCTCCATCATTGTTCTTGATTCCAGCAATTGCTTCATTAATCCTCTGATTGTAAGCTCTGATGTTTTCTTTAGGAAGCATCTCTAATGCATTGTATTTTTTCTTCCATGTCTTTTTGAATGCATCCTTTACTTGTTTGTCTCCTTCAAATGTGTCTTCTAGGTGCTTCCATATTTTGTGGGTTGTATCTGCCTTTTTACTTTTGAAAATTCACCATCAAATAGGGCACTGATAAGGGATTCTTTAGAAATAGCATTATAATGAAACAATTCCTTTTGTGCATCAGTGGCATCATCTTTTCCAAGGTCTTCTAAGGTAGGAATCTTGGCTGCTTTGATAGTTACATTAAAAACTTCAAAAGCAATACACTGCAAGTGGGTTACCATCTTGTTCTTCCAATCAAGATAATTCTCTCCATCAAACTTAGGAATTTCTTTCCTGAAGTATGCCATATGATCAACCTCAAGCTATTAAACTTTCTCTCCAAGGCACTTGTCTCTAATACCAATTGTTAGGAATAGTCCCAAGAGATAACTGAGAGGGGGGGTGAATCAGTTATCTACAAGTTTCAATTCTTTATCCAATTAAGTATACTTAAACATAAAGCATAAACACAATGAAAGAAAACTTGAACACAACATGAATATTTTGGTTATGGGGAAACCCAAATAGGTAAAAACCCCAATGGAACTTGATACCCACTAATATTTTGTACTAGTGTATAATGATCCTTGTTAGAAGATCCTTTGCCCTATTAGGAGTAGCTTTACAATATATTAAATATGGTAGACCTGGTTAAGGGTCGGACCCTGTTAGGAGTCTTTTACAATTGTCCTTGTTATGAGAGAGGATGCACTATCTGAGAGCTCACTGCTCAAATGGGTGAAGGCTATAACATTCTGAATAATAGATATACCCTATATCTAGATCTTGGTGAACTGCGCTTTGACCTGCTCTCTGGATCAATTCTAATGAATAGAAAAAGTACCTTACTTGGTCACATAGACCTTCTTCTGATGGCTCAACACTTCACACACTCGGCTCTGCTCTACTTAATCAGCCATGAACCACACTCCAGCAATCACAAATGACTGCCTATAAATATCTTTCCTCTAAATGATATAATCAAGTGGGCTTGTTAGAACCACCTTAAAATCATATTAGAGAAACCATAATAAACTCCAAAAAACATTTTTTCAGCTCTATTATGCATGCAACTCATCTTGGGACCTGTCTAATAAAATAAATGTAGATGCACGCTACACATTGTCGGCTCTACCAAAACAACTAGAACTTTCTCTGTAAGCTGAATTAACTCATGCACTCTTAACCAAACATTAATAATAATTATCCAAGCTTAACTCCAAGGGTGCATACCCTCAAGATAGGTGCAACTCAAGAACCAATAAAATATCTATTGGCTCTTCTGAACAAACACAAGAAACTACTACTGGCGAATAGCGACTGCATAACTTCACTTGCATTCATCATCAGACTATGCGTCCATAACTAAAACATCACTAAAATGTCTTAACATATATCCAAGGGTACATGCCCATAGGACAACTGTATGAACAACCATACATAGAACATTGTCTATTACTCTATTAGGAACACTGCTAACATCAACTGCAATATAATTATCTATGTTAATAGTTAACCTTTGTGCCCATGATATCATGTTGATATCATGTCCATGCTACATATACTAAAATCTTACTACATAAGACTTCCACACATGCTACTTTCCATATGTTGTCATCAATGACAAACATACAGTCAGTATTGGCCTACAGGCAAATCTCCAATATCAAGATCCTGTAATAGCCAAGATGTTATATCTACCAAGCTGAAATGAAAATATTAAGCATTGACCAAGTCATGGTTTTGACCGAGTATGGGTATGTTGTAACTGAGTTTTCATGTGAAGGCTGAGATAATTGTATTTCACCTAAAAAGTGTATGAAGCATTCAATGATGACCTAATCTGACTATTTGAGTCTATAAAGTGAAATATTACCATTCATTCTCATTTCACCCAATGATTTGAGAATTTGTAGAGAGATTCAAAGGTGATTTAGAAGAGCGATTTGTGCTAATTTAGGTTTGTGAAGATTCTTACAACGTGTCATTGACAAACATTGTGAAGGATTGTTGAAACAAGGTATTACTAAGCTACTCAGTTTATCTTTTGAACCCTAAATTAGAGAAATGGCATCCACTTCATATGCAATTGTAATCACCTAAAAATGGACAAAGATCAAATCAAAGAAAACCAAGATCAAATCAAATAAAATCAAGTCAAATCAAAGCAAATCAAGGGCATAATTGAAGTAATTGAATCACAATGCACAATTGGCCAATCAAAATTAAAATCAAGTCTTAATTCAAGATAAATCAAAATTGAGAGCATTTTAATCAAATGTAATCAAATCAAAATACAATTAAATAAATGAATTGTATAGTATTGTATTAAATTAAAGTCAACCCATTCAAGGGGTACATGGCTAAAATAAATCAATTAAATCAATTAATAAATCTCAATTACTCTCAACAACCCAAAAGGAGAGGAAATCCAGGCAACCAATGAGATTTAAGGAAAGGCATTCACATGGATCAAGCCAAATTAAATCTCAATCACTCAAAGTGAAAGAGAATCTTAGCCATCCATCTTGTCTACTTGCCCCAAGCTTTGAGGACACAAAATTTGCATTGTATTCAAAGGGTGGAACCTGTTATCACTCAAAAAAAATTCCATGGTTGTCTGTCCTTTTCCTTTGGTCTCTGCAGTATTTTTCATGCCTCTGGCCTTAAACCCTAAGAAAAAATTCATAAACTAGCCATTGCATGAAAAACCCTTTGTTTTACCTTGGCCCTATTCTATTTTAACATTACCTTTTTGGGCCACTTAAGTTCCCTAAAACCCATGTGCGCAAATATTTCCTAAGTCTATCTGCCTAACACTCTACTTTTTTCATAAGTCCCGCACCTTTAATTTTTCTATAGTTTCAGCTTTAATATTTTCCTGGGCCTGGCTCTCTAACACCATCTTAATCCTACGGTGGGCGTAATTTCTTATAGGGTTTTGTCAGAGGCTTGCGATCTTACAATGACCGTTGATTCTCTTTCATGACATAATGCTTCAGACAGGCGGGTCCACTACCACATAAGCACAAATGGCACTTCCCTATTGGCCGAAAGAATCAATGAAGTGGCAGAGTTGTTAGAATGACCTGTGAAAGAAGAAAAAGTTACATGTCCTTTTGCTAGATTTTGTGATGTGGCACTCTCTCATTTGTTGAAGTATCCTATGCAGCATGGTTGGGTCATGTTCTATGATATCGGCTAAGATTCCAGATCGACGGTTGGCATATAAGCACATAGAATCTTTTGAGCCCTTCAGATCATGTGTCATCCATCTAATTATCTAGGTGTTCAGGTCAGTAATAAAAGGTGGGTCCAAAATGACATGTAGGTACAGTTGGCAATCTATGATTGGTCCATGATGCAATATGCTAGTAGTTGTCAGTGGGACCTGGTTTCCAGCTTGTCAAAGGGTCCTGGCATCTGCAGAAGATCAATGAAAAGCATAAGTTCTCATGGGATGTGTCAGAGGTTTGAGATCTTATGCTGGCTGTCAATTTCACCTTTTTCAGAAGTGGTAAAGTTTGGCAGGTCCACAACTACGTGTACTCGATTTGGCATCTCCTCATTGGTTGATGGAGGTTGACATGGAGCCTATCAGTGGGACCTGAGTCAAAAAGATTGATCGATGGTCGGCACATGATCTTATGGAATATTCTTGCTCCATGAGATCATATGCCATCTATCCATTTTGATGCCAAGGGGTTAGTAGGTCCTATGTCAATTATGATCGAGCAGGTAAGTAGCGAATGGTATAGTGACAAGTGGCATAAAGTAGGCCCAGGTGGGGGTCTAAAGTTTGGTACTTCGGATAAAAGTGTTTAGCGGCCCGACAAAATTCAAAAGGCTTCGCTCATTCATGAAGAAAAATAGTGATGTGCTAAAGGGTTTGGTGATTCAGCGAAGGAGTGTTCATGTAATCACTAAACCACATGGAGGAGAGATAAGTATTTTGCGAACTAGAAAAAGTGTTCGGTCACCAGTTCGCTAAATATGACTAGGGTCTTTTTAAAAGATAAATCATAAAGCCCGTGAAAAGGAAAGATCTGGCGGTCATGATATAAAGTTGACCTAAATTTAAATATGGACCACCAATATGCTGCTGGCACCATGGATATATCTATTGAAATTCAAATTCAAATTTACAAAGGGTTTCCAGTGACAGTAAGTACCAAAATTTATGGTTTTAGTGGCCTTTTTTGATTGGTTTGGTGGCGCTAGTTATTGCCGACTGATCTGAGGGTCTCTATGGTTGGTGGCATGATATTTTTGTACTAAGAGAAGTATGGTTTTGTGCTCGAGGTGTGTTTGTAGGTGGCCAATTTGACTGGTTTTCATGGCAATTCCTTGGTGTTCTGTACTGTTCTCACAAATTTTGATGATGGTAGATCTGTCTAAGATTCATTTTCTCTGAGTTGCCTATGTTTCTTCCCCTGCAATAACTTTTGTTGTATTTTTTATTGATTGGGTAGTTGGAACCCTAACCCCAGTCACTTGAAGCTTGATGCATCCTCTTTAAGGATTCCAAAGTGACTAGGGGTATAAGTAGTTAGTTTTTTGATAGAGTAAGGGTTCAGTCCTAAGGTTCTGTTCTAAATTTTGGTCAGTTCCAATGGTTGTGATTGTATGAACATTTGAGGAAAGAGGAGCTAGATTTTGGGTCTGTTTCTTATCTTTGTGTTGCTTTGATTGTATATTGATCTTGAATATGTTAATGAGAATGCTATTGAGTTCCAATCTTACATTTGTGTATGTCTTCTTGTTTTGGTTCTGAGCTCATATATGTTAGTATCACAAAGTGTATTAGCATATGGTAAACAAAAAGTATTGTGAAATTATCTCTGAGTTCCTAACAAACTTAGGATTAAAGTCTTCTAGCTGAGTTCAGTGAGTTTACAACCAAATAAGAATTTGATGTCCTAGTGTTTGAGGGAGAGGGGTAATAGGCAAAGCACTTATCCTAAGCCCAAGAGTGTTTGATTTAATATCTTCAGCTGATGTATGTAATTGGGTGACTCTTTGCCCTAGGTTAAGGCACTGGTCCATTCTCTGGAGGCATTTCATTGTCATCAACCACACACACCCAAATTTAAATGATAATATCTTTCAGTCAGTTAGTAAAGGACATAGTTGTATATTGTTTTGAGACTCCTTTGGAGAAGTGAGTCAAGGGTACACCCACCTGAGCATTAAGGCTCAAAGTGTAGGAGGATCTCATTGTTGATCCTTGTTAATTGGCTCTCTTCCTTGTAGACTTTGGAGTAGTGATAGAGTCAAAGTATCATTAAAGTTATCCATCAAAGTATAAATATACAAGTTGAAGATCAAAGGGAACAACCAATAGAATGGTGACTCTACTGGGGAGATTAACAATAAAGAATTATATTTGTTAGAATCTCTAGTTGTAGTTATCTTGCAAAGTCAAAATCTTATTGACCAGATTGATTTACCCATCCAAGTCACCAATAGAATGGCGACTCTGCTGGGGAGAGTCTAGAGATAAAAGTTTTCAAAGTGCACTCTTGTTTTCCTGTTGTATTTAGTTAAAGGTTTTCCCATCTAGGTGGGTGGTGACTCAAAAGGTTAAGAACCAGTGTCATAAGTTGAAGATGGACAAAAGGAGGAATACTAGGTCTTTTGTCAAAAAAAATCCAAAGATTGCTCTCGAACAGTTACCTAGAGCTGACAAGAAAAGCTAGATCAAAAGGAATGAAGAGTCTACCAGTGCTCCTCTGAGAGAACAAAGAAATACTAGAGGTAGAGCACCACATGTTTCCTCAAGTGAGGAAGGTTCACAAGATAGAAGTTCTAGATCAGATGGTGGTTGCTCTGAAGATAAATTTTATGATACCCTAGAAGCAGTATTTCAAGATAAGGGTTCATTACCTACAGGTCAGGATGAACATGCTAGAGAAAAAGGTTATGGGCCAAATCTAGATCTTGATGAGGAAATATTCAGAAGGCAGCCCATGGAACCAAGGTGAGTGCATTTCCCATATCAGCATCCTGCTGATGTAGAAGTATCATCAAGCTCTGAAGACAACATGATAGATCCACATGACCTAAATGCACTTAGGTTGTAGTTGGAAGAGTAGGATGCCATATACAAAAGGTTACAAGAGGAGAGAGAGGCTGAAAAAGTAAACACTCTAATGGAGAGGCAGTCTCTTTTAAGAAAAATTAATGAAATGAAGGAGAGAAATAAGATGCTTGCTTCTGCTCCTAGGGTGTTGCAGCATGATGTTTTTGGTGATCTTGAAGCTCTAAGAAGTGAGTAGGAATGCTTGTTGCAAGACCATGAGTTTGATGAAGAAGGCCCTATGATCATACAAGTGCAAAGTTATGCTCCTTTGCCTAAGGGTAGGAATGGACATGAGATCACTAGGCCTACTGTAGTTATTAATGAAAAAGGAAAGTAGAAGATGGTGGGTGCCCAAATAAGAAAACCAGTGGCAATACCATGGGTCCCACCACCTAAATCAAATAGGGAGATAGAGATAGAAAGAAAAAGAAAAGAGGATGAAGCTCTAGCTCAAGAGTTGGAAAGAGCTGAAGTTGATGCTGCTATTGTAGAGAAAAGAAGAAAGATCCAGTTCTTGAAGGCTTCATCAGCTAATGTTCATGGCCCTTCTGCTACTGAACTAGGTATGCCATCTATGAACACTGCTATTCCACTTAGCAATGCTACTACTAGTAATCTAATTCCTAATGTATCTACCAAATCATTTGTTGATCCTAATAGACAGTCAATTGTGCAAGTGGGTGGGAATGTAGATAAAAATAATAATTCTAATGGGAACACTAGTTTAGGATTTCAAAGAAGACCTATGCAACTAGAAGGCTATAGGAAAATTAGTTTTGATGGGATACCAGGCTACCCAAATGCTTTTCCAAATGATATAAGAGATAAGGTACCTAAGTTTGTTAGTAATAATGCTATTAGTTATGAGGAGCATCTTATGTTATTTTTTGATATGGTTAATGATTATGAGGTAGAGCATGAGGATGCAGTCATGAAATTATTTGTTCAATCTCTAATGGAGGATGCTAGAGATTGGTTTAAGAGACTTCCTGATAAATGTATTGATACTTGGGATTCTTTTGAGAGATGTTTTAAAGAGCAGTATGGTGATAGGCCTAATGCTAGTTTCATGTTGAATGAATTCAATACCATAAGGAAAAATTAGAATGAGTCTGTAGCTGAATTCAATATGAGATTTTAGAAGGGTATGCATAAGTTGTTCCAAGTTATGCGGTTAGATGACAATGTTTGTCTAACTACATACTTCAATGCATTTGATGGAAAAATGGGATACTTGTTGAGGGATAAGGAACCAAGAACTCTAAGAGATGCTTTTAGGATTGTTGTCAATATTGAGAATAATATGAAGATATCAAGGAAGTTGGGTGGAAAGAGAGATGACCTTAAGTTGTTTGGGGAAAGAAATACAAAAAAGAAAATGATAGGAATGTTGGAACTAGGAGGCAAGAAGAAGATAAATTGGATAAGGTGCTCAATGCATTGAAGGATTTGAAGGAACCTTCAAATAGGAACATTAGTGCTCCTACCAATGAAAGGCCTCAGTTCAACAACAATTTCAATAAGTAGAATAGATTGCAGAACTACCCCTACAACACCCAATGGAAGGATGGCAAGCCTGTTGTCCCTATTGCAAGAGGAAACAATGATAGAGGTGTCCCTGACCCTCTACAAAAATCTTCAATAAATGTCATGGAGGACATACCTTGGTGTGTTGCATGCCATTCCCCTCATTCTGCAGAGCATTGTGTGGTTGCACATTCTATGGCTGCAAATCAAGATTGTGGCAATGAGGAGATAGATCAAGAAGAAGATCAAGATGATGTTGGATGCAACATGGATACTTCATATCTAGGATATGAAGATGATTCTAATTTTGATGAAGAAGTAGATGTAAATGTGAAGAGACACAATTAGGCCCTTTTTCATCAAGAGGTTTTTTTTGATAGTGAAGATATTGATAAGAAGACATGTAACATGAACTCTTCTTCTGAGCCAGTAAATTTAAGAAGACCTTCTAGAGAAGAGATGGATAGGCTTACTGTAGAAATAATTACCCAAGGGCAAAATAGGGGCATGGTGGCAAGGGATACAAATGGAAAAGCTATAGGAATGTTTATAAAGAGTACCAACTCTGGAGAGCCTAATAAGAACAAATCAAAAGGTGATCACATGGTGAAATTCAAGAATGTAAAAGGTAAGAATTGTGAGCCTAAGGGAGTTGGAGTTGAAATATTTTCTAGTGAGATTGAGAAGCTAGTTAACACAATGGCTAAGAATGAAAAAATGAGGGTGGTCAATACACCTAATGTATCAGATAAGCAAAAGGACACTAAGGCTATACAAATTGAGGTTCCTCCCACTGCTCCTATTGATATGTTATCTGTAATGTCCCAAATTACAGTTAAGGTTCCATTGTCAGAATTGTTGAGGATCCCTGAACATAAGGATAGAGCTATTGCATGTGTAGAAAATGTTCATAATAATGATGTTGCATGCAATGGATTTTAGGATAAATCTTTAAAAGGAGTTTCTACTCAGGGAATTGTATCTCAAATTCCTCCTATATATTTGGACAGTTCTATCAATGCTAGCCTTGAAAACATTGATCCATTCTTTTTAAGTGTCCTTGTGAATGGAATGAAATTAAGAAATTGTATGATTGCTAGTGGTGTCTCTAATACTGTTATGCCTTTTAAGATTATGGAAAAGTTGGGCCTTAAATTTGATACAGTTCAAGGTAGATGTCGTGCAATGGATAAGAGGAAGGTACCAGTCATTGGGACTATCAATGCAATGCCATATAGGCTGGCAGCATATCCAGAGAAAGAGTTCACAATGAGTGTTTCAGTGGTGGACATCCCTCCTCATTATGGGATGCTGCTATCTAGAAGGTGGAGTTGTTGTCATGGGTGGAAGTTTGCAGTGTGATCTTTCCTATGCCACTTTCAAGATTGATGATCAGTTTGTCAAGATTGAGCGAGAACCAAGAGTATGCCACATGATTGAGAGAAGTATTGATAATGAAACTACATGTTTTGTGGATACTAATATTAATGCTTTTAGGGAAAAGATCCCTGTACTTAAGAAGGAACCTATTTTGTCACCTATCTTTGTTGAGGTAAGTGTTAATTCTATGAAGGGTGATTTGTGGGTAATGTACTTTGATGGTGCAAATTGCAAGGATGGAGCAAGAGTAGGTATTTTACTTATTTCTCCTAATGGAAACACCTACAAATTTTCTTTCACATTGAATTTCTTTTGTACCAACAATATAGCAGAATATGAGGCATTGTTGTTAGGACTGAGGTTGGCACAAAAACATGGTATTAAGTGCTTAGGTGTTGTTGGTGATTTTGAGTTGGTGGTGTCCCAAGTCAGGTCAGTATATGCTTCCAAGAACAAAAGGTTAAAAAATTATAGGAATGCAGTTTGGGATTTGATTGAACATTTTGATGCCTTCAATATTGAGTGGAAGGATAGGAGTAACAATAAGATGGCTGCCTTGTTAGCCAATATAGCAATCAATCCCAGTGATATTACATTTACTGGTATCTCTAAAGTTGAAATTTAGGCTAGGCCTAGTGTACCAGACAATATTGAAAATTGGCAAGTTTTTTATGATGATAATGATATCTTGAAGTTTATGAGTTGTGAAGATCAGTATCATGGTCATGAATTTGATTGCTCAACTTTGGTTGAGTCAATAGAAGTAAAAGAGGTTATCTTTGGCAATGAAGTTATTCAACTTAAAACTAACAAGGTGCCCAAGGGGCTTGTTGTTTTGGAAACTATCTTTGATAACCAGGATAGAGTTCAAAAGAATATCAAAAGAGAAGATCATGTTGATCTAGAGGAGATAAATCTTGGAACACATGAGGCACCTAAGAAGGTATACATTGGTAGGGACATGTCTCAAAATGTGAGAAAATATTTGATTGAGTTATTGATAAAATTCAGGCATGTTTTTGCATGGTCATATGATGACCTAAAGGTTTATAGAGAAGACTTGTTTCAACATATCAATCCTTTGAGGGGAGATGCTAAACCTTTTTGGCAAAAAAAAAGGCCTATTAATCCTATTTTGGCACCCAAGATACAAGAAGAGTTAATGAAGTAGAGAGATGCTGGAATTATCAAGCCTATAAGGCACTCTTCTTGGTTTTCAAACCTTATCCCTGTCAGGAAGAAGAATGGTGACATCAGGCTTTGTGTGGACTTCAGGAATTTGAATATCAGCTCATTGAAAGATAACTATTATTTTCCCAATATGGAAGCTATGTTGCAGAGAGTAACCAGATCAAAATTAATGTCTATGATGGATGGTTTCTTTGGTTATAATCAGGTAATTGTCAAAGAATCAGAGAAATTCAAGATAGCTTTTACAACACCTTGGGGGACATATGTTTATGTGAGAATGCCTTTTGGTCTCACAAATGTTGGTGCTACTTTTCAGAGAGCAATGGATGTTGCCTTTTAAGATTTTATTGATGATTTCCTTGTTGTTTATCAAGAGGATTTAACTTTAAGTTGCTTGGCCACTTAGTTGGGAAGTAAGGAGTGAGAATTGACCCTAAGAGGGTGGTAGCCATTGATAAGATTCAAAGGCCAAAGAATAGTAAAGGAATTTAGTCCTTTTTTGTTCAAGTAAACTTCTTGAGAAGATTTGTAACAAACTTTTCTGAGGTCACTAGACCTATATCCAAGATGTTAAAGAAAGGATCTGCTATTACATGGGAAGGTGAGCCTGATGAAGCTTTCAAGAATATCAAGCAAGCTATTAAAGATGCACCTGTGCTTAAGGCACCTGATTATAGTATCCCAATGCACATCTTTTCCTTTGCATCTTTTCACACTATTGCTACAGTTTTGCTACAAAAGAATAAGGATGGTTTTGAGAAGCCTATTGCATTCTTCAGTAAATATTTGTAGGCTACTGATTTGAAGTATGACATCATTGAAAAACAAGCTTATGCATTGGTCAAGGCAGTCAAGGCTTTTAGGTGTTACTTGATGGGGGCAGTTGTGATTGCTTTTGTGCCAAGTGCAGCTGTGAAGGATATTTTCTCACAGTAATAGGTGTCTGGAAGAAGATGTAGATGGATCAATAGGATCCAAGAATTCAATGTTGATGTCCAGATTACCAAGTTGGTTAGAGGATAGGGATTGGCAAAACTGATGGCTCAATCCAATCTTGATAAATATCTATAAAAGGAAGGCCAAAATCCTTCATAATTCATCAACCATACATCTGAGAAATGCATTGAACCTCTTGCAATTTGAGTTTAGAAAGGCATTTGAGAGCTTAATTATCATTTACTTTGCTAATTGTTAGCGATAGCATTGTTTATCTTTATCATTCTCATTCTAGGACTGTCATTAATGAGAGCTTGCTGAGAGCTTATTCATTAACATCTTAGTTAGAGAGCCATAGGATGCTTAATTGATCATTAATTTACTATAGTTTTCTCTATTGCTTTGTGGTTTAATTTAGTTACTATTTCAATTATTGATGATTAACCTTAATTCTATGAAGATACTTTTATTAGTATACAAAATGGTGCCCACCGTGGGGTTCTAAGCCCCATTTCATCATTTTCATCACATTTTGTAATCTTTTATCTTCACTTTTCCATGAATTTTCTATAGAAAATAGGTGAAGTCATGCATACAATCAATTCAGTCATGCCTACAGTCATTCTGATGATGCATGAGATCTCTGTCTTAACGCCTACTAGCTGATAACTCACGCCTGGTTGATCACTTCTATTCTATCTTAAATTCTTTCTTGTCGCTTGTGAGATGGATGCTCATGCCTGTGAGATAAATTTATCTTTCCTTTTTCTCATAAAGTCATGGTTGTGACTTAAGAAGTGTCACGGATCTCCTATCTATTTTTACCTGTGATCCAGCTTTTCTATGCACTTTGAAGAAATAGTCACGCCTAGTATATGCTATTTTACACCTAGTATTGTTAAATTGTCACTTCAGATAAATCATTTTCCACAATTTTAAAATACTATTCATGCTTGGCAATAAACTGTTTACGCTCGGTTAACTTTTGTTGTCGCCTGTGTCACTGGAAAGTGTTGCTTGGTATCATTAAAGTTATGCCTACAAACAATTTGATCACATGTATTAGCTGGACAATGTCGCTTTCTATTTGTTGTCTTAATTTGTTGTCAAATTTATCAATTCATTTATCTAACTCTCTGTTTGTATGTTTTGACTGTAAATGAGCAAGCACAGAAAGGTCCAAAAGCCAAAAAGTAGGTTTAATCAAGAAGAAAAGGCACTAGCTAAAAGGATCAAGAAGGAGAACTTTGAGCACATTAAGGCTATTCTTGAAGAATCACAAGAGGAAGAAAACTAGGTATACCAAAATTATCTTGCAATTATTGAAGCTTACAAAATGAAATTTGTTTCTATTAATTGGATTTTTACTCCTTAGCTCAAGTTTTTCCTTGAAAATTTGCAAATAAGGTGCTTAAAGTTCAGCCCAAAGTGGGATACACTTTCTTTTCCTGTGAGAATCCAACCCACTATAAAATGAAATGCATGCATCCTTAATGGGGTGTGTGACAAATGGATTTTAAATTTTTTGAACTTCCTCTAGTAGTCCTCATGGATTGCGCCAAATCATTCTTTTATGTGTGTGGGAAGCCCCTTAACATACTTGGGGGATGAAATTTTAAGATCTATTTGAATGGAATCTACACTAAATCCTTGATAAATTAGCAAGCCTACCTCATTAGAGCCATCTAAAAGCCAAATTTGACCTTAGGTAGATTTCTTGGAAGAATTTCTGGTGATAATTGATAAAATCATTGTTTTGTGCTTGAAGGTCTTTGATTACAAAAATAAAACATCCATTAAGATCCAAAAATCAATTAACAATAAAGATTCAAAAGAATATTCTATTCACAAGAATTAAAGAAATGGAAACATTATCCAACCAATTCTCATTAAGAACATTTTTTCCTTACCTCTATGATCAAGAAAAATAACATGAACGTCATATCTTTGATAATTCAAAATTTGATCAAAAAGAATATCATGAAAACCCTATATTTGATCAAGAATATCCTAATGATAAACCAATATTTGATGAAGAACCTATTTCAAAATATGAAGAGAATCTCATCTTTGATCAAGGAAATCAAGAGGAATTAGTCCCATATCAACAATACTCATCATATGAAAACTCTTTGAGAAACACAAACACATCTAAATATCCTTGGGATAGATCCTTTACTCCTTTGTGACAATCTTATGAATTAGCTTTGGAAAAACTCCTTGAAAATGATCTCACCATGTTTCCTCAAATCACTTCATGTGGTTTTATCTTTTTGAGAAACTATTGTGCATATCATAGACATAATGAGCATGAAACTTCAGATTGCATGGAGTTGAAACATAAAATCCAAAATCTTATTGATGATGACATAATTGAAATTGAAAATCCTAATGAATCATTTAATGAAGATAATACTCTCAAGCAAGATCAAACTTATGAACACATGTCTAGTAGTGGTGGTCCTCTTATAGCTTTCACCTATTCCACCATTCATCCATTTCATATAGAAGAAAAGCTATACAATATTCCTCCATCAAACAAAGATCCAAATAGTTTTCATAATGACTATAAATACCCTCAAGGGCTACCTCTAAAAGGGATCCAAGCTAACCTACATCTTACTACAAACTTCTTCCATGATTCAAATGTTATAGACCCTAAGCCTTCATGTACTACAATTCCTATCATTCCTATTTCAAATGAACCATCATCCCTTCAAGAATCCCTTGTGCAGATCCAAACTCCTACATTGTCCTTAGAAGTGGCTCCATGTTAAGAGACTAATCAAAATTTCAAAGAAACAAATCTTATGAAGGATCAAGATCAAGATAATATCCCTCTTTATCCTATAGTTGACCAAAGTCCCATATCCCAAGAATCCCATGATGAACCCTTCATACCCTTCCATTTCTTTCAAGAAGATATACTTCCATCTCAAACACCCCATATTCCTTCACCTCCTATATCATACCCATCTCCTAAGCAAGATCAAATTATTCCTTCCATCTCTAATGAACTTATTGAAAATCAAAAGAAAAGTATTCTTCCTAGGCTATCAAAAGATCCTTTTCAAGATCAAAGTACCCCAACATCCACTTTTCATAAGCCTCCATATCTATCTCAAGCTTCAATTGCTCATATCAAAGTCACTCCTATCAAAGCTACATATAAGCCTATTGGTACAAAGAAAAATCTAAAAGATGAAAGCCATGGCCATGAAGCTCACAATAAAGATGTTGATATCCTTTCCACATTACATTTATCTCCATTTTCACATAAGAATTATCCTTTTACATCCTCCAAATCCATCCTATATCCGAAAGTTTAAACCTTCATATCTTCCATCTATATTGGGCCCTTACATCCCTCCATCTCATATACATACCATCCCTAGCTCACAATCCACTTACCCTATATCCTATCAAGATCAACAAAGACATACATACTTGATAAAGCAAACACCCATCCATATAAACCCTCCATATGCACCCATCCATATGAACCATCCATATCAACCTTATTCATTCACCAATCCCAAGTCCTTTAGAAGAAATTTGAATGTGCAACATAAGAATCAAAAATCCCAGAATCCACTTATGTATGAAGAGCATCATTTCCCATCTAATCGACATGTGAATGAAATAAAAAAAGAAATATTCAAGAGACCACAAAGGTCCATTAAGAAAAAATAAAAATCAAAGAAAATGTGGGTTCCTAAATCCCTCATTGAAGAAATGCATTCTAAAGAATCCAAAAGGAAAGAAAAATCAAAGAAAGTGTGGATTCCCAAGTCACTTTTGAAGGACTTACACACAAAAGAGAACTAAAAGTTCACATTTAAGCTTCCAAAGGCTTCCACTTAACATTCTCACAAACATATTCCATCTCATCCATCCATTTTGAGTCCTTGTGTCCCAAGATCCATATCCTCTCTTACATCAAAGTCTCAAGCTATATCAACCATTTTTCCTCAATTATTCCACTACCCTTCAAGGTGTGTATCGATGTTGATCTTGATAATACTTCTTATCCTTCTATTCATCATCCTTCAATTCCCTTTTTCACACCAACACATGGAAAGACTTATTATCCTCTCATTCATTATCCTTCCATTTCCATTATCCAATCCATTTCATAAATCTTTAGCCAACCTCTACCTTATCCACCATATCACATTTTCATCACACTATCAACATCTTTGAGCATACCTTTCAACAGCCTTGGTACATCATATCATACCTTTTCAAGGAGTATACAAAGAGCACGAGGCTTGAGTCCATCCAAAAAGAGAAAAAAAAAGAAGAAAAGAAATCCATCCTACGGTGAAAACCACTTCTTGTGGCATCTTGGACAAGTACCATGATGAAAACCTGGCAAACAGGCATCATGCGTAATTCCTCTCTCTTGCACTCTACACTTGGGGGCAAGTTTCATCCATCATATCCTCCATCTTTCTACCATTTATCTCACTTGCATCTATAATTAATTTTTCACCTTTGATCTTGACAAGGTTGAACATATCCATGAGCATTAAGTATCTTGACATGAGTCATCCTATCCATCAACCTATTCACTTGTTGTGGTCACGCTACCTTATCATGATCTTGCTTATCCTAAAGCCACCTTCATTATTCCTAAGAATCCTTCCCATAATCCAAAACCATTCACTCATAGCCTTCACCACCCCTTTATCATGATTGTGTGATCCTACCCACATTGATCCCTTGATCTTGATCCAAATGAAAAATAAAATAAATGGAAAATATGTTAGAAAAAGTCTCTTGATATGTCCACTCCTTTGGACCATTGTCATGACACCAGGTCATTATTCCATATGCTATCCAACACCACATCATTGGCCTATATTGAGATATTATTTTTTCCCTATCTTGGACAATCTTGAGGAGATGGTCCTACGGGTAACACACTTGCTTCATCCGTCTTGGCCTATTCATCCAGCATCCATCAATTCACAAATCCATCTTTCATGTCCTATACCTTGCTAGACATTGGCGACAAATTTAATGTGATCTTGCTTAAGAAATAGAAATCTCTAAAATTCTAAAAAGGTGAAAATGTTCCTCAGATAATTCAAAAACATCAAAAATCTTGAAAATCAAAAATTTCTAAAAATCCAAAAAAAAAAAAAAATCTCTAAAAATTCCAAAAACATCAGAAATCTCTAAAAATCCAAAAAAAATTGAAAATCTTTTAAAAATCTAAAAATTGCAAATCTTAAGTAAACTCTCAAAAGTTGCATTGCCCAACAATGCACGATCTTTGCTAAATCAAACTAGGGGCACCAGTCCAAGTTTAATGAGCTTATCAAAGCAAACATCAATTGGCTCAAATCATTGCATCAAAATTGAAAAATGGCTACACTTGAACTTCATGATCGATATCACATTTCAAACATCCAAATACTTGATCTAAACAAAAACATTTGATAAATCAAATCTAAATCTAAAAAGCTTAATCAAATCAGATCAAAATCTAAAAGGCTTAAACATGACTAAGGATCAAAGCGGATGAAGTTGTTGAAATATGGATCTACAAAAAAAAGAAAAAATGTTCAAAGTGTTACTAAATTTTTGGAATCATGTCCATTTAGGAAATCGATGAAGTCTTGGACTAGATGAGCGATGATGAAGACATGATATTTTCTTGATTTCTTCTTGACTGATTTCCATGTTGATTCATAGCAGTATGTGAATCCGTATAATGACATGATCATCAAAGAATCATCGAGGACATTTGTATATGAAAGGGATCAATTCTTTGTTTGTTTACTTGCAATTGTTAAAATTTGAGGAAAGCAGTATTCATATCATCATGGTTGAACTAGTGAGGGTTGTACCAATTTCATGTTCCAAAAGCTCGATGATGAAAATAAGCTTCCAAATTTTGAATAATGATAGTTAGCTGGATACATCTTAGATTAAATACATTTAATGTATTTTCCTTAGCTCAAAAACTAATCTACAAGAGGAAAGCTAAAGGGGGTAGAGTTATCATCATCAAAAGACCAAATAAAGATACATCAAATGATCAATGATATCATCAACGATACATCATCAAATTTCCATCACTATAATCAAAGTCTTGATCAACATCATCAATGTCTAAAGTATCCATCATCAAAAATCATGCTCAATCTGATCATCAAAGGTACATTAACATTATCAAATGTCTAATCCATCAAATGATTCATGCTTCATCAAGGAAATCATCAATAATCAATCATGCTAATCAAATAGGGGTAACCTAATTCTATGTATCACCTTCTCTTCTATCAAATCCCTATTTTTCATCATGAGAACATCCAATCAACCCTATATCATCAAAACATCTAATAATCATGTATCAAATATCAATCAGTCAAATCATCCAAGTGATCATCTAATGTCAATCAAGTTATCCTATCATCCATTTTCTCATCTTGAGTGCATCAAATCTCCTAACTCTATATCGTGAGGAAGGAAAATCATTATTTTGTCTCTCTAGATCTTGAGAATGAAATATCAACTCATCAACTTATCCTATCAGATTGACATCAACATCAACCAAGTGATTTTGACAGACATCAAACGATACCAAACCATCATCAATTTATCTAGAGCATCAATATCTTATCAATCACGTCTTTTATCATCAAATTCTCTCATGACAGGGGCATTTTCAAATTTCTATATCGAGAAACAAATCAAAATTTCCTGATCTCAACCAAATCATCCAAAATCATTTTGATTCATTTCCCGAGGGGGCATACCATTGGAAATATCAAACATCAGCATTATCATCAAAAATCAAGAGACTGATCATCAGAATTAAAGCGAAAGCTTTTATCAGGAAATTTTTCATAATCAAAAAAATGGGGCATCACATTGAAATCAATCATCAAATCAGGTATCATATTAGGATTTTCCATCAGGATCAAGCATCATATCAATAACCATCATTAGAAGGAGCATCATATCAGGGATTAATCATCAAAAGGACTATCTTATCAGAATGATCATCAGAACCATATCAATTGAGAGTTTCATATCGATCATATTTGTAGCAATCTCATATCAAAAATCAAAGGATCGACCATCGAAAGATATCAAAAAAACATCAAGGATTGACCATCATTGAATTAGGACCTATCATCAAGCAAGCTCAGAGTATTCTTTGAATCGACATGCTTCGCACATCAACTCAAAGAGGGGCATTTGTAATCACCTAAAAATGGACAAAGATCAAATCAAAGAAAACCAAGATCAAATCAAAGAAAATCAAGTCAAATAAAAGAAAATCAAGGACATAATTGAAGTAACTAAATCACAATGCACAATTAGCCAATCAAAATTAGAATCAAGTCTTAATTCAAGATAAATCAAAATTGAGAGCATTTTAATCAAATGTAATCAAATAAAAATACAATTAAATCAATTAATTGTATAATCTTGGATTAATTTAAATTCAACCCATTCAGGGGGTACATTGTTATAAATAGGGAATACTAAGAGGGGGCGGGTGAATCAGTATTCTACAAACTTTATCTTTTGCCCAATTATGGATATAACAGATTATCTTTATACATGCATAACATAAGAAGCTAAACAACATGCATAACAATAAAGAACTCATAACACATTATTTGTTCTCGAGGAAACCCTGGCCAAGGGAAAGACCCTGTGGGGATGGTACCCACAAAGATCCACTAATCAAAAGTATCATGTTAAGGATGTTGACCCTGTTAGGAGTCTATTACAATCATATAGTGTATCAGTCCTGATTAAGGGACTATAGGCCTTGTTAGAAGCCTCAACCCTGTTAGGAGTTTTAGTACAAGATGTGATTACCAAATGAGCCCACTGCCCAAACAACTAATGTACAATATACACTGATTACAAAATAGGTTAAGGTACATAACCTTATACTGCTAACATCAATATCACTTCGTTGCTCTTTCACTATCGCTATTACATATGCTTCATATACTTCGCATCATACTACTACAATTACTTTCTTACATTTCATTACAATTAAAATTAAATTTACATTTATACCAATAGATTTATCCAAGAGTTACCATCTAGGATGTCATCCCTTTATATTGTTAAGTCATTATTTTGATAAACAAAATAATCCCTTAACTCTTTACTAGTTTTGTCTTCATATTTTGTCATGTCGGCTTCACACTGTCTTCGATAAAACTTTTATAACTTCTTCCGTACATGTCATACTAACTTGCACTCTAAGATGGGTGATCAATAGACATCATAGATTCTATGTTCAATTGCACAAGCACTGAACTTACTCTAGTCAATGTTGCAAATAAAAACTGTGTCCAAGTTCACTAGTAAAACACTGTCTCACATTTAGACAAATTTGCAATGCGCTCTATCATACTTTCTCTCTGACCTATGTGATCTTCATGTGGATCATATGTTTCCATAATGACAATATCTATGAAATCAACTCAGCCAAATTGCCAAAAATCTCCCCCTTTGTCATTGGTGGCAACATATGAGAAAATTGGCTAAGTGTACAACCCAAAATCTCAAAATTGTTCAAAACTATGGCCATAGAATAAACTACATACTATCCTTATAACTCCTCAAAAATATTATTTCCTCTAATATAGTACTCCCCCTAAGAGTAAAAACCCTTATCATATACTATCAATTTTCTTCTATATATCTCTCTCTTCCTTTGACAACAATACCAAAATAAGGTAGGGAGGGTCACAAAATTGTATCACAAAAAGTTATACCTCAATTCATTTATTGCAAAGCCGGTAGGCTTGCAACACAATCTACAAAATCTATCTTCATGGATTCTATCTCCTTCTCCCATGATTTCTTAATGGAATTTTCCACATTAAGTAGTGTGCTTAGTCCATAAGAAGCAATTTGACATGCTTGGAGGTTTTCAAAGTTAAATTTCTGAAAAGATGTCTTTGCTGAAAGACATTCTTCAAACTATTCTTCAATTATGCTCAACTTCATAGAAGCATGCTCTCTCAAAAGAGTGTATCTTCTCAATTTCCTGTCTTTCTCATCTTGTACAACTCTAATTTCATCATACAGTTTTCTAACTTTCTTCTCAAAATTACAGACCTTCACATTGGGGTTAGACAGAAGGTTTGTTTCATTTAGAATATCTGCTTCCTTCAACTTTATCTTCTGATCTTCCTCAGCTGTCAAAGTCTCTAATTTTGTACACTATATGTAAAAATATTTACCTATTTCCAAGTGCTTCCTCAAATCCTTGATACAGATATCAAGAGTATTGATATCATTGTTGATATACTGACTAATGTTCAAAAGCATTCTAGCTTCATAGTCTACTTGTGCTTTCACTTTTGGAATATTAGCTAGGTTTGTGAATTCATTATCAAAGGTGCTCATTCCCTTCTATGCCTTCTCCATAGGGTCTACTTCTAAAATTTGTGTAGTTACAGTACTTTGTAACTTCTCAGTTAGTTCCTTCAAACACCCTTAAAGAATCTTCACCTTCTTATTCTTACCAATTATTTTGTTTAAGGATGTAATCATTTCTAACTGATCATCATCATCTACTTCTTTTCCCAAATGCTCAATCATAGATCCAATTTGAGTCTTCTTTCCACTCTCAGGAGTAAGACTGATATCTTCTTTGGTGGGAATGGGAACTTGTTATTTTGTAACTAGTGGTTCCACAATTGTGGTCTTTGTCATTACTTCTTCTTTCGTAGCTTCCTATTCTTCAAAGGCCGAATTGTCAACAATGTTCTCCAAATTCTTGAATACATTTTCATCTATATCCAAGGTGATTTGTGTACCTTCTACATTCATTGTTTCATCTTTGATATTAATAGCTGGAGAAGAGGGAATGTCCTCTTGTACCTTCTCACCTACTTTCTCTACTACAACTGATGATTCTCCAACATATTATGCCATAACTTTGATAATTGCTTATTCAATCTCAGAATTTACTTCTTCATACTTGCCTCCCATAATCTGAATTATTCTCCTTTTGGTTCTTAGATGGATGCTTAGGGCTTTCATGATCTGATTGAAATGAACTTCATCTCTTATCTCACAAAGCTTCCTCACTAGATTTTCTATGATAGTTGTCTCTTCCTCTGATGCTCTCTTCTTCCTATTCAGAAGTTTGTTATAAAGATCATCAGTTATCTATCCTTGAATAGTATCAAACTTCTTGCTAGTCAAGATCATATGCTTCACAACTGCATTCTCTAGATTAAGTCTATCAGTATAATCATAAATGTCATAATATTTGTGATGGAATATGGATGAAGTGACTGAGAGGGGGGGGGGGGTGAATCAATCAACCATAAAAACACCTCATAATTAATTCTTTGCAGATTCCTTAGGATATCTTAACAATGTTATCTGTTTTAGCACTCGGTAAATAGATTGCAGTAACTTTGAAGATGCAGAAAGTATTAGCAATATTATCTTTAGATATTCATCAGCACATGTATATGATTGAGAAAGCAATTAAGAACACAAGAGACACAAGATTTAACGTGGAAACCCAATATGGGAAAAACCACCAATGTATCTAGATACTGATTTTCACTTTTCTGAAGTGATGCCCGGTTAGAAGCCAACCCGGTAAAAGGTTACAAAACACACTGTTAGGTGTGACCTTGTTAGAGGATTTAAAACACCCTGCTAGGAGTGGCCTGGTAAGAGGTCTTGAAAACAATTCAATGGAATTGTCACCTTGTTAGAGGATTTACATTATGGTTGTTAAACCAACTCGGTTAAGAGATTTAGAATTCACTGTTACAATGATAAGAAGGTAACTATGAAAAAGTAACCTGTATAATAATGCAACTGTCTTGCTGATTACAGATCTCTGTTCTGCATAAGTCTGATCCTTTCTGATCAAATAAATCTCTGCTGCTCCTCAAGGATATCTGAACATCCTTCACAAATTCGCATATACCTTTCCTTCTTTCCTTCTGTAAATCTTCTGCTGTATATTTCTTATTTACTTTTCACATTTGACCTTTTATTTATATGATTTTGGATTTGTCAAATCGACATTATTTAGTATAACAGTTGGCTGAAATAAGCAAACTCTATTTGCAAAAATCCTTCAAGGGCCGACAGTACTCGGTGACCATAACTTTCTATAATCTTTCGGTGACCAAGGGAACTCGGTAAACACCGACAATCCTTTACCTTTGATAACCGACTGAACTCGGTAAACACTAACTTTTCTTCGATGACCGACTAAACTCGGTAAACACTATCTTTCCTTCGATGACCGACTGAACTCGGTAAACACTATCTTTTCTTCGATGACCGACTGAACTTGGTAAACACTATCTTTCCTTCGATGACCGACTGAACTCGGTAAACACTATCTTTTCTTCGATGACCGACTAAACTCGGTAAACACTATCTTTCCTTCGATGACCGACTGAACTCGGTAAACACTAATATTCCTGTCTGGCAGACCGACTGAGCTCGGTAGGAACTGATTGTTGTGGACTATGACATAGTGTGACATCAAAGACAATACATAATTGAGTAGCAATTTCCTTCAGACAATTGTTTCCAACAATTTGTTCATTCTTGCAAATTCACCATTCTCAATAATCTACTCATTAAGCTTTTCAATTTTTGGTTTCCAAGCTTTCTTCTTAGCAGTGACATCATCTTTAATTTCTGCAATCTTTCTTGGAATAGGTTGCACTAGAGTTTTATGCCTCTTTCCTGGTCTAGTAGCACTCTCCTTAACTCTTTTTCTAGGTGTGGAGGAAGTGGATCTAGTAGACATCTTTGTTTCTATGTCCTTCTCAAGTACTTCCACTTTCACCTTTACTTTTGGTTCTTCCTATGGCACTGCAATTGATGATAAAGGAGGGATAGACAAAACTTCTTTTTGTCCACTCTCTCTGATTGCTACTACTGTCTGCTTTGCTACCAAAAACTCTCTCTCTGTCATTCCTGTATCTTTTAAGATTTTCTTAATGGTGCTCTCAACTCTCTTCTTAGACTCTTTCTCTTCAATTAGAATCTTTACGGAGTTGAAGTTCTCCTCAAAGGTTCCAAACTTGTTACACTGAGTGCCCAACTTACACTTCAATAATCTGCTAACATACTCTTCATTTTATACCTCAAATATTTCATAGCCAAGAGGGTCTATGAATTCTATTATAGGCTCTACTGCTTCAATATAGGTAAGGTTAGTATCCACCATAAAAAATATATCATCTTTATATTTTTCAACAAGAGACTTAGGGATTCTTGATCTGCTAGACACAATATTCTAAAATCTCTTAATAACAAGTACTACACTCTCATTAACATTATCAATAACATGCCTTCTATATATTACATTAATCCTTTCCATTGTAGTTTGTCCATCATTCTAATCATTTCCTATGGTGTAAGGAAATATCCTCAAAAGATGAAAGAACTTGTATGTGATTAGGGATGAGAACCTAAATTGTGTATACTTAGTTTTCTTGATCTTCTCCTAGTTCTCAAACAATTGAATTCTAAGAATTTCACACATATCAACTAGTACCTTGTGAACACACATAAGATAAGCTGCATGTACCATTCTAGCTGCCATGTCATCTTCTCTTAAATTTGCACAAAACTTAGTGGTTAGGATCTTGCATATGTATCTCACATCAACTTGTTTGATCTTAATAATCACAATTCCTCTACCATTATAGGATGAATTTGTGTTGTCAATGACTATTTTTCTCATTAAAAGGAATAGCTCTAGTCTTAGATAATCCAGTCACTTCATGAATCAAATCAGCTATAATATCTATCACTCTGTCTTCTAGCCAAAACTTTCTATTATGAATTCTACTCAAAATAATCTTAGTGCATTCTTCATTATCAAATTCATACTGTAATCCATATTTGACAATTTCATTGTGTTCCAAGTATTCAAAACCTTGTTTGAGTGTCATATCCTGATTGTAAATCTTTTGATATTCATCTATGAAATCACTATCATTTACTGTCTCTAGTTTGCATCCAAGATAACTTCTGACATTCTCTAAATGTAAAACTTTATGTGGTATGGATGATAATGAATACCTAGGGTCTTCTTCCAATGGTTCTATTGGGTCCCTTTTCAATTTAGGTCTATTCTTATCTTTGACATTGTGTATTAAGGAAACATACATGATTTCTTCAAATTCCTTTACTGATTCAAAGATTTGTCAAGTAAAATACCTCAATTTCATGATTTAAGGGCTTGCGTAGATTCGGCACAAAATTCTTCTCCAAATCCTTGCAAAATGCTTTCTATCACTGCTCTTTGATCTCCTTGACACTTGAATTCACTTTGATGATCAAATGATACCGATCATAACCTTTTATTAATTCAATCTCACTTAGATCTGACATCGCATTCAATTCTTTTGCTGCTTCTTTCCAAAAAGTTGTCTCTGCTAACTTGCAAAATTTAAAACTTCTTGCGATCTTGAAAAACATAATATTTTTCTTTGCGCTCTTAACCATAGCATTAGAACATCATAAACTACCTTGCATTAACTGTGCAAGACTCAGTTCATCATATATCTACTTCTATACTAAATCTAAGTTCCTATTCTACTGCAATTTACATGAATTAAGTACTTTGAGATAGGTCAGGTAAAGATTCATTCTTACCTTTCAATACTTGACCTTCCTGATTACCTTCAATGTTGAATATGTCTCCTTGATCTTTTCTTTTGATAAAATTCACTTCATCTGAATTACTACAGCATCCTTTCTGACTGTTACTAGCATCTTCATTTCTTCTTGCATGATTCCTAGGGTTAGGATTAGGATGAAAAACTCTATTGTTCATTCCGCAAAACCTTGTTGTATGTCCAATCTTGTTGCATATCTGACAAACAATTCCATTATTTCCATATATTGGTCCAGGTTGATTGATTTGTGATCTTTAGTTTTTAGCAATGTGTCCAACCTTGTTGCATCTATAACATAGTACTCCACTTCTTCTATTGATATCTTCAGTAGGTTTCTTATCTACATTGTTAGTATTCCTAAACATTCTACTACCATCATTATTCTCAATAAATTTAGGTTTCCTACAATCAATATCTCTATGTCCAAAACCATGACAATTGTAACAATAACCATTAAGAGGTTTAAATTGTTTACCTATGCAATCTCTCTTCATGTGACCAATAGTATTACAAGAAAAACATCTACCTTTGAATTCTCTTTGCATACCTTTGGGTAATTCCTCTTGCTTCAGTGATTCTTTTTCTTTAGGTGTATCTTTAGATTTGTTGATCTCATCAAGCTTCTTCTCATCCATGCTTTCAGATATCTTCAGATCTGATTCCTTGCCTTCATCATTTTCTTTGAAAGTGTTAAATTCAAGACCAGTCTTATCATAGAATGGTTTTTGATAAGATATTTGTTCATCAATCTTTTCACTAGTTGAATATAGCCTTTCAAGTTGTTGTTTGGATTGAGTCATTTCACCTTTCACAATCTTATTGTATTTCTCAAGTTCATCATATTGCAAATTGACTTTCTCAAGTTCAGATGTTACTTTAGAAAGTTTAGATTTTAGTCCTTCATTTCAGTCTTTAGACTTTCATTTTCAGATTTCAGATTTGCTTCATTCTTTCCATTTCCATCTTTCAAACTAAGCTTCAAATTTGCTATCTTCAATTCATGCTTAAGGATTTCTTTTTCTTTTTCCACATTGTCATCACAATCTTCAATAAAAACTTCAGATTCTTTTTCAGATCTCAGATATTCCAATTTTTTTTTTAGTTTCTCAATGAGGTTCTTCGCATCATCATACTTTCTTTTCAAAGTATCTTTTTCAATAGTAAGGAAGTCAATCTGTTCAAGAGCTTCTTCAAGATTCTTTTGTAGTTGATCCATATCCATAGAGATCTTACTCAAGCTACTACGCTTTCCCTAAATGATTCTTTTCTGAGTAACTAAGCTCTGATACCAATTGTTAGAAATAGGGAATACTAAGAGGGGGGGTGAATCAGTATTCTACAAACTTTATCTTTTTCCCAATTATGGATATAACAGATTATCTTTATACATGCATAACAATAAAGAACTCATAACACATTATTTGTTCTCGAGGAAACCCTGGCCAAGGGAAAACCCCGGTGGGGATGGTACCCACAAAGATCCACTAATCAAAAGTATCCTATTAAGGATGTTGACCTTGTTAGGAGTCTATTACAAGCATATAGTGTATCAGTCCTGATTAAGGGACTATAGGCCTTGTTAGAAGCCTCAACCCTGTTAAGAGTTGTAGTACAAGATGTGATTACTAGATAGCCCACTGCCCAAACAATTAATGTACAATATAAACTGATTAAAAAATAGGTTAAGGTACATAACCTTATACTTCTTGCATCAATATCACTTCGTTTCTCTTTCACTATCGCTATTACATATGCTTCATTTACTTCGCATCATACTACTACAATTACTTTCTTACATTTCATTACAATTACAATTACATTTACATTTATACCAATAGCTTTATCCAAGAGTTAAGATCTAAGATTTCATCCCTTTATATTTTTAAGTCATTATTTGGATAAACAAAATAATCCCTTAACTCTTTACTAGTTCTGTCTTCATATTCTATCCTGTCGGCTTCATAGTGTCTTCCATAAAACTATCATAACTTCTTCCGTACATGTCATAATGACTTGCACTCTAAGATGGGTGATCAATAGACATCATAGAGTCTATGTTCAAGTGCACAAGCACTGAAATTACCAGTCAATGTCGCAAACAAAAATGGTGTCCAGGTTCACTGGTAAAACACTGTCTCACACTTAGACAAATTTGTAGTGCACTCTGTCATACTTTCTCTCTAACCTATGTGATCTTCATGTGGATCATATGTTGCCATAATGAAAACATCTATGTAATCAACTCAGCCAAATTGCCAACATAAATGGCTAAAATAAATCAATTAATAAATCTCAATTACTCTCAACAACTCAAAAGGAGAGGAAATCCAGGAAACCAATGAGATTTAAGGAAAGGCATTCATATGGATCAAGCCAAATTGAATCTCAATCACTCAAAGTGAAAGAGAATCTTAGCCATCCATCTTGTCTACTTTTCCCAAGCTTTGAGGACACAAACTTTGCATTTTCTTCAAAGGGTGGAACCAAGGACTCAACCAAGGCTTAATCATGATCAAACACAACTACACCCCCTACCATTCGAAAATCTATAAAAGGAAGGCCAAAATCCTTCATAATTCATCAACCACATATCTGAGAATTACATTGAACCTCTTGCAATTTGAGTTTAGAAAGGCATTTGAGAGCTTAATTAGCATTTACTTTGATAATTGTTAGCAATAGCATTGTTTATCTTTATCATTCTCATTCTAGGACTGTCATTAATGAGAGATTACTGAGAGCTTATTCATTAACATCTTAGTTAGAGAGCCATAGGATGCTCAATTGATCATTAATTTTATATAGTTTTCTCTATTGCTTTGTGGTTTAATTTAGTTACTATTTCAATTATTGATGATTAACCTTAATTCTATGAAGATACTTTTATTAGTATAGAGCAACAATAAGGAAGCAAGGGAAAGAGGTTCTAAAAACCCAATAAGTAAGGAGTAATGTGTGTAAACCACCAAAATTCTAAGTTGTACAGGAAAGTGCGGTGAAGGGAGATCTCATGGGAGTCCTATCATCAATTCCACCAAAAGTATTGATGATACATGATGGTGCACACATGCTACATGTGCAAGATTGGAGATATTGGTGATTATGAGTTGAGGGAAGTTTATAACAAGTTGTGTCATAATAGATTGTTGAAGGTGGACCATCAACACATTGCTGAGAAAGGGTTAGTGTGTGCCCTATATTTCCCTTGCAACTTCAAAGTAGAATGGGATTAAGATAGTTTTGAGTAGAGTACACAACATGCAATTGTGGTTGGAGAATGCGCTAGTTAATATCACCAAAGAAATGATTTACTGAGTCACTGGTTATCCTATTCTTACTAGGAAGAAGACAATGAGTTGTGAAAGCAAAGAAGTAATCTAGGGTAAACACATTGGTAGTATGGAACAAAAGAGGAATGACAATATCTACGATCACAGATCTTGTGATAGATTTTGTGGTAATGGTTATTGCTCACAAGTTTTATTAGTCAACCAAGATGGATAGTGTTGTCTGCATTGCAGTAGATCATGCATAGAAAATGGCGAATAAAGATCATACTTATGATCTTGCCGAGTTGCAATTGACTAAACTTTTTTAATAAACTTACATCAATTAGGAAGGCTAAAAACTCAATGTGTAATTTCGGTTCCCTAATAGTTTGTCTATTCTTTTATGTACAAAATAATTTTCCTACTATAGGAGATGTAGTATGGACTCATGACTGACCTGTGACTCAACAAGTTAATAGATTTATTCAACAGTTAGGTGATAATTTTGATAGTGTGATGGAGAGTTACTTTTTTGAATTTAAGAAGAAAATGAGGAAACAAAAGTAGAATTCATGTATCCCTAGTAGAAAAAAATTACAATGATATTTGTTTTCTGGTGGATACCAACAACACCTATGTTCAAGTTGTTATGCCTAGGGTAGCATGGCTAACACTATTGCCCTATGAGGTCAACATAGATGAGACATAAGGGTATGTGCAGGATCATCGTATACAAAACTATGGCCTTAAGTGGCAATGAAAAATTAGAAAATCAGGGTTAGTCAACTTGATGTAAAAGGTTGAACATCTTATGAACCTTATGTGAAAAAGTTGTAATAGTAGAATCTGTAGGAAATTGAATTTAGTTTCTAAACTACTACCCCTTGTTTGAAATTTTTTTTGTCTAATTATTCAAAATTTAAGATTTCAATGTAGTACTATGAAAATTTTAGGTAAAAGATAAAGAGTACATGTATGTCTAAGAGAGGAGAGAGGAGAGAGGAGAGAAAGAGAGAGAGAGAGAGAGAGAGAGAGAGAGAGAGAGAGAGAGAGAGAGGTGCAGGAGCACCTAGACATAAGGATATTTTAATTATTTAATGTAAATCCATATGTTTGGATGTGGTATTCCATGTAATGGAATCAATTGTAATGCCTAAGGGCACTAAACTTGTGAAGTTGTCATTTAGTTGTCATTCAAGACCTAGATTGGTCAAAAGGTCAAATTTGTATAAAAAAGCCATGAAAAGGCTAAAAATCATGTAAAAGGTCTTAAATAGGTTATTTGGACATGTCTAGGGTGTTTTTACAAAGTTTGGAGTCATTTTTATTAAGTGTCATAAAAGTTGTCAAAATGCATAAAAGTTGTAAAGCATGAAACAATGCAAAAAGGCATTAAAAGTTGTCAAAAGGAAGATGAAAGGTCATAAGGGTAGTTGGGTGGTTTATAACTACCTAAATATGTATAAATATGATGTATTGGTTGAACAAAATCAGATTGGAGAGAATAGAGAAAGGAGAGAACAGTTTGGAGCAATCAAGTGAGTTTGAATCTCTTATTTTGATTGGTGGTTTTTTGTTAAGTGGATGTTTCCAGGCCTTGTATGGCCTAGAAACCCTATATATTTATAATGGTTAGACAGTATAATGAATCCTCTTTCTTATTCTTTTGGTTTGATCAATTTTTATTAACTTTGGAGGAAGTTATGAGGTTTTTGGTGAAAGATAGCATTTGCAAATTCAGGATTTCTGAGAACAGTCATATTGAAATGCGTGGTAAAAATGCATATAGAATATTTAAGAATTATAATTATATTAATTGGAAATATATTTGAGTTAATATTTCATTTCCTTTTGGTTTGGTTCAATTTTATGATGATTTGTGTAATCTATGATGTTTTTAATGAAGACTAGTTTTAAACCCTCTTCAATGGAGTTGTAGGCAAAGAGTTGTGATGGTATAATGATTTATAGATTGGAAAAATAAATGGATTACATATTTGCAAACTAGAATTAGTAAAAAATATTTTTGAATTGTTTTGGTTTCATTTGGTTATATATTGTGAAAGTTATATGATTCCCTAGGCGGATTGGGAAAATGAACTTTCTATTTAATGATAGAAAATGGGTCTCGGTACAGAGATAATAACTTTTTACCTAACTGTTGGATCCTCCTAAATTTGATATATGTTGTGGTTATCCTAATTTTCCACAAACTCACCGATGGGTTTTGATGATAATTTTTAGAAAAAAAGTTACAGATGCTTGAGTGCTGATTTGTAAAACATGGCAGTGTGGACAACAAGTTTTGACAATGAATTATTTTGTTTTCTTATCCATGATGGGTTTGATCTTGTGAGATTCCTCTAATAAATTGTTCTTCTAATGAAATAAAGATTGGATTAGATGGATCCTATTATGTTTAAGTGTGTTGAAGGATGTTTGGCATCAGAGAGAGAGAGAGAGAGAGAGAGGGGGGGAGGGGAAGGGGGAAGGGGAAGGGAAGAGAGTAGGAGAGAGAAGGGGGGAGAGAGAGAGAGAGAGAGAGAGAGAGAGAGAGAGAAGTAGAAGGGGAGAGAATAAGAGAGAGAAGGGGAAAGAGAGAGATAGATAGAC
>BSBK01003339.1:5000-107500 GCA_027943335.1 Chamaecyparis obtusa | reverse complement strand
TTGATTGAAAAAGCAATAGTTCTAAGAAACCTACCACTAGAATTTAACCAACCCGAGATTCTTAAAAACATTGGAAATAGGATTGGAGAATATAAAAGAACAATTAAAACTAAGCATGATCATGCTGAGTCAACCATTGTAGTTAAAATGAATTTTCATAATAAAGTCATTTCTCCTTTTCAGTTATGCTACAATTCGAACCATATCATTATTAATCCATTAACTATGGATGATTTTATTGAAACTCAGGAGGCGAAATAATTACTAAATTTTGACCTTCAGTAAAATCTCATAGATTCCCCCTCATGCACTAATAGAAATGTCAAGTTAATCCTTAATAAGGACAAAGGAGGCTTCTTTTTCCAAGACACAGAAAAAGAAAAATTAGCAGCTACCCCTCCCTCTCTTGATAATAGCTGTACCCCGGTAATTATCTATGACAATCCCTTATTCTCGAATTCCCCTCCTCTTAAAGAAGATCTTGAAACTCTTAGTATTAGAACTTCTGAGGTTTCAGCCCAAGAAATCAATATTACAAGTGATAATAAAGTCACCACCACATCAGATAAAGATAACATAGATAAAGGGACAGATCTTATAACAGGAGATCAAATATTTGATTTCTGTCAACAACAGATAGATAAGCCTGATCTGGACATAAGTAAGACTGACATAAGACAGGATCAAGTTGTTAAAAATAACTGTCTGAATGCAAAAATTATAGAAGAACCTGATGATAAATGCAAAGAAGAAGACAATACTATTATTAATTACCTTGGAGAGTCTTTAACAGATGAGCTCATGGACACGTTCCTTGATGAAATTTGTGATCTAGATGAAATAAAATACCAAAAGGAAACTTTGATCAAAATGATTCAAAAATGTATTCTAGAGGATCTAGAGGAAGAAAATGGTAGGTTACCTTCACCTACTCATTCAACCCCCTTGGAAATGGGATTCTTGGATAAAGTCCTCCCGGATAAATACACAGAACCCTCTAATCTTAACAATAAAGATACAGATAAAGACAACTTTAATCTGATTCTGAGTAATGAGGATTTAACTCAAATAGAAAATATAAATAAAGAGAATTTCAATAAAAATGTCCCTAATCAGGAGACAGCCAATAACACAAATCAAATGGGGGAGGAACCAGCCACCTCAATCCCTATAGAGTTGGATACTCTGAATCTGGATCTACCAGGTAGTATAGAAGATTTAATTGAGACATATGGCAAGGAAATTATTGAAAAGGAGGACTTGCATCTACATGTAGACTTTGATCATCTCTCCTCTGAACAACAAAACAAGATCAGCATTAAAAATAATGTAAATTTATTATCTGTAAAGGACTCTATTGATGGCCTCTTCGGGATTACAAACGAGGACAGACAGCTGGGCATAGCAATGAATAGAGGAAGTTTGAGCACCCTAAATATTAATAAAATGAAAAAGAAAAGAGGAAGGAAATCAGCTGTAGAACTTAGAAATATAGCAGGTAACGCAGGCAACCAAAAGAAAATTGTTGACATTCTGTACACAGGGAAGGGGAAGAGCCTTCCCCAGGAGCAATGAAAGTCACTACTTGGAACGTTAGGGGATTAAATGCCCCTAACAAACAGAGATTGATGAAAAGATATCTAAATAACTTCGAGTCAGAAATAATTACGCTACAAGAGACTAAACTTAGCAAAGAAGAAAGTACTAAGTTTAGCAATAAATTAGGAATATGGAAATCAGAAATAGCCTCTGCTATAGGATCCTCCGAAGGGATAGCAGTCTTATGGGACCCTAGGAAAATTTCAGCACAACTTGCATCTAAAAATGAAATCTGGATGAGCTTAGAAATTAAAAGTCTTAAATCCAATCTAAAATTTAATTTAATTAATGTTTATGGGCCCATTCCTAATGAAGATAAGAGAAGAGTCCGGCGAGAGATTCATCACTTCTTGATAAATAGCTTAGAAGTTTTTCACATTATTGGAGGAGACTTTAACGCAATCCTAGATCCTGAAGAAAAATTTGGGGGATCAAAATATATTTCACAGGCTCAAAAAGATTTTAGCAAATGGGTTTCCGATAACCATTTGATCAACATCAATACAACCAATGGTATATATACTTGGAAGAATAGAAGAGCAGGTTTCAGTCATATTGTGGATAAATTGGACAGGTTTTTTTATAAAGACAAGCTTTGAAAGCTCCAACCATTTAATAAATGTAGAAATCCTCCCCGAGACAGGGTCTGACCACTTCCCTGTCAGACTCTCGATTACTGAGGATGCTAAACCAATCAGAAATCCTTTTAAATTTGAGTTTATGTGGTTCCAAAACCCAAAATTTATTAAGGAGGAATGGTGGAACCAAATCACAGTTAAAGGCTCTAGAATGTTTTGCTTAACATCAAAATTAAAAATTATTAAAAATAAAGCTTTAGAATGGAATAAGAGCAATTTCAACAATATATTTGAAGAAAAACATCAGATAGAACAAGATATCGTAGACCTTAATAATATAGTAATAGAAAATGGTATGAACAAACAAAGCTACCACAAAGAAAAAGAGTTCATGGCTAAATACAATGCTATCCTCCTTAAGGAAGAGATCTTCTGGAAACAGAAGTCGAGGGAGTCCTGGCTTAAGGAAGGAGACAACAACACAAATTTTTTTCACAATACCACTAATTTCAAAAGAAGCATCAATAGAATATCCAAAATTAAAAATAACAAGGGTCATATTACCGAGGGCCCGCTCCACATATCAATCGTACTAACACAATTTTATCAATCTCTTCTTAATGACACTGAAGCAACTGACCTCAAAGCACAAAATGAAATGCTGAAGTCTATCCCAAAGCTGATAATGGAAGTAGACAACAAGATGATTAATAGTAAACTATCCTTAGATGAGGTTAAATCAGTGGTTTTCCAACTCCATCTGGATAAAGCCCCAGGCCCAGATGGCTTTCAAGCGGGTTTTTTTTCAAAAATGTTGGCATTTTGTTGGGGAGGAGGTGTGGCAAGTAGTAGAAGCTACTAGAAACTCAGGCTCATTGTTAAATGAAATTAACACCACCTTTTTTGCTCTAATTCCAAAGAAAAATGATTACTCGGACCCAGGAGATTTCAGATCAATATCTCTATGCAACTCTATCTATAAAATTCTATCAAAATACCTAGCAAATAGACTTAAAACTCTTCTCCTGAATATAATTTCGGAAGAACAAATGGGTTTTGTAGCAAATAGATTGATTCTTGATGGGATAATCATTGCCCAAGAAATAGTTCACACTGCTCAATTAACTAAGGATCCTAGTATGCTTATTAAGGTAGACATCCAGAAAGCATACGACAAAGTAGATTGGAGATTTCTTTGTAAATGTCTGGAAGCCTTTGGATTCTCCAAACAACAGATTAACCTTATTTTTAGCTGCATTTCTACCCCTAAAATCTCGATACTTGTAAATGGTACCCCAGAAGGTTTCTTTAATATCTCAAGAGGAATTAGGCAAGGGGACCCTCTGTCTCCTTTCCTCTACATCATTATGGCAGAAGTGCTAGGGAGATCAATAACAAAGAGACAATTGGAAGGAAAAATCACAGGGTTAAAGGCATCAGAGAACATACCAAACATAACTCACCAACAATTTGCGGACGACACGATTTTACCAGGCATAGCCAACTGTCAAGAAGAAAAAGCTTTCAAAGTCATCCTTAATATGTATGCAAAAGCCTCTGGTCAACGGGTGAATCCCTCAAAGTTAGAAATTTTCTTTATCAATACACCTATGAAAATAGAAATGGAAATTTGTAAGGTAATGGGGTATAAAGTTGGTAAATTCCCCTGCAAATACCTGGGTATAGACCTAGATAAAGGTCTTTTATCCTCCAAACTTTGGCAACAGGTTCTCACCAAAATACAAGACAAGAAAAGCTCATGGAAAGGAAGATGGCTTACAAAAGCTGGTAGGACTACCATGATTAAGTCAGTCCTATCAGCTATACCCACGTATCATATGTCAATTCTTCCCCTTCCAATTAATGTTAAAAAAAATTTAGATAAAATGTTTAGAGAATTTTATTAGCAAGGCCCTTCCGAAGACAAAAAAGTAGCCCTTATCAAATGGGATACTTTATGCAAACCAATTAACAAGGGGGGACTTGGCATCAAAAACTTATTATGGAAAAACCAAGCTCTTGGAGCTAAACTTATCTAGAGACTCTATCAGGAATCTAGTAGTAAATGGGCTTCAATTTTACTACACAAATACGTCCCTAACGCGGACCCTATCAACATATTCAGGACACAAACACATGTAAAAGGTTCACAGATCTGGAACTTCATAAAGGATTGTCGTGGGATCATCAATAAATATTTGTCATGGGATGTAGGCTTTGGGGACCAAGCTCTATTTTGGGATGACTCTTGGGCAGGCCTCACCCCCTTAAACAAATTAGGTTTCTCTCAAGAGTTCATGGAAGTTTGTAAAAATTCTATAGGTGTTTACGTCAAGGATTATCTATGCAAGGAAGAAGATTCTAAATGGATAGATTTAGAAGGTTTAGACCTGGATAGCGAGGAGAAACAAAAGCTCAAAGCTATGTTGAAAGACAAAGAGATAGCTCACAAAATTAGATTGGATAGATTAATCTAGGCTGGAGCAAACAATGGTATTTACTTGGTAAAGGAGGGATACAAGTCTATCATTCAGGATCAAAACATGGATAACATAGATATACCTCTGAACCTTTGTTGGAATAAATCTTGTCTTCCCAAAGCGGGAATGTTTCTATGGGTAGCGATGTAGAACAAGATTCTGACAGCTGACAGATTCAATAAATTGGGCTTTGAGGGGCCTTCTAGATTCCCTTTGTGTGAAAAGCAATCGGAGGATGTTAACCACATCCTTCTAAATTGTACCTTTTCCCAATATTGCTGGAACTGGTTACATTAGTGTCTAGGATGGAAATCTGCTCTTCAACCAGATCTATTAAGCTCACTCAAAGCTTGGCCATCTCTATACAAAGACAACTTATACAAAGATATTTGGACTATTTCCCCATCAATTTTAGTTTGGGAAATATGGAAGGAACGTAACATGAGAATCTTCACGGATCAAAAATTAACATGGGAAATAGTCACCAATAAAATAGAAACCTCAATTGTGGAGATTATTAACAGTAAACTTAGAGATTGTTTGAGCTATGAGGAGTCATTCAAATCCTAGGACAACAAAATCAGGTCCAAGTGGCCTAAATTAGATATCTCACCTTTATATGGCAAGGGGGGATAAAAAACAAAGGCAGATAGAGCCTCGTGCAAATGGTCTCCTCCTAAGGTAGGTTGGTATAAACTTAACTTCGATGGCACTTCTAGAGGTAATCCCGGGGTAGCAAGTATTGGAGGCTTAATTAGAAATTGGAAGGCTGAGGTCATTGCTAAATTTTCTATGCCTATTAAGCCCACCACAAATAATATGGCAGAATGCAAGGTGGCATTAGAGGGTTTAAGAATATGTAAGAACTTAAACTTACCTAAAGTAATAATAGAAGGAGACTCACAAGTTATTATCAATGCAATTCGATCTAAGAAAACACCTAACTGGGTCCTTAATTCAAAAATAGAGGAAATAAACCAAATTCTAGAAAGTATCCCCAAATTTGAAATCAGACATACATATAGGGAAGGGAATGCAGAGGCAGATCTGCTGGCAAACCAAGGTGCAAATGGAATTTTTACAATGGACCAGAATATAATATCAAACCCAAACATTACCAATAATAGTCTACATGAAAATATGGTAACCACCTAATTAATCTTATTCAACCTATACATGGTATGTAGAATAATAATATAGAGTTAAAATTAAATGGGGATGCATACCAAGTGGTATAATCAAGCTTTTATCTTAACTTTTTATTATGCGTTATTTCTCTTTAATACCTAGTGATAGTCTTTTATCCTCGGCCTTTAGCTTCCTCCTATTTTGATCCCTCCTTTTAACTCACCACCACCTTTTATTTAGTCTCCTTATATTTGCATTTCTTAGAAGTAGCACTAAAAAAGTCCTTTCTCCTTTTTACTTGATCGTTCAGCTGCTATATATATATCACATTTTATATGTATGAATCTGTGCATATATATAATCTGTGATATATATATTTTCCTATGTACAGATTCATATTTTCTGTTCTTTGTTGTAGATTTTTTCAGCCCTTTTGCCTCCTCATTTTCTTCTGTGGTTCTTAGGTTGGCTTGCTTTCTTCTGGTTTTCTCTGCTTATCTCGGTTTTCTTCTGCTGTAGGTCTTTCTTCTTTTTTTCTTCTCTTTTTTGCCTTGGTTTGCTGGCGCCCGTGGGGTTTTAGAGTTGGGTTCTTTTCTTAGGCTTGGTAGGCCTTTTGTTGCTTCTTTTAGGGTTTGTTGGCTTTTTTGTCTTTGGCCTTTTGGTCCCTTTTTTCTCTGTTTTCCTTCCGTTGTTGTTTGTTTCCTTTGGTTGGTTGGGCTCCTTTCCCTCTCAGAGTGTTAGGGCCTTCTTTTCTAGTTTTTTTTATTTTTGTTTTCTTTTTCTGGTTTAGAGGTTTTTAATTTATTTTAGTTAGCTCCTCTCAGTATTCTACTCTTTGGAGGAGAGCTTTTCTTAGCTTCTCTAGATCTTTTATGGTTGTGTGTTGTGTTGTAGATTTTTGTTTGTGTTTTTTATGTTCAATCTCCCTAGGCTATAGAAATCTAAAATGTTGGAACAGATCTTTGGCACTACGAAGCATAAATGGGAACGTTAAATTTACTTATCTATCAGCGAGACAGGTATCTTAATAATACATCTATGAAAGAAGGTAATATTACTATTTTGGAGCTCTTCATTTCTCAATATTACTTATTTTTTAAGCCTTTAACTATAAGAAATGGAAGGTTTCTGCTGTGGTTTTCAGGAGGATACTATCAAGCAGGCACCTATAGCACCTTGTAAATGAAGATTCTAGAACGGATTTTGACAATAATAACAACTCAATTGTATGTAACACAGAGTTGTATCCATAAAAACAACAATGTAATAGATGTAACATTAAAACCTTGATATTTTCAAGCAGTGGGTATGCCCACTGTAAGTTTGTAATTCTAGATAATTAATGATTGTACTAGAGACGCGGGAATGCCTGCGAGAATGATGTATATAAACAAATCTCAACAATTGTTGAGTCGTGGGTATGCCCATGTAATTTTTGTATAAGTACAGGACCTATGGTCCCGGGCAAAGCTGGAGGTTTTCTCAATCCCGCTCTTTCCTACCAGTGCCTGTAGTGAGCAGGGTCACATGTAAAAATTAATTTATATTAATAAAAATGTTTATAGGGCCTCGGCCTTTTACTGATCAAAAATAAAAAATAAAAAAATATTATTAAGATTTATTAATATTTATTAATTAATTTTTATTATTTAAATGATATTTTTAATCTATGTTAGTAATTATGATGAAAATTTTAAATATATATTAAATGTTTAATACTTTTAGTTATTGATATAGATTGATCATGGTTTTATTATGGGATTGATTAATTTTTAAATTGGTTAAATTGATCAATTTTTCATTTGAATTGTGGATTTGCTTTGGTGATGGGTGTGTTTGGTTTACGAGATGGTCTAAGTTAACTTTCAGGAATTGTATACTAGAGGCTCAAGAATTGCTTTTTGTGGTTGCATATGTGTTTCTTTGTTGTATGCATTATGATATTGTTATGGTCTCGATCTTTTTATTTGACCTTGTTCAGTCTTAAGCTCACGGTTATTGTGAACACTTTGTGAGTGTATTTGTGATATTATGGTTTTGAGAACCAGTATGTGTTCCTTGTTGTTTTATGGAACTAATTTGAGTATCATTCGTACATTATGATATTATTTTGGTTTGAGCTTAGGATAGGTTATCTAGGTGTATAGATGGGGAGTGGCTTGCAATGGGGGCTAGGGCTCTAAAGTGGTTGCTAGGGTAGCTCATTGCAAGTAGCTTAATAAGTGATAACATAATACATTAATGGGGTTTAGAATGAATTTATAAGATGTTATGTGTTCCTTGTCCATGTCTTAAGTGCTAGTATAGGCTAGGATGGGAGTGGGAGAAGATGTTTTCCCATCCAATGATATGTTGAGGTCTAGCATAGTTAGTATCCTTGTTTATATAAGATTTAACTAATGCCGCATAGAGTCACTTGGGGGTCGGGGTCCAGAGAGACTACAAGGGTAACTCAAGACTTGAATTTTTTATGCAGGAGCATCTCGGGTCCTTGGCAATCCTGTGTCACCAAAAAGATTTTGATGTTTGTCTGTGTTGCTCAGTTCCTACTTTGACTGAGTTGGTTCAGTGTTGCTCAATTTCCTGTGTTCGTCGATGTTGGTTGGTTATCTCTTTGGCACTTGGTGAATTTCCCTAGCCCTCGGTGATGCTTGTCTAGCGCTCGGTAAACTTGTTTACCGACGGGTTTATTTTGAGTTCTTGTTGAGGCCAACTTGTGCATTGATTATGGGTCACAGATTTTATGCTGGTATCCATCATTGGGAAGCATGTGGTCCCAGATCTGACTATTACTTCTGTTGATTATGGATCTAAAGGCCAACTCAGTTCGGTAGCCTCTTGTATAAGTATAGTTGTTTGGTTAGAGTTTAGGGAGTCAATTTTAGTAGAAGATAGAAGATAGTAGAATAGAGATTATTGGCAGATCCTCGCATGTTTGAGGACTTATGTAATTCATTGTAATATCTGGCCCTAATCAGGAAGGCCTTACAGCCTGACATGTATGAATCTATTTGATGAAAGTTAATGAAAGATCCTTGCTTTCTCACTCTCACTATGTTTTGTGTGCTTCTGCGTGTTGTTGAGCAAGTTGGATCATTAGGGTGTGCCATTGTTTGGCCCCTCTTGACCCTACCCTTGCATCAGGTGGTATCAGAGTGAGGTGAGATCTGGATCTAGGTCTACAAATCTAGGTTTGTAGGTTCCTTCTTGCGAAGCCCTAGTTGAATTGTTGTGGGGTAGTAGATTGTTATCCGACTTGCAATTGCAGAGGGTTCCAAGATGGTTCATGGGAGGTGAGAAGTGGATCCAAGATTAGCAGGAATGTTGACACAACTTGCTGCTAGGTTAGAAGCTGTTGAAACAATCCAAAGAAGAGGCAGACATCTTGAAGATGTTAGTGATGATGAAGTTAAAGTGGAACAAGGTGAAGCAAAACCTGCACCTGTGATGGATCAGGGTGAGGAAAGATTCTTGAAGGCATTGACAAGCTTGAAGTCAACACCACATTTCAATCCTCCTGAATATAGTGGGAAATTGGATTCTGATGAATTGATAGATTGGATCACCGAGATGGAAAAATATTTTGAGTATGAAAATTTATCTAAGGAAAAGAAGGTGAAGATTACAGGCACAAAGTTGAAAGGTCATGCATCCTTATGGTGGGAGCATCTGCAATTGGATCGGAAGAAGAAAGGCAAAGACAAAATCAAGGTATGGAATAAAATGGTGAATAAGTTGAAAGGAAAGTTCTTACCTTGTGATTATCAGATTAACCTAGTTAGGTGAATGCAAAGTCTAAACCATAAAGATAGCTTGGTAAAAGTGTATACTAAGGAATTCTATAGATTGGATATTAGATCTGGACATGATGAGGATGATGTGGAAAGAATTGCTAGATACCTAAATGGTTTGAGAGTTTCCATCCAAGAGGAAATTAGTTTGGTCAAGTTGGAGAACATTGAAGAGGCTTATCAATTTGCATTGAAAGCTGAGGAGAAATTGAACAAACGACATGAACAAAGACAAAGAGGTCGAGGTGGTAGATTTCTTAGGGGAAGAGGTAGATCCTATGGTGAAAATAGTAGATCTGAACCTGAAAAGACAAATCTAGACAAAGACAAGACTGAGTGGAAAGGTGAAAGTTCATCTAGAGGCAGAGGCAGTAACTAGCAAGGTGGTTATAGCAGAGGTAATTTCTGAGGAACTTGTTACAATTGTGGAGAAGGACATAGATCTTTTGAATGTACACATGCTAGTAAGAAGGCTGGTAGCAAAAGAAATGCTTTGGTGCAAGAAGAGCCACTGAATGAACCAGAGACGGAAAATAACTTGATGGTAAGGAGAGCACTGTGGAATGAAAGTAAAAAGGAAGATTCGGTAAGGAAAAGTTTTTTCAAGACCAGATGTAGAATTTCTGATAAAGTTTGGAAGGTAATCATTGACAGTGTTAGCTCGGAGAATCTGGCATCTGAAGAGATGGTCACAAAGTTGCAGTTGGAAAGGTTGGCACATTTGAAGCCCTATCAGATTTCATGGATCAAAGATGAGCATACACTCTTGGTAAGTGAACAATGTTATGTGAATTTGAAGATTGGAAAGTACTATGATAAGGTGTTAGGTGATATCATGCCTATGGATTGTTGTCATATTTTGTTGGGTAGACCTTGGCAATATGATAGACATGCTATATATGATGGGAGATTGCATAAGTATACTATTGTAGCTAATGGAAGAAGACAAATCTTGTTACCTTTGATGGAAGAACTTGTTAGTAGTGTTTACACATCTATGAAAGTTTGTTTGATGGAAGGGAGAAAATTTATTAAGGATTTGAAGAAGAATGATGTATGTTTTGTTGTGATTCCTAACAAACTGAGTAAGAAAATAGAGGATAATGTCCCTAAGGAGATTGATAAGTTACTCATCGAGTACAGTGATATCATTTCTGATAATGTACCTGATGGTTTGCCACCGATGAGAAGTATTGATCATTGCATGGATCTAATCCCTAGAGCTAGTTTACCAAACAAGGCACCTCATCAGTTGACACCTATCAAGAATTAGGAATTGAACCGACAGATTCAAGGGTTGCTGGGTAAAGGTTTGATTAGAGAAATTTTAAGTCCTTGTGCAGTACCTGCGGTATTGGCACCTAAAAAGAATGGAGAATGGTGAATGTGTATTGATTCCAGAGCAATCAATAAGATAACAGTGAAGTATAGGTTTCTTAGACCGAGGATGGATGACATAATGGACAGTTTGACTGGAGCAAAGTATTTCATAAAGATTGATTTGAAAAGTGGGTATCATCATATTAGAATCAGAGAAGGTGATGAATGGAAGACTGCTTTCAAAACAAAAGAAGGTTTGTATGAGTGGTTGGTTATGCCTTTTGGTTTAACTAATGCACCGAGTACTTTTATTGATGTTGACGAATGAAGTTTTGAAGAAATTCTTGGGTAAGTTTGTGATTGTATATCTTGATGATATTTTGATGTTCGGTAAGACCAGAGAAGAACATTTGTTGCATGTTAGACAAGTTTTGCAGATATTGAAAGAAGAAAAGTTGCTGATAAATCTGAAAAAGTGCTCATTCATGAAAGAGGAGATTGTGTATTTGGGATTTGTAATTTTAGTTGATGGTTTGAAGATGGATCCTGAAAAGGTTGAAGCTATTCTGAATTGGCCGACACCTATGAATGCTAGTGAGGTAAGATCATTTCATGGTTTGGCAAGTTTTTACTGAAAGTTCATAAGGAATTTCAGTTCTATTTGTAATGCTATGACTGAGATTATGAGAGGAGATAAAAGAGAATTCAAGTGGACACATGGAGCTGATAAAAGTTTCCAAACTCTGAAGCAGAAGGTTGTTGAATTGCCTATTTTGGCATTGTCTGATTTCAATAAGGTATTTCAAGTGGAAGTGCAATTGGAGCTGTGTTGATTCAAGAAGGTAAACTTGTTTCTTTCTTTAGTGAAAAGTTGAATGATGCTAGAAGGAAATATTCTGTGTATGATCAAGAATTCTATGCTATTGTTCAAGAACTGAAGAAATGGAGACATTATTTGATATCAAGTGAATTTGTGTTGTATATTGATCATAAGGCTTTACAATATTTGGGTAGTCAGAATAAGTTTAATCAGAGACATATAAAGTGGGTTGAGTACTTGCCGAGTTATACATTTGTGATAAAGCATAAAAGTGGAGTCACTAACCGAGTTGCTGATGCATTGAATAGAAGAAGATCTTTGATGACTGAGATGAAAATTGAAGTTCTTGGTTTTGATGAGATGAGAGATTTGTATGAAACTGATCTTGATTTTTCTGGGAAGTGGAGAAAGTGCAAAGCACCTATTCAAGATCAACCGAGTACAAAATGGGAAGAATATTTCATTCAGGAAAGTATGTTGTTCAAAGGTATTCAGTTGTGTATACCGAGAGGACAAATGAGAACTAATTTGATAAAGAAGAAACATAGTAGTGGTTTGGCTGGACATTTTGGCATTGATAAAACTTTGAATTTGCTTAAGGAGAAGTACTATTGGCCACTGTTGTATAAAGATGTTTAGAAATTTGTGAAAAGTTGTGGAATTTGTCAAGTTGCAAAAGGAGTAAGTCAAAAACTGGATTGTATGTATCGATTGTTGTACTTGAGAAACCTTGGACTGACGTCAGTATGGATTTTGTTCTTGGCTTACTGAAGACAATAAAAGGTAATGATTTTGTATTTTTTGTGGTAGATATATTTTTAAAGATGACACATTTTATACCTTATAGAAAGACAATAGATGCAGTACATGTAGCAGATCTTTTCTTTAAGGAAATTTTCAGATTGCATGGATTACCGAGGAGTATTATCTCTGACCGAGATAGTAAATTTGTTGGATGCTTTTGCAAGACTCTTTGGAGAAATTTTGGCACTGAGTTGAAATATAGCTCTACATTTCACCCACAAACCGATGGACAGACATAGGTTGTGAACAGGTTTGGGAAATCTTTTGAGATCTTTAGTTGGAGACACACCTAGTAATTGGGATTCTGTGTTGGCACAAGCAGAGTTTGCATACAATAATTCAGTGAATAGGAGTACTAGAAAAACACCATTTAAGATTGTGAATGGCATATAGCCGAAAGGTATATCTAATTTGAGAGACATTGCTGATGAAAGTAAGAGAAGTGTTGAAGGAATGAAATTTGCTGAGTACATAAAGACATTGCATGAAGATGTGAAAATCAAGCTGGAAGAGAGTAATCAGAAGTACAAAGATAGAGCTGATAGATCAAGGAGACATAAAACTTTTGATGTTGGTGATGAAGTGATGGTTCATTTGAAGAAAGGTTAGTTTCCTATTGGAACATATGGGAAGCTAAATATGAAGAAGTTTGGACCTTGCAAGATTTTGAAGAAATTTGATAGTGGAAATGCATATGAGATTGAGTTACCTGATGATATGGACATATCACCGATTTTCAACATTGGTGATTTGTATGAGTATCATGAACCTAATGAAGACATGACAGTATTGATGGAATATCCTAAGAAACAAAATGAAGAAGTTGAATAGATTTTGGAACAAAGAATTGGCAAAAGTACAAGAGGTAAATAGTATATGGAATATCTGGTAAAGTGGAAGAATAGACCGATTGAAGACAGTTCATGAATTTCATAGTCTGAGTTAGATGCAGCTTGGAATAGACCTACTAAATTATTTGGAGAATCATTTCTAAATAACCCCAAGTGTCTGATGCAGGAGCATCTCGGGTCCTTGGCAATCCCGTGTCACCAAAGATATTTTGAAGTTTGTCTGTGTTGCTCGGTTCCTGCTTTGATCGAGTTGGTTTGGTGTTGCTCAGTTTCCTATGTTCACTAGTGTTTGTTAGTTATCTCTTTGGTGATCAGTTAATTTCCCTGTGCTCAGTTATGCTTGTCTAGCGCTTGGTAACCTTGTTTACCAATGGGTTTATTTTGAGTTCTTGTTGAGGCCGATTTGTGCATTGATTATGGGTCATGGATTTGATGCTAGTATCCATCATTAGGAAGCATGTGGTCCTAGATCTGACTGTTACTTCTCTTGATTATGGATCTGAAGGCCGACTTAGTTCGGTAGCCTCTTGTATAAGTATAGTTATTTGGTTAGAGTTTAGGGAGTCAATTTTTGTAGAAGATAGAAGATAATAGAATAGAGATTGTTGGCAAATCCTCACATGTTTGAGGACTTCTATAATTCATTGTAATATCTAGCCCTAATCGAGAAGGCCTTATAGGCTGGCATGTATGAATCTATTTGATGAAAGTTAATGAAAGATCCTTGCTTTCTTGCTCTCATTGTGTTTTGTGTGCTTCTGCGTGTTGTTGAATAGGCTGGATCATTAGGCTATGCCATTGTTTGGCCCCTCTTAACCCTACCCTTGTGTCAATTTTGTATGCATCTTAGGTTTCCTACATGTGTTGGGTGCCTCTAGTAGAGTGTGTTGTACATCCTAGGATAGATACTTTCAAGATCCGATGTTATACTTTTGTTGGCTTTGTGTTTTGATTTTTGAGTGGGGTATGATGTTATCTCCTCAGCATGGTGGGGTGGACCTCTGGGTTCCACATGGTCGAGTGGTAGTGATTTTATTACTATTTGAGATTATGATGTTCTTGTTTAGCTGTTGGATGATCCTTGTAGCAATTATATTATTCATATTCATCATTAGAGTTTTTCTTTTTTCTTTTATATGTTATATACTTGTATCAGTGTATCAGTTTTGATACATTTTTGGGATATTATATATGTACTTTGTATATGATTTGTTATTGCATACCCTATGACTTGTGCAATGGATGTTAGTTCACTATGTATTTTATATTGTATCAGTTGTATCTATGTTCACATTTATATAATGATGTACTTGTTATTCTCTTGCATCTGTGAGATTTTGTACTTGTAGTTAATCTAGATAATTAATTAACATATATGTAATTCTACGTTATGGAAGCCTTGAGATTTGCAATATGTGATTGAGTTACATTTGTGTATGTATTATCTTATGTTTTATTGCTTCTGCATTGTTATTAATTATTGTTATGTAAACTTTTAAGAAAAAATATATATTATGTAAACTTAGTAACATGTTTTAGGTTAATTTCTCTTGGGTTCCTGATGGGGCATTACACAAGCTCCTCCTACCAACATTGACCTTTCATTAAGCTTCAAGGAAAGAAGATTCACAACAAAGGTATAACATTATTAATTCAATGTTTTACTTTAGCTTTACCCTTTGCCTTCCAAGGGTAAGCTCACTTATTTCTATACATCATTTTTTAGAGGAGGTTAATTCTTATCCATGGTTTGACTTGAGCAATTCCTTATGTATTCCAACACAATGTTCTCTCTTTGTATATATAGGTGACATGATTGAAAAATGCATATCTAGAAATTGCAAACATAGATACACGGTCAAAACAAGTGAAAAATGCTAGACTATGTTGTAGTTGCAACAATTTTTGACACTTTCTAGAGTAAATTTGAAGGGAATGCTACCATGTCCCCAAATATTTAAAAGTGTCTTAATTAGGTTAATTAATTAAGGGGTCCTTAAATTAATTGATATCATAAGGAATTATTTAATTAATTAATTTAACTATAAAATAAAAGAATAAAAACATATAATTATGTCAACCTATTGTAATATTTTAGATTTCTCTTGGTGACCTTTAGAAGGAGTTTGGTTGAACATTGTAAGGCATCATGAAATGTATTTGATTGTTTCTTCTATTAGTGCAAGTTGAAGGTTGTTTGTATTTTAGATGGCAAGATATCTTCACCCTAGTTTGTAGTAGGAAACATCACTTTGATATTTCTTATTGAGCTCCAAATTTTGTAAGTCTCCTTTACAGAAAAATTTGATAATTGATTCAATACATATTATTGTGAAATATTTGTTCTTCTATGAAAGTCAATATCTGCATCATGTTTTGATGTAATAAAATCATTATTTAGAAATATAAGGTTTGACTGGGAAAAGATCACAAGATGAATTATTATTTAATGTCATTATCTAACATTCATATATTATTGTGTCTATATAAGTTGGCAAAGATTCATTATGGGTGAATTAATATTAAAATGGTAAAAAATTATATTATTTGAATTTTTCATAAATATTTAGGTGTCATTATTTTTTTATAGGTAATGGGTCATAGCTTGATAATATTATATTAAAATAACAAAAAATAAAAGTTACAGCTCTGTTCAGTGTGGGCACCAAGAACGAAAAAGAAAACCTCTAGTCTTGCCTGGGACTTTGCAATCCATAAAATAACAATATAAAATGTTTATAAAATTAGGACAATGGTCCTTTCAGAATTCAAAATGTACATAATTATTTTACAGATATAAATCTAGCTTTCTAGATTTCAAGCTTCTTTAGTTTCCATTTTTCTATTCATCCTTTAACCATGCTTGAATGGATCCTTTAGGCCCATCTTGTTTCATGGTCATACTTCAAGAAGCTCCATATCAATGTTAGATTACCTAGTTTGAAATATAACATATACACTAAAAAGATATCAAATCAGATATGATAATTATATATAAAAATTGGGAAACTTGTCTCCTTCGGCACCAATCAACTTAGAATATGGTTTATTGCCCTGATTTTTCTACCATAGCTAAGGAAACCCCTACATAATCCTTAGAATTCCTCATTTTCATTATGTTAGTTCCAAATAATTCAAAATAGAAAGCACACTTCAGTTCTATCACAGTGCTTAAAGATAATTTATAAATTTGAGTCATAGATCTTAGTTTTCTATTATGTGCTTAGTACTACTCTATCCATCATTCAAACATTAAGGTACCAATTATTTCTTCAATAAGTGTGACCCCAAATCTATTAATTACCTTTCCTCCTAATTTTTGTAAACATTTGGCAAAGCTAATACAAAAGAAGGTCTGAGATCTAGTGCCTTTAGGGCTCTATGAAAGGGTTAAGTATTGTTAAAATGTATGGCACATATAAATTTTATTGGTAACCTCCATGAATGACAGCGGAGTCTTTCTACAATGTGTGTCAAATGTTAATAGTGTCTTGGTATTAAAAGTATGTTCTAAAACCACCCTCACTAGATTAAAGCGAGTAATTCCCAATGCTTGTAATGTACACTTCAAGTTAGCATTTTGCAACACAAACGATCTCCATATTCCTAATTAACATTATTTAGGTTATGGAATCTTTTTAAATGAAACTTTATTAAGTGTTCATTCCTATTTGATTGCGTTGAGGAACAAACATGGTGAATTAGTCTAGTAAAAGCCAAAAGATTTTAGCTACTCAAATTTTAGAACCATAAGCACCAAATCTCCATTCTCTTGTCACAGAGTATGCTTACTAAAACAAGATAAATAAAAATAGTATACAACCATCTATAATACAGAGAGGACAAGACCAAAATCTAATATAATTTCATATTGATTATATTATAATTTTTTACAAAGTTGTCGATAATCTCTTTAAATAGGCAGTTTACTATTTCTAATACTTCATACTTCTACGATTCCTTACTTACTAATGGTTTATATTTTCAAGTAACAAATAAGCTCTTAATATTGATAGCAGACTATTCTAAGCCAGACATTGGCTATAATATCATCTAATTCCCTACGTAAACAAAATGGGGAGAGCCTAAATCTATAACTATAGAGTGTTAGCTTGTGGTGACTAATCAGGAAAGTACTATCCAGGAAAGTACTGTACACTTTTTTTTTGAGGCCGACTACTTTTTTGATTATTTGGGCCGACTACTTATAACTCATTCTAACCCTAAAGTGGGAAAATATTGTATAATATGGCTTAGGGTTAGGGATTTTCATGATGCATGATTTTAGTACTTGCGGCAGAATTGGGCTGTAAGGGATTACAGATTGTAATCAGGTTGTAATCACTGGATAATAATAATATTGGACTTGTTGTTGGTGGACATAGCCCAAGGATTGGGTGAACCACGTTAAATCTATGTGTCTTGTGTTCTATTCTGTGTGGTTTATTATTTTCTAATATTAGTTATATTTGCACATAATTGTTATTTCTGCCTTGTTAATCCTAACATAGAGATCTATCAAAGAAACTACCAACCCTGATTACATGGAGAGAAGTACTTATAAAAGCCAAAAAAAATCCTAGGACTCAGGCCCAAGCCATTTTTCTACTTGCGCTTTAGTATAATAAGCTCTTCATCTTATTCTTCCTCATCATTTTTTGCCGCTTCAAAACCCCCTGTTGTTTTACCTTTTTCATCCTTCCTTAAAATCTTCTGCCAACTATTCTTTATGATCATGGGAGAAAAGATATGAATCTTTTCCATTCCTACCCCTTCCATAGAGGCAGGAATCTCATATCCTTCTGCACACAAATAGCCACAAATCCAGATTGTGCCATTTGAAGGGATAATTTGGCACCAATTTAACAAAAAGTGAAAATTTGTCTCCACAACCATCTAGTTGGTACCCAATACCTCTATGTTCTTAAACACCATTATCTTCCTTTGACCTATATCCTCTCTATCCATCAAATTGCCAACCTCCACTCTCATGTTCAGGATGGGGTATCTCCAAATTTTGATTCACACTATACACTGCTTGTTCTAAACCCTGAAGATATTTCTCTGAGAAAATTTATTCACACATAGATACGATGTCTTCTTTTGGCACCCTTGCCAAAAACATACATGCGATAAAGGTTCCCACAATTTCCCCATTCGTCCTGAAGGTAAACTCGTAATCTAGAAGATCTTCATAGAAAACCTTCAACGCTGCCCTCCTTGACAAGTTGTCAAGATGTTTCAAATTTTCATTCCACCTTGTTGGAACCTTCAAATTTTCTCATTTCTAGAGCATTAGATCAATTCCAAGGGAATCAAGGTACAAGGGTGAGCAATGTGATAGGATTCAAAGTTAGACAAGACAAGACTTTCAAGTAGTTTTCTCCATTTCACAAGACAATGTTTTAAGGGATGGTGAAATAGTAATTTTTTTTCTATTTCACGAGGTGCAGTTCACATGGACAATGAAATAGCGATTTTTCACTATTTAGCGAGCTACATTGATAATAATTGATAAGCGACAAATTTTTTCCATTTCGCAGAAAACCAAAGGGAGACTGGAAAATTGGTGAAAGGTATAAAAGCTTGATAAGATGGATATTAAGTCATGGCCAAGTTGATGGCATGGAATGTACATCTCGAATAACAAGGTGATATGTCAGAAGATTTGAAATTAATGCTTGGGGGATAAATTGACACAAGATCGATAAAGGGTCACATTAATTCCTGATATGAAAAGATAATTAGGACACAATTATATTCCCAAGTGAATGTATGAGGTGTAAAACCATGTTGTTACATGTGTGATTTTTTTCAGCCACAAGCATCATTAAATTAGAAATGACCAGTAGTAAAGTTGAAATTAGGTTTCCAAAGATGGGTAAAACCAGAGTTAATATGGAGTGATATGCAATATTTCTATAAAAAGGCTAGGATTATTTCAAAATCTATATTGTATAATTAGGACACGAGCTTCTGTTAGAAGAATGGTTTTTCCAACCATCATAGATCCTTTCAATGAGAACCCAGGGCTTCAACAAGTATTGCAACCTAACTTGATAGGCTTGGAGGAGGACCAACAAGATGTGTTGAGCAGTTTGATGGATGTAGCATGGAGATATTGTACCAGTTACACCACGTCAAACCAGAGTGATCTTTTTGAGTTGGAGGTAGAACATGGCAAGGCATAATTGGCTAACATGATGATGGCCATACAAATGAATGACGATGGTTAGGTTCTAGATAGAATGGAAGTTGAATTGTTCGATATGTCGTGCTTAATTTGCATATGCTAAAACTATTTTCTTGATAAAATCTGCTTTTTTGCAAAATGTGCATAATGATAAAATTTTAGTTACTAGTTAGGAAGCATTGCGATGCTCCGAAGCTTGTATGAATCCTTCCATTTTGTATAAGGAGGATACCAAGACCATTCACAAAGACATAGGAAGTAATTTGTGGGTTTAATATGAATAATATATTGTAATGGAGAATAATCTTGGATAGATGACTGCAACCGATATGCAAATCAGTTGTATTCACTTTTGTAATTAATACAAATAAAACTTCTTTCATGTCCAAGGTTGAGGAAGTAAGTTCATTATTTTTAATTGGATTGGTCCTTTGCATTTTTCATTTTCAAGAATTTCCTCTTATCTATAGATGTCATAAAATTGAAGGTAATATTTATTTTTGAATATCAAGGGTTGTATATGTATAGTCCATCTATACCATCTCTTGTCTAATCGGTTTCCTACCAAGGAATTAAATTCATTAGACTAAGATAAATATTATAATCGATTTATCCTTGATGTCATAGAGGAAGGAATCTGAAATTGAATTGCAAAGTGTACATGAGGGTTCAAACAAAACTTGACTACGTTTTGCCCAATTAGTTGGATAAGGCACTGATTTGTGTATTTTCCAAAAGAAGGTTTTTTACAATTGCATGAGCATTGAAGTTATTTCATTTCATCATTGTATATTTGAAATTACCAATATATTATCCCATACTTATAGCATTTTCTCATACATCATTCAATTTTAAGTATTCATAAGTAACCAGAGGTAAACATTAAACATTCTTATTCTGATTAATCTCAAGGAACATTTTCCATCATGAGAAGTCAAGGAAGTTTAAATTCGCTATAGAAGAACACCTTTGTGTTTGGGGTGAGATTTTACCCACCTAGCTTTAGAAAAGCCTAAAGTGTTGGGGAATTAGATTATTCATGTTTGTTGGCCAAGGCTGATTGAAGCAATCCAATAGGAGAACTGGCAAAGCTCATGGATTTCCAATCTGTGGTTTTGGGAACCAATAGATTGGTGACTCTGTTGGGGAGAGAGATTGTAAAGAACCCCTTAAGAATTTTGGTATCAGACTAATGTAGAGTAGTGGGAATTTATTTGATGTGTTGAAGCATCTAATAGTCCTCTGGAGTTTTGATTTTGCAAAGGTTCTAATCACTTTTCTTAACCCATCTGAGTCACACAACAGATTGTTGGCAACTCTATTGGGGACTTGTCTTTGAAAGACATTATCGATACTAAGAATATTTGGTGCAAGTTTAAAGGCTCTACTAGAGATAAGAACTCATAAGCAGTAAAGAAACATTTTCCTCTAAGTGAGGTGGCAACTCTATTCAATAAACATTTTAGTCAGTGAATCTACTGAGGGAGAAGACTCATAAGGAAATGAAAACATTTCTTTTGAAAAGAGATAGCAATTTTTCAAAATGTATCAGAATAAATAATCATTTCAGAGAAAACCATTTATTCCAGATGGCATTAGGCCATTGGATCTTAAAAGATTTCAATGTAACCCTAATAAGTTGTCCCCAAAGATTTCACAACTTGTACCAAAGTTTCATGGAGAGTATGACAAATCAACACTTGATCATTTGGATGCATTTTACACATTTATAAAAGATTATGATATTTGTGCAAAAGATCAGGTGATGAAGCTATTTATTAGGACTTTAAGGGATTATGTAAGAGAAGCTTATGAATTATTACCTACATAGGGCATCTCATCATGGAGGGAGCTTGAACAATGGTTGCTTGATGTGTTTCATGATGTAGGAGAAGAAGAAGAGAACACGTGCTATGAATTGGAAGAAATTCAAGATTACAATGTGGATGAAGAATCTTACATGTCCCATCTAGATTCATTTTTCAATTTGGAGAGATATCAAAGGTGAATCTGCAATGCATCTATTCAAGAGGATGATAGATATTTATCAAAAAATACCTTCAGATAACAACCTTTGTGCAAGGAACTAGCAAATAAAATTTGTGAGTTAGGAATCTATCATGATACTCAACTGAGAGTAATCAAATACATAATGATATGATGGTAGAAGATGGTGAGTATAGGGAAAATTTTACAAAAAGGATACAAAAAACTAATAATGATTCAAATTTGAACATAACTGAAGTCTACGATCAAGTTGAAAAGGCTCCTGTAGATGAAAATGGTATTGACATTTGTGTTGAAATAGATAAAGGTGAAAAGAATGATGACATGGAAGAAGGAATTTTGAATCAGATTGAGGAAGAATCCATTCATGATGACACTTGTGTTGAAACATATATCAATAATGAGGAAGAAGACCTTCTTAGTACAGAAGAACTTTTAGATTTATCAGACATTGAATATCATATTCATCTTCAGAAAAATGGTCTCAATTATCTCTCAATCTGCCAAAATAAATAGATTAATGGATTACTGCATATTCGGGATAGATTTGATGAAGCACATGATGACTCTTAGGAAAATCAATTTAATAAAGGTATACATTATGATGATCTCTTGTGTAATGAGCTACAAGAAAGGTTTTGGGAAGGTATGCCTGAAACCTCTATATTTTCAAATCCATTACTTACAGAGGATATAGAAGAAAATGTGTTTGAGAATGACTCCAAAAAAATTTCAAACTCATTGTATATGAAGGAAAATGAAATGATAAATGATGATATAGTTAGAGCAAAATACATGTCTTGGAAAAATTATTTTGAAAATAAATTTCACATATATTTTGATCTGTCATGAAGGGAGGTAAAAGACTCTAGAACTAGGTGTGAGGAAGGATATGCTCTTAATATTTTCTTGTCCCAGATGTTTGAAAGTAAGTCAATTAATTAGGAGGTGAAACATGATAAAGAAAAGGATGATGATAATATTGTCAGGATGTTTATATTGCTACATGATCAGAATTAGGTGTTTGACAGGGGCAAATGTTGATTCCATATTTTGGTGGCCTAGGGCCATAAAATAAGATCTAATTAGATTTTTCAAAATATGTAGAGACTTTATAGCCCAATGGACTTGGCACTTGGTCAACTTCTTCCAGAGATAACTAGCTTCTCACTATACCCACTGTATGCACCCAAAAATAGTCACCTAGACTTTGGGCCCCATTTATTTGATTTATCAACCCTGAATCATTTTTATCAATAATCAATATTTTCAACATTATCAATTTCTTGATCAAATCTTAATTTCAATCATATATTGGATTTTTATCCTATGGGCTAACCATTTATCCTAAGCCTTTATTTAATTAAAAGGAATTTCCTCCCCTTTTATTAAATAAAAAGCTCCCACTTTCCTCTTATCCTAAGTTGCACAAATAAAGCATTATTCTCATTTTATAAAAAAAGGAAAAAACACTTTTTGTCTCACATGGACATAAAGTCAACTCCTATTTTCCTATTGGAGGATACTTGTGCACATGGATTGCTCCTCTTTCAAGCTCCACCACTGATTAAGTCTTTTTGCCTCTTAATCTCAATGGTCCATTTCACCTCATTTCTTATAAAAAAAGAGCTCTCTCCCTCATTCTAGGACACTTGTTTTATGCTAACTCTATGCTGCAGGAATTCTTTGGAGCTTTTTGGAGATCATTGTTGCATTGCATTTTAGAGTTCTTCATTTGCTTCATAATTTAGTTTCCATTCTTGCATAGTAGTTCATGTTTATGCTTTCATAGCTTAGATTTCACTTTCAAGCTTTAGAATAACTTCACATAGCTTAATTAGGAAGGTTGTAATCCTTTGTATTTCCTTTCAATAGCTTAATTTGTACTTTCATTTCCATAGAATAGTTTGCATTCTCATTTAGATTTTCATTGCATTGCATACTTTGATTTCATTGAAGATATTGGTACTCTTTCCCTTGTCTTCATTGTGAATCTCTCATTGTATGGTTGACTAGCAAGGTCAATAGTTTCATAGCTCTAGCTGAGAGCAAATCTATCAAGTTCCTTGCAACTCCATGCATAGAGAGCTATGAGTCGCTTTGTGAGACCTCATTGTTGAGCAACCTTGCATGTAAGGATTCATAGAGGTGTGGTCACTTTTGATCCATATATTTTTGGCACCCACCGTGGGCCATAGTAGACTAGCTTTGTCCCTTCTTTTTTCTGCATTTTTGTCATTTTTCGTCAATTTTTCAGCAAGTTTTTAGCTTAATTTTTAGATATTTTGTGCTCTTTATTTTTCTATCTTAGAATATCGCGCTACACTTCTCAAGTATATCGTGCGATATACCTTATAATACCAGTGTGACACTTTGCATCTCAGAAGAATCGCACGCACGTATTGAGGTTTATCACCTGGTGTCGTGCGAAGTATCACCCGCCTATTGTGAAGTATATCACCCAGACTGAGGTATATCGCCCAGATACAGGAAACTATGTCACGTGATACTGGTGAAGTCTAAGGTATATCACTTGATACAACAAAGAGTTGAATTCTGAGTTTTATCAGCCGAATTTGATCACATTTAGCTTGCTGACTTACTTTGATGCATTTAAACAGGGTTAATTTACATTTCTTAGTCTAAATTGATCAGATCTTTACATTGCTTTCACTTAGATTTTGGTTTTCCTAACCCTAGTTGTCTAACAAGTTGTGGTTGTAGGTGCTTTGCTTGAAAGGAAATCGCTATAAATTGCATGTCAAAGAGGGCTACTAAAATTTTTGCAGGGCTGCCCAAAGCATAAACAAAAGCAAAAAGAAAATTTTTTAAAGTGTTTGTGATTTATTTCACATGTGGCATTTACTAATTGTACTAGGAACTTTAATACCTTGTGAAAGAGATTTTGAGGTGGTAGGAGAAGTATGCTCTTCACCTTTAGGTGAACTAGAAAATCTTGACCCATCTTAAAGTTTTTGGAAGCAAGGGGGTAATTAAATTTTGTTTGGTGTGTTTGGGAGAATTTTTTGAGATAGGGGAGTATGCTCTTCACCCTTGTGGTGAACCAAAAACCTTGAACCTCAAAAATCATCCATTCTTTGTTTAGTTTAGGATCCTTTAGCAGGCCTGCTCTTGAGCAATCAAGAGGAACGACCCAAGTGGGGACAACCTTGTCATCATTTTCCTTGGTGGCGAGTGATTCCAACTCACTATAATCTCAAGGCTATCGAGGACACAAAACCTTGGTAGACATAACACTTGTCTTCGCTTGATGTGAGTAACTCATGGGATTGTGACCATGGGGAAAGCATTGAGCAAGAATGCTTAAGGTACTCTTGAGGCCGCAAGGTCCCAGTCCTCTATGAGGAGTAAGAGGGGTGTTATGAACGGAAGCCCTTATTAAGAACCTTTAGATAGAAGCCACCTTATTTAGCCGCTTATCTTCTTAGTGCAAGGATTGATCCAAGTGGAACAACCCAGATCACCTTAAGATACTCACCATATGTGTTCCTTTGGTTGTGTCTTTGACACTTCCATGACAAAGCCAACATCTATTGTGGGTGACCACTTTGTGTGAGGCAAGGGGACACCAAGTTGTGGGCTAAGTTGGTAAGTATTGAGCCTTGACTTTTTAGGATAGATTTGCTTGAATTGTCTTCGGTTGTGTGATACCAGTGTAAATGTTCTTAATATACAAATGATCGGTAGCGTTCATAGGGTGCAATTTTATTTTTGATATCACAAGTGTTTATCTTGGCAAGGTTGCTTTTGCCCTTGTTTCAAGTGTTTTGAGACATGTTTGATCCCTCACTGTTTGCAAACTTGCCAAAATTCTGCTGATACTATGATTGAGATAAAAAACATCAACCCTCAGACCGAAAATTTTGACCAAACAGACCAAAAAATGCAAATTTTACATAGTTCTGGTCAAGAGTTAAATAATTTTGCAACAGTATCACCTGCTTTGAGAAGAAACATCGCACGATAGTTCGCCCCTACTAGACTATCACCCGACCTTCCTGGTGTTTATCGCCCGGATATTATGAGGTCTATCACCTGGTATAAGGTGAAGTATCACCTGATTATAGGTGTATCACCCTGTTAGCCTGGAGTATATCACCTGGGTAACTTCTGCCGTGCTTTCAGTTTGGTCAGTTTCAATTGCTGTTAGTCAGGTTAGGTCTTTGAGTAGGTTTCTTACTCTGTCGTTAGAGACCTATCTTGGCTCTAAATTTCTAGTTTTAGCCCTCTGGGATAGCATCATCTAATTTACGAGGTCATTTTGGAAATAGTTGTCAAGTTAGAAGGTTATTCTTGGTGAGAACGCTTATCTCTAGGGTTGTTAGCTACATTCTTGGAGAATTTTAGCGCTCTTATTGTCCAAATCACTTTCATTTAATCAATTTTAGTGATATTTTAGCCTAGTCCAACCTCCTGATTCAAAAGTGCAAGGGTAGTCACCCTTTGATTTGAAGCACCTCTTTGACAGTGTTGGTAAAGCCCCTTTGATATTTCTATCTTTTCATTTCTCTTTGGACAATAGAGAACTTTGATTATCCTAGTTTGTTGTTGACACTTTGTGAGGTCACCCTATCATTAAGAATCTCTTTCTTTCATGTCAGTTACAATAAGGTACCAAGTCAATCAAGGGAAGCGACCCCTTGTTGTCTTTAGCCAGTTACCCCCAGTTAAGACTCGTCAACAACAAAAGGGAAAAGAACCCCTTTTCGATCAATCTCCTAAAAGTGAATCTGAAGTTTATTTTAATCCAAAAGGTAATCCTAGTGAAGTGAGCACCTCTTTAGCACCACTTTCATCCAGTATGGACATGAGTTACACTTTCACTCGACAACAAAGAGAAGCCATGAATCAAACTCTTGAGGATATCTTCCAATGGCATAAGAGAGAGTACGGTGGTTCTTCTCATGCTAGTCCACCCGGGTCACCTCCCAACAACACAAGATATTTAGATGCTCACCAACGAGCTGAGAGACATTATAAGCAAACTCACTCAGATTCAGGGTCACAACATGAGGACCAGAATAATGAATCTAGTGACCATCACATCAACGCAGCCAACGCAACAAGGCATTCAAGATGATCTTCTCCACTTAAAGATACCTCTCGATATGCAAATACAAGGTTGAAAAGAATTGAAAGGGAGAAGCAAGCCTATCTAGATGAACAAGCCGCCAAAAAGGAAAAATTCAGACAACTAGAAGAAGAGGAACGTGCATTATTGGACATAAGAAAAAGAGTCACCCAAGAAGAAGAAGATAGGCTCTATGCACAAAAACTCCAAAATTGATTCAATGGGAGGGGTGCCAATAGTGGGACCAACTCACCCCCATCTACCCCCTCACCAAGTCCTAGAAGAAGGTCAAGGATGCCTTCATGATCCCCAAGTCCTAGAGGAAGAAGGACTTCAAGATATGATCATCATAGGAGACGATCGCCTCATAGACATTCAAAGCAACCCTCCCAACAAGCACATCATGGCTCACAACATGGAGGAAGCTATACCAACTTTGATAAAATAGATTTTATGACTATGCAACAAGAACCATCCTTTCAAGCATATAACAAGGATCAGTTCCTAGAAAGTCTCATCAACAAAGGTGCTAAGGTCCCATACAATTTTGATGTGGACCGAAAGGTAAAGAAGCAAGATCCATCAACTAATGAGGTGATCAAACAACTTCAAAGGGATATAGAAAGGATGAGGGCACCTAAGAGCACATTTAATTTGGATTCCATATGTCCCAACCCAATCGACAAGAGTGTGGTGTTGGTTGATTTTCCTAAGAAAATTGAGTTTCCAACCTACGACAAATATGATGGCGTTGGTGATCCTCATGGCCATGTTAGACAATTTTATATAATGAGTTTTTCTTTTCACCATGAAGACTCCTATTTAATGAGATTATTTCCAAGGAGCCTCAAGGGTCAAGCCATGGAGTGGTTTACTAACCTTACTCCTCCAGTTAAGACATTTAAAGAGCTTGTGGAAAGGTTTGTCCAACATTTTTCTTACAACTTATCAAGGTTGGTCACCATGCTTGATTTGTGCAAACTCAAGCAGGACCAAGGGGAATCCTTTGTTACCTTTCTACAAAGATGGAGATGTTTGTGCTTGAAATATCCAAGGACAATTCTTGAGGAGGAAAGAATAGACATCATTGTGAGCAACTTGGTACCAGAGTTAAGATATGAAGTAAGGAAGATCCCATTTAATTCTTTTGATACCATGGTAGAAGTGGCCTGTCGCATAGAGGATGTCCTAAAAGAACAAGGAATTTTGGCTAAATCAGGTAATAACAACAATGGCCAAAACAACAACAATAATGGTAATAAGGACAAAAAGAACTCTTATTGGAATAAGAATAAGCAGGTGGTCAATGATGGGGTTGTTGACTCATCACAACCTAAGAATGAAGGAGTTCTTAATCTCTCTCATGCAGTTCAAGCTATGAAGCTGCAAACATCTTCGGGACAACCAGAGAATAAACCCAAGTATCAAGGGAGACCTAAAAAGGAAAAGAGACAATTTACTAAACTTGGGGACTCCTATGCAGACATTTTCAAGACATTAATTGCTCACAATTTGGCACACCCTCAAGATCCTGCTAAACACCGCATACCAGATCCTAAACCTCATTGGTGGGATGAGAAGGCCTTTTGTGTCTTTCACAATGGAATTGGACATGATATAGAAAATTGTTTTAGACTTAAACATCTTGTTCAAGACCTTATTGAGAGCAAAAAATTACAAGTTGATGGTTTAACCAATACCACTAATGTGAATCACAAAGCTTTTAAAGAACCCTTGCCCAAATATGAGAAAGGAGAGAATTCTAACAACAAGAATGGCAAGGCTGCTATCAACTACACTTACACAAATGCTAAAAATGTTATTAACATGCTTGAAGTGGCTGATGATAATGTCAACATGATGAGAGGGAAAGACCCTTATGGATATGATGTGGATTCAAATCCTATGCCTGATGAAGGACCCATTGTGGTACTAAGAGGTCCTCACTCATGAAGGATGTCCCAACCCCTCAATGCTGTCACTAGAAGCTAGTCTCAAGCTCCCATTGTTATTAGAGGTCCTAACTCTAGTAAGTCTAATCAGCCAATGTCAAAGGGTGTTCTTCCAAAATCTTTTGTTGGTCTTGAGTTGAATTATAATCTTGTTGACCAATTACAACGTACACCAGCGCAAATTTCAATCTTTGAGCTTTTGGAACTGTCCCCTAAGCATAAGCGTGTCCTTGAGGATGCCTTGCGAATGACTAATGTCCCTAATGATATAGATGTGTATGTGACTGAATGTGACCTCTAAATCAGGCACAACACAACATGGTCATTATTCACTTGATAGAATTTGGGAGAGAGTATGAAGAACTCAATCCAAATTCCATGGTGAGGCGACCTGTTGCCTCCTATGTGAATGGGGTGTTTGAATACTCTCAGAACGAGAGCCAACAGCCGGGAGACCAATTCAACAATGGAGGATTTGAAAGCTATAATGAAGATATGCAAAGCTGAAATTAAACTAGAATGTGATGCAATTAATCTAAGATACTTGAAAGTAAAGATGAAATGCGATTTAATCTAAGAACTTGAAGCAAATATGATATTAAACTAAGAACAAATAAGCAAATTTAGTCTAAAATGTGATGCAAAGATTATACTAATAATGAGATATTAATCTAATAAATGCAATAAAAAGCTTTGAAAATAATGAAATATGAGACTAAAAAATGCTATAGTAAGGATGCTCTCAAAAATTTGCTCCCTTGAATGAGAAAAAGAGGTTCATTAAATAGACCAAGCCAGAAGAGGAATGAAGAGTTTCTTGATTCAAAATGGTGGACTCTTCATTCCTAATTGAGACAAAAAGACAATGAATTATTTAATTAAAAGAATGGAATTTGCCACATGTGGGGAGGTGACCTTTCGAGTAATTTGAATTATTAAATTCAAATAAAGAGGTGTCCATTCAATTAACTAAATATTTATTAATTCCTTTCAAGGGTATTTAGCTAAAGGGGGTGGAGTTTAATTTAATTAAAAGTACTTAGGACTTCATAATTAAATTAACTTATCATAGAGATTATTTAGCCAAATAAAGTCTAGGACTTAGGAATTATTTTAGCATTTGATTATTGCAATTTAGGGTCTTTGCAACTGACATCAAGTCAAATTAAGTCAGATAGGAGAGAAAATTGCCTAGGGAACTAGGACTTTGGTGATGTAAAATCGAGATAATGCACCAAAATTGATGAAATTAAATAGGTGCCAATTTTGGGGTATTACATTTGCCCCTCTTTGAATTGATGTGCGAACAGCGCGTTGATTCAAAGAATAGTCTGAAGTGACAGATGAAAGCAGATCAAAGCATGAATTTTTCGAAGTCTAAGTTAGATTGCGAAGACAACGATCTTAGAAGAGAACCAGAATCAGGGTTAGATTGCCCCAATACCAATTGATGAAGATGCAGATTTAGGACTATCTCCGAATCAGGGTTAGATTGCCCCAATACGAAGCTTAGTCCTCCGAGACCCAGGTTAGATTGCCCAGATAACGGTCTAAAAGAGATTTTGAGAGTCATCTCCAGAACGAAGCTTGACTCCCAGGAATTAGGGTTAGATTGCCCCAATACCCAAAAGATTTCAAGAACCATCTCCAGAACGAAGAATGATCCTCGAGGATCTGAGTTAGATTGCTCAGATACCTAAGAGATAGATTTCCAGATAACAAGATGCGAGGCGTGAAGATGCCCCTAGCAATGAGGACTGATGATTCAAATCAGACTGATTCAAGAATAGATTCGACAAGATTCAAATGATGTAATCATCCTGCCCCCTCGGGAGCGAAATGGAAAGATGACATGTCAGAAGGATGATAAACAACAAGAGATTGCAGAGCAAAAGCAATTAGACCAGATTCGCGAAGCTACAGAAGTGAAACGGAGCAAAGCAGAGGTCCTGTTGACCAAGTTTGACCATAGTTGACCAAATTTTGACTAGGGTTGACTTGATGAAAAGAAGCAAAGATCTCAAGAACATGATGCAAAGATGAGGATCTGGCAGGAAGATGACACCAGAAGGCTGACTACACAAGCATCCGATCCAGAAGGAGTTCAATATTTAAAATGCGATTTCGAGCTATCTAGAGATGTCAGATTTCGATTTCGATCCCGAAAAAGGATGCAGCCAAGATGAGAATGGGACAAAAGATGAGAACCTTTGATGAGAAGATCCAAAAGAAAGCAATCAAGAGAGCAACAAGAAAGCACTCCAAATGCAAGCCTAGAATGAAAGATGCAAGTCTAAATGCAGGCCTAGGATGAACAAATGCAATCCTCCGAACTCGGCTGTTGGACTCATCGTATTTATCATCATTGAGTTCTTTTAAGCATGGGACAATCACAAGATGCCATACAATTCTCCCCAACATGAGAATATGAATATGACATAAGTCTTAAATTTGTCGGAATGAGGTGTAAGCATTAAGGCACAAGAAGCCAGAATGACCTGAACACCTATTCCTTTTAATCTAGCAAGTTAACATAAGCATTAGAGCATAAATGCTAGAATGACCTGAATGTCTCTTGCGAATAAACACCCCAAGCACGCAGGAGTTCTTTCTTTTGCCAAAGATTGCTCGCAGTGACCCGTACGTTCACTTAACAGGACGAGCGTGCAATTTCATCAGTAGCAGAAAGAAGTCACTCAAAAGACAAGGAGAAGAACCAACCTCACCAAAGCATCCATATAAAAGGAGTCGAGGTACGCATGGCCATCCAATACGAGATAGAGGCTCTTACAGACGGACACCCCTCTTAAATGAATTCTTTGGATCATTGGAACTAAACCAACAAGCAGAAAGCAAAGAAAGCAAACAAACAAACACTCAAAGAAAACAAAGCTCAACATGCCTCAAAGAAACACACATTTAGTTTTAGTTTCAGTTTAAGTTCGTGTGCAAGCGGATTGAAGTCAATTCGGAAAGATAACGTTCGAAGTCTCAATGAGATAATGTAATGAGAATCATTGGTGATTGATAAAAGGGAGAAATCCCGAAGAAGAGAGATCGAACAAAAGCTAGGTATCCGAAGGCAGGCACAGTGAGAACCACTGGCGACCAATGCTCAAAAGAGAGTTCTAAAAGCGATAGGACAATGCCCCCTAGACCAGGTAGGTGCCCCCAAGTGTGAACCAGTTCCAATCCATGAAGAGTCGAGGAAAACTCAAAGATAAGCGCATGAGCTAGCAAACCAAAGCAGGAAACAAACTAAAGCAGGAAAGCGGGAAAACAAACTAAAGCAGGAAAGGAAGGAAACTAAAGCAGGAAACTAAGAGCCAAGCGACACTGAGATGAGATGTTACTTCAGGAAAACAAGAGGCGCCTGTTTACCAGGTTTTCACCATCTTGGCAGAGATTCTATTTTTGCTACCATGACGCCTGTTTACCAGGTTTTTATCAATGGCACATTTTTCTCTTTTTCATTTTTTTTTTTTGGTACTTTTCTCTTCTTTTTTTTGTATTTTTTTGAATATCTCATTTTTTTGTATTTTTGATCTTTTCATTTTTTTTTGTATTTTTCACATTTTCTATTTTTTTTGGTATTATCAAGGCACCTATTTACCAGGTTTTCACCAGGATAATAGATACATCAAAGCGCCTATTTGCCAGGTTTTCACTAAGATGATCATTTTTTCAGGACATTTTACAATTTTTAAGATTTTTTGCAATATATCAATTTTTAGGATTTTTTCAGGATCAATAAGTATGTACATGAGCACACTGAGAATGTCAGCTATAGAACTTCTTAGGTGAAGAGCGTTGATGGGCTCTTTGAGTTTCTCTCCTTCAGTAGGAATCTCTGAGAACACAATATTTTGTAGCAGTAGCCAGCTGAGAAGTTGTAGAATCAGAACCAGATGTTGTAGCAGTAACAGGAGAGCCAACCAGTAGTGTCCAATAGTCAAGAGATCCATAGTCAAGGAAAGACCACTTAAGTGAGACCCACAAATATCCTCATGGACACACCTTAACTCTTCGTCAGATTTCCCACGCTCTAAACGCTTAGGGAGAGTACATTCTAGATTTCTCTTAATCATGTCATTAGTAATAAGGAGATACTGATATGCACTTTGGGAAAAGGCAAGATGGAGTGAATAGGGTAAAGTATGAGAGGCAAGGGTGATGGAATGGAGGGAAGCATGAGAATTTTGGAAGCTCGAATGACAACTTTGATTTTTTCTTTCTTTGGAATCCACATAGCTTTTGAATTTTTTCTTCTTTACTTTGAGGTGCTTTTGATGACAATGCCTATAGAATGGATTTCGAGATCCATTTTTTATTTTATTTTCTGGCTTTTGATTGTCTTCTTCTTTTTGAGGACCTTTGCGGTCTTTTGAACACCTTTGTTTCTTTCCTTTCTTCATAGTCACATGTCGATTAGAGGGGACATGGTGACCTTGAGATATAAGTGGATTCTCATTATTTTTATTTTTATGTTGCACATCTGAGTTACTTCCAAAAGACTTGGGAATTATGGATGAAAGAGGCTTATATGACTGGTTCAGGTGGAGAGGTGGAAATGGAAGTGGACGGGCCACTTTTCTAGGAGATGAAGGGGGAAGAAAAGTCAATGGGATGGGCTCAAGTGCAAATATATCAGTATCATCCTCATCATTCATGAATGCATCAGGTAGATCAAGAAAGTAATCTTCCATAGAGAGTTGTTGATTGTGAGTCATCTTAGAAGAGTCAGATAAGTTTGGAGGAATATTATGTGAGCCTAACCAAGATGGTCTATTCCAAGAGTTAGGTCCCCTTTCAGGTGGTAAGAGTGCACGAATAGGAACCATTTCAATTCTGGATCTTCCAATATTCCATGAAGCTGTAACAGAATGGGGTCTTACATACCCATGATTTGTTGGAGCAGTAGGAGTATAGCTTGGAGTAGATGACCTAAGAGCCATAGGAATGATCTCCACAGGAGGGTGGAAAGGATCATCATCAATAGCTTGATCTGGAGGATCATAACTTTCTCCTCTTTCTAAGTTGTTAAGACTAGCATATAAGTGCATAGCATCAACTGGTATTTCTGTAGTAGCATTTGATATGGAGTCCCATTCAGCTAGAGACATAGTTGGAGGCATATTTTCTTCATCACTATCATCTGTCAAAGGAAATGTTTCTTCAATAGTAGGATCTTGTTCAGTAGTAGAAGTAGCAAAGTAATCTGGAATAGGCATACCTTGAGGCATACCCAAGAGGAGGGAAGCATCCAACAGTTGCTCCCAATCAGTATGTGTGCCATTGGAGTTGGCAATAGTAGGAGTCTGTTCAATAGCAGAAGTGGTGGAACAATCTAGAGTAGGCATACCCCAGGGCATACCCAAGATAAGGGAAGCATCCAACAATTGCTCCCAATCAGTATGTGTATCATTGGAATCAGCAGTAGTAGGATTTTGTTCAATAGTAGAAGTGGTAGAACAATCTAGAATAGGCATACCCAAGATAAGCGAAGCATCCAACAGTTGCTCCCAATCAGTATGTGTGCCATTGGAGGCAATGACATATTCAGTAGTAGCTACAGTAGTAGAAATCTGTTCAGTAGAGTGTATAAAATCCTCCTGGTGAGGACCAAGATCATGTTCTTGAAGCACTTGAGAAGGTAGATAAGACTCTTTCTGGTAGTCTGAATTAGAATTTTGAACATTCAAAGATCTTTCATGTGTCATAGGCTGAATCTGTGTTTCTTCATTATCTGAATCCTTGCATGAGTGAAAGTTGTAGCTAGGTTGGTCAAGCTCATCGCTCTGATAGCTAATACCAAATCTATCTTCAGAAGGTTCCTCATAGGAACGTGGAGATGGAGGGAGAGTTGTCAATGACAAGACAGACTCAATCTGATATTCCCCCATGCCGATATCTTTGATCTTCAAGGTCTTTTCTATTTCTTTTAGCTTAGCATCATAGAACTCAATGGACTCTCTATTGGCAGGAACAAAGCTGTCTGTCACTTGGGTAAGCATCTTAGCAGAGCAAGTATTTAGGCTAGCACTATTGTCAATGAGGACGTGGGGGACACGCTCGGGACCTTCCATAACTTCAATGTGTAGGGGAGCATTATGCGGGTGGCTCAGCAAGTGATCATCTTCCTCAGAGAATGATAAATAATGAGGCGAGGTCAAATGACCCACCATAGATTGAAACTGGTCGAGATTGAGATCTTTGGGGACATTTTCCTTAGTGAGGGCTTTATCCATAGATAGTTTTGGTTTGGATGTCGAAGGTTCGGGACCTTTGAGAACAATCTTTGCATGAGATCGAGGGATAGCATTCGCACAAGCTGGAGATTTTGTGTAGTTATAAGAGGGAGGTGCAGGGCCTCGCAAGACAAAGGGAGTTTTGGGTTTAGGAGTATCCTCACTCCCTGGAGAAATGATCTTGTCACATTGAGAGATCCAAGGTTTGTTTCTAGCAAATCTGGAAGGCGGTTGAGCTTCTGTTGTAGCCTTCTCAGTGGCTTTGATTGTTTGCATGCTAGAGCTAAGATTAAAGACAGACTTTGAGGGTTTTGGCGTGTTAGAGCTGAGATTGAAAACCAACTTTGAAGGTTTTGGCATGTTAGAGCTAAGATTGAAAACCAACTTTGAAGGTTTTGGATCTCCCATCTTGTTGGTAGTATTATGAGAGATCGTGAAAGAGTCGATAGGTTCAAAAGAATCAATAGGTTCAATTTTAGAAAGTGACCTTTCAGAGTCTTGTTGGTCTTGAAACAATGGGTTATAATATTCTTGAAATAGTAAGTCAGACTGTATCTGAAACAATGGATTGTAATGCTCTTGGAATGATGAAGAATGTGAGAATTCCTCACGAAGTTCAGATTTCATAAAAAATTCAGGATGACCTATGTCTTGATTACAAGGTTTACTTTGATCTTGATCAGCGTTCTGAACGGGATAAGTCTTGCCACTTCGAGTCGTGACAGTCATAAACAAAGATGTAACGAGCGAAGATTCAGGATAAAGCTAGACTCTGTCTCAAAGATAATGAAAGGAGATAAATGGCTAGAACAGCCAAGATGCAAGATGAACCTGGTATGAATTGTCAAAAAGAGATGGCTAGAACAGCCGAGATAAGACAATCACAACATAAGGTACAAGAGCACAATGAGATAAGGTAGACTAATGAGAGACAATATGAGTCAAAGCAAAGATCGATCGATTCCTAACTCAAGACAACTAGTTTCTAACGGTGAACGATAGGAAAATAGAAAAATAGATCACAGACAAAAAGGTAGATCAGATTTATGTCATTGATCAAGCACATAAGACAGCAATCAAGGAGTTCAAGCAAACAGTCTTCAAGCAATGGGCAAGGGACAAAGCAACCTTGCGCACCAACATGAATAGTGACTTAGTATTTCTACTCCCTAAGGACTCTACTTGTGTATGTTCTTGAGAATGTTTTAGCAGGCACTTAAAACACAACAACATCCTAGCAAGTTGTCTACAAGGATATACATGGCTTTTCTAAAGGGAGTCCTCGATATACGCAAGGTACGTGAGGCACAAATCCGTAGATGAGAAGAATTAGAAATCACACAGCCGGGGGGAGACGGTAACCCAAATCTCCTCCTTCACTTCTCAAAGGTATAAAGTTCTTTGAGGCTTAGCCAAGAGTGAAATCTAACTCATTCCCAAGAGAGGTGTCTTTGGATTCACCTCCCGATATTTATACTCCGCCGGAACACGGGAGTTAAGGTCGTCCCTTGAGGTGATGAAATCCCCAAGCAGGCCTTCTAGAAAAAATGAAAAGTAAGTAATTCTCTATCAAAAAGTATTGAAAAGCACTAAAGGTGGAACACTTAACCCTTCAAGTAAATGTGAGGTGAGTCCACAAAGTGGTGCATTTAACTCCTCACACAAACTCAAAGTGATTCCACACCCTAGAAAACAAGTGAGTTCCAAAAAGCACAAAAGGGTTGCCAAGTGGAACAATTAACGCTTCTTTCCTATAGACCCCTCCCCTTTAATGTGGCGCTGGGATTGCAACCACAGGGCGAAAATGAGAGGCCGGCGGATTAGCGAGTCCAATAACCCAAGATAGCAATCTAGATCAATCACAAGTAATCTAAGACTGCTAATCAATACTACTCATAAGTGCAAGAGGGTTTGAATCATGGAATATTTAACTTTCCAAGTAAACATGAAGTGAGTCCAAAAAGTGGTGCATTTAACTCTTCATGTAAACAAGGAATGAATCCATGCCCTCAATTACTCAATGAGATATTTGATATTGGAACCAAGAATTACTTAATGTTTAAAAGACAAGCATTCACTTAAACACAAACTTGTATGAAAGAAAATCTATGTTCATTCATTTCCCATTAAGAGCATCAATTGAAATGTGTTCTATGAAAGCATGTAAACACTCAAGCCAAACACATGAGAGATTAATTTTATGCCCAAAGTCCAAATGTTATAGAGATTTTAAGAACTCACCTTAGGTCCAAAGATCTGCAATCCAGCATTTAGCACACATTCGAAAGTATAGAATCAAGACAAATCAATGGCAAACCGTAAGATATGTAACATTGCTGTCTTCAAGACAGTCTTTAAAGATTGATTTATTTGACCCATAAAATCACAATATTAAAATTTCTGGAAAGAATAAAGTTTTTAGAAAACATCAAGAACTATCATTTCCCAAAGTTACAAGGTCTTATGATTTCATTTGGTTCCTCAACCAATAATTTTTTCAGACTGCAATTGTTCTGTCATAAATCAGATTTAAAACAACAGGCCCTGCCTAGGGAGTCACATATCTTTCTAAAAAATAATCCAAATGAAACCAAACCAATTTCAAAGTAACTATTAATGAATCTAGTTTCCAAATATTTAATCCATTTATTTTTCTCATTCATAAATCATTTTTTAAAAATAAATCATTGTCTGCAATTCCAATGCAGATTGTTAAAAAGCAGTTTTCACTCAAATGTCCATAACTTTCACAAATCTACATAAAAATAACTCAAACCAAAAGGAAATGAAATCTGATTCACGTATCTTTCCAATGCATATTATTAGAGCTCCTTATTCTTCATAATTTGTCTGTACCAAACATTTCAATCTGACTGTATTCAGAGAATCTCAAATCTGCAAATACCCACTTTCACTAAAATGATCATAACTTATTCATTTTTTTATAAAAATGAACCAAACCAAAAGCATGAGAAAGAGGATTAATCATTCTATCCATCCATTACTATATTACAAGGTTTTCAGACTATAAATGGCCGTAGAAGGCCTGAAAGCAACATTAAAGCTGAAAAAGCAATCAAGAATGAGGCCAGAAATTGATCTTTTCTGCCCCACGGTGGGTGCCAAAATGTATGTGACTGAATGTGACCTCTAAATCAGGCACAACACAACATGGTCATTATTCACTTGATAGAATTTGGGAGAGAGTATGAAGAACTCAATCCAAATTCCATGGTGAGGCGACCTGTTGCCTCCTATGTGAATGGGGTGTTTGAATACTCTCAGAACGAGAGCCAACAGCCGGGAGACCAATTCAACAATGGAGGATTTGAAAGCTATAATGAAGATATGCAAAGCTGAAATTAAACTAGAATGTGATGCAATTAATCTAAGATACTTGAAAGTAAAGATGAAATGCGATTTAATCTAAGAACTTGAAGCAAATATGATATTAAACTAAGAACAAATAAGCAAATTTAGTCTAAAATGTGATGCAAAGATTATACTAATAATGAGATATTAATCTAATAAATGCAATAAAAAGCTTTGAAAATAATGAAATATGAGACTAAAAAATGCTATAGTAAGGATGCTCTCAAAAATTTGCTCCCTTGAATGAGAAAAAGAGGTTCATTAAATAGACCAAGCCAGAAGAGGAATGAAGAGTTTCTTGATTCGAAACGGTGGACTCTTCATTCTTAATTGAGACAAAAAGATAATGAATTATTTAATTAAAAGAATGGAATTTGCCACATGTGGGGAGGTGACCTTTCGAGTAATTTGAATTATTAAATTCAAATAAAGAGGTGTCCATTCAATTAACTAAATATTTATTAATTCCTTTCAAGGGTATTTAGCTAAAGGGGGTGGAGTTTAATTTAATTAAAAGTACTTAGGACTTCATAATTAAATTAACTTATCATAGAGATTATTTAGCCAAATAAAGTCTAGGACTTAGGAATTATTTTAGCATTTGATTATTGCAATTTAGGGTCTTTGCAACTGACATCAAGTCAAATTAAGTCAGATAGGAGAGAAAATTGCCTAGGGAACTAGGACTTTGGTGATGTAAAATCGAGATAATGCACCAAAATTGATGAAATTAAATAGGTGCCAATTTTGGGGTATTACAAGATGTAGATCAATTCTAGAATATGGTCAACCACTTGGCTAGCCCTCACTACCTTACATTCTCAGAGGAAGATGACAAGTCATTAAGCCACCCACACAATTTGGCCCTTCATATAGAGGTTATGATCCACAAGACCTGTGTTAGGCGTGTGTTGATAAATGGGGGTGCTGGGCTTAATATTTGTTCTTTGAGCTTATTGAAGGCCTTGGGTTATTCAAAAGAATTCATTGACACAAGAAAGAAAATAACTATCAAGGCTTATGATGAAGAAAAACATAGTTCTAAAGGATTGGCCATTCTTCCTATTCGAATTGGTCCTATAGAGAAAGACATTTTGTTCCAGATTGTTGATGCCGGTCCTTTGGCTTACAATATTTTGTTAGGTAGACCATGGATACATGAGATGCAAGCAGTCCCATCTACCTATCATTAGTGTGTAAAATTCCCTTACAATGGAATAGAAGTCTGCATACCTGGAGACAGCACACTGTCAGTCAACACAATTTCAGCAGGGTCTCACATTCCTTTGAATAGGGAGACTAACACTTTTGATACTGCATTTGAACAATGCAAGAATAAATTCAAGACCATAGATCTTGGTATGGGGGATTACAAATTGGATTCATTCACAAAATTACCAATTTCCCCTAGGTCTTATGGCAGACCTTCTCAAGAAATGAAGCCCTCGTCTTCGGCCATGACATTGTTCGATAAGTTTATGGAATCCTTAGTTCTGATTCAAGAAGAAAAAGAAGAGGTTGCCGTTAGGGACTGGATTTACCGAGAAGAGAAATACCTACATAATGAGAATTTTGCACCTTCCCCTAGAACTTATGGGAGAGGGTATACATTGTTCAAGAATATGGGTTATCCAAGACAGGGTCCCCCTAGTCATAGGCTGGGTGCTAGGGCTGAACCTCTTAACCATGCCCTTTTTGGATGAAGGAATAAGTCAACAATTGGCTTAGGTTTTGAAAATAAGAAACAAAAAAGTGTCCTTGTCTCAGCTGCGACGGATAGTGACGATGACTCAAACTACACACCTAATCTCTCTAATCAACAAGACATGTCCGATGATTGGGTGCCTTCAATAAATCTCCTTTGGGGAGATTCACAAGATTTGGCAACTGACAGTATGAATGCTAGATTGAAAATGGAAAGTGTTGCTATCCTAGCTGCGACGGATAGTAACAATGCTAGTATTAGAGAAGCGGAAACTCTTCCCAATCTTGAGGCTTCTACATCACAAGGCCCAAATAATGATTCAGAAACAGACTCACATGAGTTTGAATAAGACTCACTTTCAGATGCAACAGTTGATTTGGACATGGATGTTGTCCATACTTATAGTACTCAACTCGATGTGACCAACGAGCCTAGTGTAGGACTGGAGGATTGGACTCCTTGAATTGCCTTAGTGGATGACACTTTGTTTGATAGGACAAATCCTAACTCAGGTATCTTAGGAGGGGACTAGATGAATCCTGATCGTATGGTCACCAGAGATAACACCTTCCATATAAACAATGTTGAACTCATCATTGACCTACCCCTTATTCACTATGACCTAATCGACTGGTCTTAGCGCCACCAAGAGCCTAGACTCCTCACCTTTCAGAATGATTATGAAATTGCCTGCTATCTAAATGCTCTTGAACCCGTGGCCTCTTCCACTAGTGAACTGACAACAAGCATGACGGAGCCTGATATTAAGTACCTCAGTCTAAAAATAAAAGAAAAAGAAAAAAAGAAAAAAAGGTCTGATGGCGAAAACCACCTTGTGGCGGTATCAGAACCAAAAATAGTAAAAATAAATGACGTATCCGAGGGTGAAAACCTCTTTGAGGTGCTTAAGGATGGGGTACTTAATAACTTGCCAAGTTACTTCCAAGACAGGTCATTAGTTCTTATTGAGCCTACGCAACCAGTGAATTTGAATACAGAAGAGGCTCCCCAAATAGTGCACCTAGCTCAGTCTCTATTAGTTGGAGATGGAAATTACAAATCTAAGATCATAGAAAAATCTTAATATCTGAAAAGGAACTTAATGAGAGGATGAACAAGCCTAATGAAGCTATGAAATATTTTGAGGAACTGATGAGGTCACCAAGAAGACTTAGTGACACCTCTAGACTAGGACATGATGAGCACCTATCATCCACTGGAGAAGGAGAATCATCAAAGAATGGAAAACAGAGGAATGCAAAGGCAAAGAACAAAAAACCTACATGCCATCATTGTGGGAAGCTAGGAAACACATCAAATATCTACAGAAGCAAGAATGGTAAGTCCAATAAACAAACATTCAATGGAAATTGTTTTAACTGTAAGAAGTATGGACATTAGGCACATGAATGTAGGTCAAAGGTTAGTAATTCACCTACTACACGTAGATTTCAAGGACATTATTACAATTGTCAAAAATATGGTCATAGAGCACAATAATGCATATCCAATGCAAAACCAAAGTGGGCATCTAATAAGAAAGATAATGCACCTAGGAAAGGTAACACATTCAATTGGGATTACAATACATGGTATAGTTATCATTATTGTGGAGAATATGGTCATATTGGAGAAAATTGTGTAAGGACAAATTTTAGAGGTAAATCCAAAAGTTGGATGAGTGGAAGTCTAGTCTATTACAAATGCCTCAAGATTGGTCCTATAAAAAGAGACTATAGAGCACAAGCACTGAGTAATGAACAATTCAAAGGTGAAGAGACTGTTGAACAAATAAGGGACCAAATGAATAAGACATGGAGAAAGAAAGAGGAAGCAAGTAGTAGTGGATCCAATGAGCCCGAGGTCACCAAATTCAATGGATTAGGTGACCACACTACTTCTATATAAGCAAAGAAGGTATGTAAGGAACTGAATTTTCAAATGTTATAATTTACACCAGTTCCTGAATCTAGATGTATTAAAGTCCATATTTGCATAAGATAAGTTGCATTAGGACAAATTTGAGAAAAGAGTCAAATTTCATAATTGATGTCGAGCATCAGTACTTATGTATATAGTGATCGAGTCACTCAGTATGTGCCAAGCTCTTGTAATAGCCAAGATAATATATCTACCGAGCTGAAGTGGAAATGTTAGTATCGACCGAGTCATGGTTTAAACCATGTATGATGATGTGGTAACCGAGTTGTTATGTGAAGGCCGAGACAACTGTATTTCACCTACAAGTGCACAAAGCATTTAATGAAGACCTAATCCAACTGTTTGAATCTATCAAATGAAATATTACCATTCATTCTCATTTCACCCAATGATTCAAGAATTTATAGAGCGATTCAAAGGCGATTAACAAGAGTGATTTGTGTGAAGTTAGTTTGTGAAGATTCTTACAGCATGCCGTCAACAAACATTGTGAATGATTGTTAAAACAAGGTATTGCCAAGCTACTCAAATTCATCTTTCAAACTCTAAATTGGAGAAATGGCATCTACTTCAGCTACAACTGACGCAACTTGTTGAGAACTTTACATTAATCAAGAAGGCTAAAAATAGAATGTGTATGTTCGGTTCCCTGATAGTTTGTCTATTCTTTTATGTACAAAATAGTTTTTCTGCTATAGGAGATGTAGTATGGAGTCAGGATCGACCTATGACTCAACAAGTTAATGAGTTTATTCAACAATTAGATGATAATTTAGATGGTGTGATGGAGATTTATGGTGTTGAATTTAAGAAGAAGATGAGGAAGAGAAGTAGAGTTCCTGTATCCCTAGTAGAAAAATACTATAATGATATATGTTTCTAGTGGAAACCAATAATACCTATGTTCAAGCTATTATGCATAAGGTAGCATGGCTAAGGCCATTGCCTTACGAGGTCAACATAGATGAGACATTAGTAGCTATAACTTCTTTACTGGCAGAAGAGGTAGATAACAAAGCAAAACCTTTTGGAAATTATGAAGAAGCTAAGTCTAAGATTACAATGGGGTTAAAGTCCACAACCCTAGAGAGGAAAAGAAAGAAATTAGTCAAAAATATTGAGAAAAAGCTAAGGTGGAGGAGAGGATAATAGACCTCTTGAGATTACACAAGGTCAGGGTGAGGACTAGTCTAGTGAGTCTGAAGATAGTGAAGAGGAGGAAGTAGAAACTCAAAAGAAGGGGAAGGAGATAATGGTTGTCGAGCCTAGAAAAAGGAAGATCCAGAAACAAAAGCCTACTCCTTATGCAACATTAAGACCGAGAACTAGGGAAGCTTCAACTGCCACAACTGTTGAGCCCCAAAGGAAAACACCAGCAAAGAACACTGAAGGGGAAAGCACAGGAAAAAGGCAACAAGTGCAAACTAGAGTTGTGCCAAGCCATCCCAAGAAGAAGACAAGAAGGAAACTAGTGTTATAGAAGGATGATGATGATGATGATGAAGAAATGATGAACACAAATGATAATAGAAAATTGAAGGTGGAAAGACATAGGCATCCAACTAGTGTGGATGAAATTTGCTAGAACATCAAGAGCACAACAAGATTAACATGATTTAAGCTAATCAAATTTGAAAGATTAAGAAAAGATGATAAAGAAAATATTGAAGAAGCAACGATAGAGATGTTATGTACATTCAAGATGACACCTTTGTAGATAGGGAATATGATCCCTGAAGATATATTTAGTAAAACTGATGTAAAATGGTAGCATACTATCATGACCAAGAGGTAGATAAGAGAAGACACTCTAGCATAGATTATGCCTGAATTAACACCTAAGAAAATAGGAAAATTCATGGAGAAACATAGAAATAGGTTTATAACTAAGTTGAGGACTTGCTCCATATTGAAGAACAACCTTAAAGAATTTGTCACTCAAAGCAAGTGGATGTCAAACATCATCTTTGGGTTAATGGTTGATAAAAGTGCACAAAACAATGAAGGAACATCCAGATAGGTTGAACTGGATAATAAAGAAGATATAGATGAGCCTCATAACCTTGAGGAAGAGGTAAGGCACAAGGTAGAAGAGAGTGAATCATAGGATGTGATCACTATTGAGGATGTCCCTGACGACACATAAGTAAATATTAATGCCTTGACCAAGGAAGAAATCAAAAGCCAAATTCTTATTGAGGTAGCCTCAGATCCCTTTCTACTGTGCACCAATCTAGTTCTCATCTAGGGACATGATTATACAAGGATTGAGGGTACATCAACTATTGAATTTGAACCTAAAATCTCCCACATGGTCATAATTGAATAGAAAGTCACACAAAGTTTAAGTGCCAAGGAATCAGGCAAGCTGACAACAACAACAACAAAGAATACACTTGTCAAGGTAAATATTGAAGACAATAAAGGAAAAGGAGAGGAGAGCTTAAAAGAATAAGCAGATAAGTTTGTAATAATAATTTTAGGACCTCATGTTGAGGAAGAAAAGGAGAATGAGAAGAAAATAACTAAGGAGCATCAAGAGCCTAAGGAGAAAGAGGCTATCCAAGCCTTAGTACAGCTACCGAGTAGCAGCACACCGAAGCCTAAGAAAAAGAAATCACAAAAGAAAAAGGATAAGTCTCTTTGTACATAAGTCACATTAGATGAAGTTATAGTGATTTTGAAGTGGGACACTGATAACTTGACCTATGATCAAATGCAAATATTGTAAGATATCTTGAAGAAGAAGAGCAATCAAGAGGAACTAAGGAGAGAACATCACCAAAAGCAAGTACTTCATGAAATTAAAGGTATATTTGTAGAAGTTTTTGAGCTGGATGATGTGAATGAGACTTCACCTATTCTGGAAAAATTGGTTCATATTGTTAAAAAGGTGAACAATGATGAAAGTGAAGCTAATGAAAAGATAATGCAGTGGTCAGAAAGAAAGTTTGAGACAAAGGTACTTGAAAGGGTCTCAACTGAGATAGCAGTAAAATAGGTAGAACTTTTTGATCTAGTGAATAACATAGAAGAGGTTGTACAAAATGTTCATTCTTTGTACAAGAAGCTATGAAATGTTGAAACATTCAATAAGGAAAATCAAGAATTGATTGACAAGTTGCAATTAGACTTAAAGTCTACAGGAAACTCATTGAGCATGGATGCAAGTTCCAAATCTATTCATTTCACCAGACTACTTCAGGCACAAGCAAGATTAGCTGAATTAATGGCTAATGATGGAAGGATAAGAGCCAAATTAATATTAATACAAATAATCTCAACACCTCATCTGGAGGTTATGCAGAGAGAATTGGCATCTACAAATGAGTTAGTACAAAGAGATCCTTATCTCTCTATTACCGAGAGTTTGGTTGATCTAGCTGCCTAGTTAGAGATCAAGATACAAGTTTTGGAGTCTGTGATATCTAGATGGGATAATGCCTTAGTAATGATTATGTAGCTCCACAAACCTTTTTTGGACAAGTATTATCTAACCCCTACACCCCAGCAGCTCAAAGTGACAAAAATAAGGTGGAAATAAGTCATGTATAAACAAATGATACAAAAGATCAAGGGGGATATAGAGTAGAATTAGAAGGTATGACATATTGTTTTGAAATAAAAATGTATACTCATTGTATGTCAAGAGTCATGTATATATAGCATAGTATTTATGAAGACCGAGTCAAAGTCTTAGGGGGAATACTAAAATTACTAAGTACTATTTTGTTTATACAATTTAAAAGTCATGACAAAGTGTTTTTGCCACTAATGTCAAAGGGGGAGATTGTTGATCCCTAAGTCATGTTGTCTATTAGTGTCCAACACTTAGTCATTATCAAGGAAATGTTGGTCGGTCATCACTATGACCGAGCCATCCTATTAAGGCTGAGTTATGTATAGACTTGTATTCTATATAGTTACCAAGTAGTAGTTACTACCGAGCAAGTTAGAGGTAATTGAGTACTTTAGTAGTTATCGAGTAGTATATATGTCGAGTTATATAGAAGAGTTAGTGCCAAGTTGAGTACTTTAGTAGTTATCAAGCAGTATATATGCCGAGTTATATAGAAGAGTCAGTGCCAAGCACCAGTATATGGAGAATAGTTTTTACCGAGTATCAGAGACTTCATATGCTAAGCAAGTTAGTTTTGACATATGTGTTTGTAATGGCACAAACACCTAGGTAAACCATTTTGGCTGAATTCTATTTGTGATTCAATGATTGTTGAGAGAATCAAGGACTTGATTACACTTTGTATTTCTAATCATTAATCCCTATGCAAGCCATGTAACCTATTAGAAAAAGGACTTAAGTGATGAATCTAGATCATTGATTTTGATCTAAAAGTTTGATCACTTGTTTATATAAGGTGATATCAAAACCCTAAAACATAGGAAAAGAGATCTCTTGTATGCAAATGGAAGCAATGTTTTGATTGTTAGATGTAGAGGTTAGGTAGAGTAATCGAGTAGAGCAGTGAAGGACAGGACAAAGCTATATTTGATTTTGAGATTAGATAAGTATTGGAAAGAGGAGATATGCAATCAACATTTGTAGTGAAAAATGAAGGATCAGGTACTGATACATTCTAGTAAGTGAATCAAGGTAAATCTATTTACAGAGTAGTCCTAACAGGCCTTTGTAAATATCTTAATCGAGTGCTTACTTAGTTGTAAGTTTTTAAATCCTTTAATTAAGGTAGATTGTATAAGTTTGTAATCTCTTAACAGGGCAGACCCCTCATAGGGTAGATCATCTGAAGTGATCAAAACTTTGTAGCCCTAACATGCATACTTTATTGTTGCAGTTTTGAATATTTGTGGGTGTCATCCCCACCCCAGTTTTACCTTTCTAGGGTTTATGGATTACCAAATCTTTGTGTTATGAGTTATATTTTATGGATGAGATTATAATGTTAGATTCATTTCAGTATTGAAATTTATGTTTATGGCATGCATATGGAATTAGTTTCAAAGTATAAAAGTTTGTGGATAACCGATTCGCCCCCCTCCCAATATCTCACTTTCTCATATAAGACTTCCAACAGTAGTATTCATATAATAATAGTCATTCTAATGCAGAAAATATTAACTTATGAGGGGATTCCCACAAAAAACTCAAAGACCACATTGCAACAACAACTAACCATGGTGGGAGCTGGTTTACGCCCTTGGAATAATTAAGGATCCAATAAGAATCATGGTTCAAGAAACAACATACATAATTAACTAGGCAAGAATGATAGCAAGATTTTTTCAGCAATAAAAAAATATAATAGAGTTGTGGATAAATTATTTTCCTAAGACTTAGGCTCATATTCTTTTCTTTTAAGGTTAATCATTCTAAGGCTACCCACAATATATGACATAAGTTTATAAAATCTTGAAACTAATGTCCTTATGACTATTATGTACATATTATATGAAAGACTCACCAAGTACTTAGTAAGCTTTTCTACCAAAAAACTTAGCTAGTCTTGAAAAATCTCGGTTGTGGAAATAAAAAGGCCTAGATGTTTAAAAAATTTATCCAAAAAATATTTTTTCTCAATCGCAACCCCTCAACCAGTGGGATTTTCTCACATATAACACCTTATGTGTAGCTTTCCATCACTTCCCCTCAAACCCATTAGGGACTCCACTCCCAAACCCCTACTATGTTTCTAATAAAATTTAGGCTATCATTTAAGTTGTCGAGTTTTTTTGCCAAGTCTATTTTTTTTTTTGTGTTTGGCAAGTTTTTATCGAGTATGAGTAGTTCATTTATGCTTACAACTACTATCCTCTAACCAATTTCTATGAAATAGGGTTTTAATATGTTTAGTCTGAAGAAGAAGAAAATATTAATATGAGCTTAGCGGTTTTCTATGTAAACTTTTGTCTATTTAGAATTTGTCACTTTCTTGATGACAAAATTTGATTGAAGACATATTAAGGCTTGTGTACTGTATCATTCTAAGGTATCCAAAAATGAGGCTTACTGTGAACATATTATTTTCAATTTCATGCATGCAACATACCTTTTGTTATATTGTTAATGTCTTAATTCTATAGTAGGTTCTTAATGAATATTTGTAGTTTTTGACAATGACCAAACTTTTCATTCATTGGTGGGGATCTTGTGATTCAAGGTTTAAAGGGATTTATTAGTGAGAAAATCACCACTCTTTGGAATTCGATAAGCTTGTAAGTATTCAACATAACACCTACTAATTGGGGAAGACCTTGCAATTTTTATTCTTCTATTATTCTTCCTGAGTTATACCTAGGCATTAGCACTGGACTGTATTGTCTAATTTGGTCTTGTTTTCAAACAACTCATCTTGTAGCCAAAGACATACAATCCATGGAATATGAATGTGGCCTCACCCTTTACATGTGATGATTTTGGATGCTACATTTTTTTATGTTTTCAACATTCTCTATGTTGTGTATATATGTGTTGAAGGACGTGACACTATTTTAGTCACATTTTAATATAGCATAGGGTTCTAGCTAATAGCCTTATAAATTATAGTTTGAAGTCTAACTTTTATAACATCATGGGAGGTCTCAATTTAGCCCACTTATATGGTAAAAATAGTCCACATATTGGTTCTAAGCAAGGAAAAAGAGCACTCTTGTTATTAAGTTTAATCCATGGAAAAGAGGTTACAAGAATTTGGTAAATATTTTTATAATGAAGTTCTCACTATAGTATATTATAATATATAATCTTTGTTTGTTTAGGTTTGAATGTAAGTTTTATGGGCATGACCATTCAGTATTTGAGCATAGACCATTGAATAAATCTATGGCCTTCTAAAGTTGTATCATATCTCAAGGTTTTTTGCCTACATTTTATGGATGCTACCAGCTGACTCTAAAAGATCTGATGTCAAATCAATCAAGGAAACACAATTTAGAAGATATGTATGGTAATCAAACTTGTAGGATGAAATATATTGCTTAGTTTGTTATCCATTACCATTGACATTATTATCTCTTTTGTGCCTTTATTTTCCCCAAAAATGATCACCAAAGGCTTTGAAAAATCGTCACTTTTCATCCATCTTTGTATTTTCTTCTGGTTTCTATGAGAAGGTTGGATCTCTCCTTGATAACATCTCAAATTAGAAGCTGATCATACTTCTTAGAGAAATCTCAACCTAGTGTCTTCATTGCTTTTATTTTTCCCAATTTTAAATATCTAATATTTAAATCCCTTAGATTTTTTCTTGGTTTTTTTAATCATTTTATCTTGCACAGTGCATATATAATGTTCATTGAGGGCATGAAAGTTGTTTTATTTTTAGATACAAGTTAGGTTTAATATCATAAGTTAAGGCTATAAATTAGTATCCATAGTTCGCTAGTATGATTTATACTAAGTTCTTATGGTAGGTACTCGACTACATAGTTATGTAGGTTATTCAAGAAACTCCACAAAGACACTACACTAAAAAAATGTCAAAACTATAACACATATTTTGGTGGTTTTCTATGGGTTCTTGATTATTGTATTGTGTAATGTGGCTTATTTTATAGTTTTTTGGAGCAAGGAGTCTAAAGATTAGACATTTTGTCCTACTTAGTCAAGGAGACATTAAATGTATTATTATGAATTTGAGTTCTTCCTGGATACCCTAGAATTCATTCAACCAATTTTAGTCTTTGTAGTAATTTAAAAGTCCTTAAATATGAGCCCTTTTCTATTCCTTTACATTTAAGTTATTTTTTGCCAGTATATAGCCTCAAGAAAACCAAATCTCTTACCTCAAATTTGTGCTCATATTGTCATTGATTTTGTAAGAAGTTATCATATGTTGAGCCAATTTGATGTTCTTATAGTTGTTTTAGTTTCTATTCACTCTACTTAATGAGGTCACAAAACCTCACCACTTATATGTCTTCAAAGGTCCAATGATCATAACTTAAACAACCATCAATTATGGTATTCCAAAAGTTTTATGTTATAATGTATTATACCAATTTTTTTCTAGGTGCCTTTTCTCATGAAATTTTTTGTTTGAAACATAATTACTTATGTAGTCTACATATATTTGTTCATTTTTTTGAAGGTGTATACACCTAAAAATGGTCACCTAGACTATTAGCCCCTTTTGCTAAATCACTAAATTGCTTATTCTTGATCAAATCCTAGTTCTATCATTTATTCGATTATTTTCTATGGGCTAACCATTTTATCCTAAGTTTTTATTTATTTAAAAGGAATATTCCCTCCCCTTTTAATAAATAAAAATCCCCCACTTTTCCTCTTATCCTAAGTTGCACAAATAAAGCATTATTCTTATTTTATAAAAAGGGGAAAAGCACTTTTTGTCTCATATGGACACAAAAGTCAACTCTTATTTTCTCATTGGAGGATACTTGTGCACATGGATTGCTCCTCTTTTAAGCTCCACCATTGATTAAATCTTTTTCCTCTTAATCTCCATGGTCCATTTCTCCTCATTTCCTATAAAAGAAGAGCTCTCTTCTTCATTCTAGATCCCCAACTTTTTATGCTAACTTTATGCTGCAGGTTTTCTAGGTCACTTTGGAGCTTTTGGAGATTTGGAGCATTCTTAGCATCTACATCTCATTCTTGCATTCTACATCTCACTCTTGCATTCTTAGCTTAGCTTCATATTTATGCTTTCTTAGATTAGCTTCATTTCTATGCTCTAGATTAGCTCACATAGATTAATTAGCTTGGGTTGTAACACTTGCATATTTCCTTTCATAGCTTAGCTTGCATTTCCATTTCTAGCATAGCATTGCATTGCATTTTCATTCTTGATTCTTGAGGATATTGGCATTCTTGCCCTTGTCTTCATTGAATCTCCCATTGCATGGTTTACTAGCAAGGTTATAGGCTAAATAGCTCTAGCTGAGAGCATTCTTAAAAAACCTTGCACTCCATGCCTAGGGAGCTATCGATCGATTTGTGAGGGCTCATTCTTGAGTTTCCTTGCATGTAATGATTCATAGAAGTGTGACACATTTATAGCACACAGAAGGTGGCAATGGTATTTGGAGAAAAGGTAGCACTGACAAGTTTTAAAACTCCCAAAACTCAAACATTTTTTTTTTCAATCTCTAAAATTATTGTTATTTAGGAGCCCTTTAAGTTTATCGATAGGAAATTATTAGTATTCTTTAGCATCAATTTTTGAGGAATATTTAAATTTATATTTTTCAAGGTTCTCTCCAAATATGAAGCCAAGGATCTTAAATATGCAAAGGTAACCTACATGATAGAGAACGGATGTCAAACTTATTGATAAACCATACACTAATTCTAATTATTTCATGTTTCCCTTAGTTATGCCTTAATTATATATGATGGATCCTTCATCCTAGTTGAGAATGACCTAGAAACAAGAAACAAATCTTTGCTAGGTCACACAATTAGACCTTTATAATGTGCCATATGCTTGGGTCTTGAGCATCTTGAATTATGAATGGTCACTTTTAGGTTATTGTATAATCTAAACTTTTACAGAAACACTTTGTATAGCCACAAGCTGGGGACATTAAAAATTGGGATTTGGTATTCTTTTTGTTTATTACACACCATTTTAGCATTTTGGTTTTACCTAACATAGATGATGTGATCCTTGTTTGGAAGAAAAAAAGGTGTTTCCATGGGATAAAATTTGTAGTGGGTGACTAGAAGATTTGGCTAATAATAATGTGCCACATATGGATCTTTTATCCTCCTCCTACTAATGAATAATCACAAAATTTCTTGCTATACAAACACAAGAATGTTTTTTAAACTTTAAAGTACACACTACAATTCATAAATTTAGAATTATATCATCATTGTGCATTCAATCAGTTTCTAAATTTCTTGTGCTATTTCATCATTTGTGAAGTTATTCTTTTATCATATGTGAAGTTATTCTTCTATGCTACAAAATTATTTCAATCTTTAGCTGAGGCTATTTTCCAATAACCTATTCTTTTATGCCTTACCTTGGATTCCATTTGTGAGAGAGTGTGTGAGCACTATAGGTGTGTTATCCTACATGTAAATTATTATTAATGTGATTACTTTAGATTACATATTCAAATATTGGTCATGTTTTTATGATGCCTCATTTTGTTCAAATTCTTTACTTGAGAACTATTCATTTCTACGTGCATTGATTTTTTTCAAAATGACATCTTCTTCATTTTTCCTAGGCAATCTTCTTGTGGATTATGACCTTGTTTATAATTTGTCTACAAAGTCAGGAGACCAAGTAAACTTCCTTCCTAGTTTTATTGAAAAATGAAAAAAGGATTAGGTTAAGATATTATAGTATTATAATTGATAAATTCTACTCTTGAAATTGAGTTCTTATGCCACTTTGATCTTTGAACGAATTTGTACAAGAACTTGAGCTCTAACAGTTTAAAAGATAGTATTCCATCGGGGCTTAGACATGCATCCCATAGAAAAGTGTAAGTATCAAAGCAATTAATGCATTTTTAGTTCTATAATTTTGATGTTAAAAGTTTGTGGAGAGATTTAAATTTAATTTGTACCACCATCAACACGATAGAAGTTGTTGGAAAACATCATGGATCAATAATATTTTTTGGATGAAGGTAACACTATTATATATTGATCAAAAGAAGTACCAACTTAAACTCCATTAATTCATTTATTTTTTAATAAGATTGTTACTTTCAACAAGAAAATAACGCTTGTAGTGTAAGTATTGTACAATTTCTCATTCAAATGGTTCAAAATGAATGTCTTTCTTAGCAACAATACCATATATACACCATAGGCTATCACACTTGTTATCTTTTTTTATTTCATATTGCTATTCTATTCAAGCTTGAAACATGAGAGAGAAAACTCTTTTAGTATATGTGATATTTTAGCTCATTAATCTATGTTTAGGAATAGAGAGGCCATAAAAAATAATTTTAAAAGACAAAAGATATGGAAACAAAATTAAAGGCATCTAAAATATGGTTGTATTTAGAATGAAGTAGCAAGCATCTCACCTTTGAAGTTGGAAATTCATGGTAAGAAGTAATAATTATAAAGCTTAAAGCCTCAAATAATGTGTTTCTTTACTGGGATCACACCATATTAAAGAATTACACCCTTATTATTTAGTGCATTGGCCTGGAGTGATTTTTGCATACACACATGCAGAGAGACATATGTCTACATGCACTATGTACATGTACATGGTTACTATATTAGTTGTTAGACCTAACTATCGTATTACCACATATATTGTGCTCATTTCATATTGCTAATACTTGTGTGGTTGTATCTATGAGTTTCATGAGTTTTGTCATTCTTATTATGCATGGTGTTACTTTCACCACTCCCAGGATGCCTTCCTTCTCTTCTTCCTTAGTGGGGGTCATCAACAGGGCTATTATCGATAGTATATATAGAAAATAAATTTAGGTCTCTTCGATGTCTCCTTTTGAAACCACTCATACCCAAGTTGGCTTTATATGTTGAGAGTATTTATTTACGATTGTAGATGGCATCATCATTCAACCTAAATTTCTCAAATCATTCATCACTTGGCTTTGAGGATGCCCTTTGTATTATTGAACTTGAGGGTACATTCCCACCAATTTCAAGTTGAATTTGACTACCATTTTGTGGGATAGGGTTTAACATCTCAGCTACATTTGGAATGCTAAATTTGAGGAATACTTTATTTTGGGTAGTCAATCTGCTATAGGATCTTCTAGTGATAACATTGCATGTACACATATACCCTGATTAGTGGTTTTTGACCCAAGATGAGAGCTATTAATGTGTATGTATTTTATTGGATCTATTATTTCATTTTCATAACTATTAACAACAAAAAATGTAACCCTCTCAACCTATTTCAATGGTGATGTTCTATGTTCCATTGGGCAGCCTTGTCCTTTGTTCTTTGTATCCTTGAATTGTTATTATGAGCATGTTGTTCTCTAAATGAATGTGACTATCTTCACTATTAAGGAATCTATATTTACTTTGTTTCCTTAATACACCTTACTACTTTTGGGGTCTTTGATGTTCATTCTATCATTGGCATTATTTTCATTGCATTAAGTTCATGTGTTATAATAGCATCATCCTCACCCTATAACAACATTCTTCGTCATTGTGTTAATTTGATTATCACTATGTTTGTGACAATTCTTAAAATATTATTTCTTTGAATGTTGACCATGTACTTTGTCATAATAATTAACACTTATGTTTCATGTCCTATTTTGTTATTTTCTTATAGCTTTAAATTGTCATCATGTAGCTATATGTTATTCTTGTAGCTTTATGTTGTTCCTACATCTAAATCATGTAGCTATGTCAACAAAGCCAATGATTTTAGAGCACTACTTAAAGATTGTGGTAATCCCATGAATGATGATAGGTTGATTCTTCACATCTTGAAAAGGCTTCCTTCATAATATCCAACTTTTGTCTCAAGTTACAATACTCACAAGTTGACCATGGGATGTGCCTTCACTAAGCCTTTATTTGAAGTGTTTGCAAAAATGTTGATGTTGGAACAATCAAAGTTGATGGATATGGGTATTAACAAGTCTTCAAAATCTATGGCATTTGTGGCTAACAATAAGAACCAAAGAAATAAAGGTGGCAAAAGTTTCAACAACAAGAAAAAGTAGTGGAAACCAAAATCACAATTAGAGACACAACAATCTTCCTCCTCACAACAAGGCAATTCTTCTTCCAACAAGAAGGGAAACAAAAACTACAAGAAGGATAGACTATTTTGTGCATATTGCAAGAAACCAAATCATGATGAGCATCATTTCAAGACTAAGAGGGTTGATGATTTAAAAAACTTACTTAAGAAGAACAAATCAATGTGCCAAATGCTTCCAAGGATTCATCTCCATCCACTTCAAAGGGAAAAGGGCAAGAACTTACGACAAGTTCAAGTTCTTTATAGGAATGGATTCTTGAATCAAGTACCACACATCATATGGGAGCTTCAAAGGGGAAATTTTCTTCATTGGAGCCATCTAAGGTACCTCACATCTTTGTAGGGGATGATACACAAGTGGAAGTTGAAGGGAAAGGAAAAGTTGAGATGGAAAATGGAGAGTTCAGAGATGTTCTCTATGTTCCTAACCTTAGCACTGATCTCCTTTCAATTTACCAAATCACTCACTATGGAGGTGGAAATAAAGTTGAGTTCCTTCCTGATTCATTAATGGTGTGGAATCTTAAGGATGATTTATTGGTTGCAGTGGGTAAAGATAATCATGACACAAGGCTTTATTATTTCTCCCACTTTGTGCCTAAGTCTTCTTCACACGCCTTTTTGATACATACACATTCATAAAGAAAATTATGGTATGAGTGGTATGGACATCTTGAATTCTGCTATCTTTAGCAGCTTGGCTCAAAACATATGGTCAAAGGTCTACCTACAATCAATTTTTCTAAGGGTGAATTTTTAACTATTTTAATGGATATGCATCTAGAAGAGAAGATTGAAAAAGGGAAGTCTTGGAGAGCACTAGTTGTTCTTGAGTTAGTTCATAGTGTTCTATAAGACCCCTTTCCAGTGACATCACTCATCAAGGGTCACTATATCCTCACTTTCAATGATGACTTTTCACACTACACATGGGTCTACTTTCTTGGTCATAAGAATGAAGTGTTTTCTAAGTTTCTAACCTTAAAGATTCATGTTAAGAAGAAATCAAGTAAATCCATCAAGGTTCTTTGTGTCAACAATAAAACTAGATATGCGAATTCAAGACTTAGAGACTTTTGAGAACTTGAGGGTATTGATCTTCAAAATCTAGTTGCATTTAGTCCACAACAAACAAAAGTTGCAGAAAAGAATATTAGAACTCTTAAGACAATGGAAAGTTGCATGATTCAAGATAAGTCTCTTGATCCATCACTTGTTGTAGAAGCTATAAGTTGTGCCAATCACATCCTTAATAGATCTCTTCATAATGCCTTAGATGGAATGACTCCTTTTGAGGCATGGCGTAGAAGAAATTAGTTGTGAAACACTTCAAAGAATTTGGTTGTCCAACATGGGCACACATATCTTCATAGAAATGCAAAGCACCTCAAACTAGGACTTGTAGATTCATTGGATATGAGGAAGCTATTAAGGCATATAGACTTATGGATCCTGAGACTCATGAGCTCTTCACATAGAGGAATGTTCACTTTGAGGAAAGCTCACCTATCTTATCCTCTACTCCTCTCCATACTCTATACATTGTGGAAACTAATAGTGATAGTAGTAGTAGTGATTCATATGGTTCATCTACCTCAACCCCGACACACAAGATTACACATTTTCTTGGTAAACTTAAGGTTGAGGATGCTCCTTCATCGTCATCTTCCACTAGACATAGTTGGGTTAGAAAAACTCTTGACTCAGCAGGTTCACTTGTGGGGGATCCTTCAAATAGTCAAAGGATAAGGTCAAAACATCAACATATAGTCAAAGGACAAGGTCACAACATCAAAATATTCCACATGCATATATTTCTAAATGATAGGTCCATGTGATTCAACATGGTTGGGTACACCTTGTCTTCTTGTTATAGCTTTGGGGGATGACTACTTGACAAACATTGCAAGTTTGTTTGTGGAGTCTTACATTGCAGACATGGAAGACATCATTGATGATATATATATTCTCTTTGATGAGAAAGATCCTTCTTCAATTGCTGCAAGGGAACACTCTGACCCTATTGTCTATTCTCTACATGATCAGGCTTTTGAGGTTGATGTGATTGTGGATACTTATGTACAAAATTTTCAAGATTTCTCTTTATCATTAGGGAAGACACTTGGTTCTTTAGGACATGTTCTACATCCATCCTTGTTAGATCTTGACTTTTTCTTTTCAACATTTTTGGAAGGGACATCATTTAGTATTGAAAAGTAGATAGTTGAGTAGTTTTCAGAGACACCATTCATCTTGAGGTTTCTTCCTACATAATTGGGGAGACATCTCATCTACACCTATGCCATTATTTCTTTTGGAGGGGAGGAACATTGTTTGACATTCATGGACTAGCTTCTACATTCCTCCTGGAGTATCTATCACTGATGGGAATTATACATTGAGGGGGGGCTATCTTGTCTCTCTTCTTCTTCTACTACTTCTTCTCTCTTATGAGGGGGGGACTTTTTCCTCTTATGGGGTTTTGTCCTTCTCAAACTTCTTGATTGTATATACATGATGTATGTTGTAATGGGGAGGCTTGATTACTCCATCCATCCATGCATCTTTTTTATTTTCATCTCTCTTTTTGGGGTGGGGTTTTTCCCTCTTTCTCCTCTTTATGAGAGATTGCATTGCTTTTGCATATTGTACATGGGTACCTAACATGGTCTAGTATCCAAGACCCATCTTACATTTTCATCTAGCATTGTGAACTTAAGTGCATTCCCCTTAGATTCACTTAAGGGGGGGTTTTGGTGTAATTGAATATTCTTAATTACACTTTATTTAAGTTTACTTATAATAATGCATTACATAGTAGTTTTCATTGTAGACTCCTAAGAGTTTGTATCTTATTTTAGCACATGGTGTAGGATAATTCCACTTTATGTGTGAGATCCACCTTTAGTGCTCTTATCACATTATCATCCTCTCATTGTTGTGCATGTTTGTACATACTTCATTGTATAATAGATGATGATCCATCTTTGGTGGACATGTGATTCTACCTTGTGTGGTTGATAGGTTATCAATTGCATATATCCTAGTTATCATGCATTTCCTATATATTTTGGCACATCTACTTTGTATTTATCAATTATATCAATTATTGTTTAATTATTGATCATCATTGAATCTAGTCAATTAAGGATCATATCACTTTGTCTCTCTCATTGTGCTATCTATTGAGCTTCTAGATCTTCGCATTTCATTCTTTGCCTTAGGAAAATTCTTACATGGTATTAGAGCCATAGAAGGTTTCATTGTATAGCCATTTGAGAATCATTTGCTTCATATTTTAGAAGGCCATGATTCAGATCCAAAGGTGTAGCAGTTTGTGTGAGTATCTAGAGAAATATTTGACCTTTCCATTGCATTTGGGTGGTCATTCCAGTGAATTTTGACTATAAATTTTCCTATATTAGGCAAAAGTCAAATCTGGGACAATTTTTTTTTGCAAATTGAGCTTGGCAGTCTGATTTGCAATAGTGTATGATTTATTTTTGTATCTCTCATTTATCTTTCACCAATTTTCCATTTGGATTTTCAGACCTAGAAATTATTTTCTTTTAGGCATATATTTTTTCCTACAAAATTTTGGGGCAAGGCCCTTGCATTTTGTCAGTGTTTATCAATCTGTAGGTGGGTTACCAAAGCCATACTTTATGAGATCTAATCTATAAAGCTATAGATGGTTAAACCATATCATCAAGTGACCATAAACATTGGCAAGCAGTCAAAGTCAAAGATAAGTGGAGGGTGGACAACTTTGTTTAAGGAGTGTGGGCTAGACAATTTAAATAGTCTACAATTCATCCCCACAATGCATGTGGGATATACCCACTATGCTCTCCCCTTGCACACCCAAGCTTGACTCCCTAGCATTACTTTCATAGACCTCCAACTCGATGATCTCAACATTGCATCTGATCCAAAGTGGACAAAGCCAACTTGGGATCCTATCGAGCCAAAACCAGTACTATTTATCGAGCTCATGTGTGACACCAACATGAGCCTATCACATTGTAATCCAACATGGTTTCTAATTCTAATTCAAGGTAGACATCAACAACATGCATACTATCATTGATCTAACTCCATCTACTTAGTCAACTTGATTTGACCCCTCAACTCGATCTACCTCGACCTCCTCCTTGTGGCGGCACTGCATAACAATCAATGAGCTTGACCAATCTCATTTCTACCAAGTTGCATCTCCTCAACACTAGCATCCAACTTCTTTCTAAGCTCCAACCTAAGCTCTGATCTAAGTGCACCACCAAGCTCGGCCTTCATTGTAGTGATTTCATGACAATGACATTCACTACATCTATAAATGAGCTCCTCAATGGAGACATTGCATTCAATCCACATGTAACACAACATCAAAGTCAACAGTCCTTCTAACATTCACTCCAAACATTGGATTAGTCTCAATCTCATTCTTTGCTAACATTAGTTCATTTATAGACATTGCAGTCTCTGCAACAAATTTTTACACCACATAGAGACATTTGAGCTCTAACTTCTAATTCAGCTCAGGTTTCAACGCCTCCAGCAAACTAGATTAGATCCCTGAGCTGACATTGGACCCAACATCAACATTCATAGCCATTGGGTATTCTAAGAAACACTCAAACATTGCTTAGTCAAACCCTAGATCTAGTCAACTTTCCACTCAAGACAATTAGAAGCACCCACATTTCATTACCTGCTGAATAGATTGGTAAACTCTTTACTGATGTCATCATTTGCTCCATTTAATTTGATGGATTTATAAATGTCACAAGGCATTTTTTCTTTTTCACTTGACGGTCGTATGACTGTCAATTTTAAGCTCATGATAGTGTCATTAATTTATTATGTTAAATTTGACGATCGTGTGACCGTCATATCTGGGCTTTTTTGTTTTTCTTCAATGGTCATTTGACCATCAATTTTAACCTCTTGGTTTTGCTGACGTTATCATGGGATTGAATTTTCTAGCCCTCACCATTTGTAGTTTTGATTTTGCAGCCCAACTTCAAACACCCATATCTTGCTCATTTTGACTCCATTTGTGAAGCAATTTTTTTAATTTATTTTGGGTAGAATCTCCTAAATTTTTCAGTGGTGCAGTTAGTTTCTAGTTTTGGTGCATGGATTTCTCATAAGTTGTAGATTTTGGTGACTGTACCTATCTAATCCTCAGTTTCACAACTTCAGATGCTTTGTTTAGGTGCATATGAACACATTTTCAGGTGTCATTTTTTAAAAGTGAATATTTTATTGAGTACTTTCTAGATTTTCTATCAGATTATAGCCTTATTTGGGAAAAATATCACTTTCAGATCTAGGTCCTTTTTTTGGCCTTGTATGATCATTGCAATGCTTGGATTTTAATTTGATTATGAGCAATATTAATTTGAGTCTCTTTTGGCCTCATTGAGATGGTTGTAAACATCAAAATCATAAGTCCACTTTGGTCCATTTTGGCAACTGGCAATTGTACACACACTATGTATAAAGTGTCAAAAGCATCATTGGCGGGGGGGGGGGGGGGGGCAAGGGGGAGGGGAGTTATTTGATTGAGTGAACTTGGGGGGGTGTCTTGTGTGCTTGTGTCTCTTTCTCTCTTGTGCTCTTTCATTTTTTCATCATGGGTTCACCTAAATTTTCAATTTTAACTTCACATAACTATGCTTCACAGAAAGATAAAGTATGGAGTAAATTAATGGAAAAGGGTTTAAATCATTATGTAGATTTTACAATTGTAGAACCCACTGATCTTACTACAAAAATTGATTGGAAAATCAAAGACAATATGGATTTAGGAATGATAAGAAGTTGTGTTGATGAAAATCTCTTCTTCCACATTTCAACCTTTAAGGAATCCAAGGGTGCTTGGGACAAACTTGAAGATTTGTATGGTAAAGTGGATGAGGAAAAGGGCTTCTCAATTTAGGATCATCTACTTCTCTTGGATCCTAGGAATTTTGACACAATTCAAGAATCTATCAACAAAGACAATGAGTTTAGAGCACTACTTAAAGATTGGGGTAATCTCATGAAGGGTGATAGGTGTGTGTGTTAATTATGGTAGCTATTATTCTGCAACACAACACTTTAATAAGACATTATATTGTTAGTTTAACAATCAAATTGAAAGCAAGTAAACTAAGAAAAATAGTCCTATTTCTCTATAACTAGCAAGAGTATGCTTAGAATATATTCTACTCTCAAATTTAGACCCTAAACAATGACATTACCCTACTAGAATGAGAGATTCAATTCAGAGTAACTAAGAAATTGAAAAATGAAGCTAAATCATGAAAAGCCATTAATTCATTACCAAATTTAAGAGAATTAAACATTGAATTGAAATGTGTTTTATGCTATGAATTCAAAATGACAACATGTATGTATGAATGCAATTAACTAGGTGATTTGTGAGTTCTGAAAATTCTCTTTTATAGAAACATTAGTGAATTTGACAGTTAAGATACAATTTGAGAGGAGTGATTGTGATTCATCCTCCTTTGATCCATGTGAGTTGATCCATGTGCTTAGCCTCTGATTGGCTATTTTTGTCCTTGTTGTCCCTTGAGAGGTGACATGTATTTTAGGCCTTTTTATTAATTGGTTTTAATTAATTATCTTAGCCATGTATTTAAGTGGGATTGATTTAATTAATTAGGCTAGAGGTAATTAATAGTATTTTTGACCAATTGATGATTATTAAATGCTTGATTAAGGAATTTCATTGATTTTAATGAATTATGCTAATAATTAGGTGATCAAATTAACATAATTAGGAAATTGTTCTGAATTAGGGAAAATAGGGTCTTGGGTTCTATTAGCCCGATTTAGGGTGATTACATTTTCCCCTATTTAAATTATTGTGCGAACAACACAATGATTCATAGAAAATAGATTGATGTTGATTTAGAGAGCAACTTGATATGAAGAGATGAAACCACTCTGGATTTAAGGAGATTTAGAGAGGAAATGGAACTACTATGAATTTGAGAAGATTTAGAGAGCAACAGATACCACTCTGAATTCTAGGAGATTTAGAGAGTAGCAGAAACTACTCTGAATTTGAGAATTTTGAGCTTGATCGAACAAAATTCAATATGATTGAAAGTTTTAAGCCATCAATTTTGAACTTTATTGAATAAGAATTGACCATACTGACGTCGAGCTTGATTGAACAAAGATTGATAGAAGTTAATTGGAATATCTAGTTTGATTTGTTGCGGTGACACTGAATATCTGAAAGATCATGTGACAAACAATCAATTTGATTTGAAGCAATGAAATTGATCAATGTTAGAAATATTTGATTTAGGCATAGATAATAAATTTGATATGGTTCCTGATGAAGTTAATTACCCAACAGTCTCAACTTGATTGAAGAAAACTATCATGCCCTTGGCATTGAAGATTTTATTGATTTGAATCCTTGATCGGATTGAAATTATTGATTTTAGGTATGATGATGCCCCCTCGGGACCAAAATTGGAATATAAATTTGATGAAATCTAGATTTCAAGCATTGATGAACGTGTTCAATTGATAACAATTTGGTTTGGATCAAGTAGAAAATATTTAGAATCTGTCAAAATTTGACTAGGATTGATATGCCAAAGTCTCAAATGTAGGTTTCATGAACTAACTACTACCCTTCTACTCAAGATACATCCAGTTATTACATATAGGTAGCACCTCTATAGGTCATCCAAGAGAGAATTACATTCCCTAAGAAGGAAATGTGTACAAACAAATAGGTCCAACCAAAATGAATCAAAGATCCAAGAAAGGAAACAACAAGATGTGCGATCATAGGAAATGATTCACAGGATATCCATGAACCAAAAGCTATGATCACAATAGTTGGAAGTAAAAGAACAACAAACACACATCGAATCTCCAAATAGGTCCAGGAAAGCAAAAAATGTGTTACCCACAAATAAAAAATGGATCAAATCTCCAATAGCCATGAACAATAAGGGATGCGATCATAGGAAGATGATCCTAGATAGATCTAGAATAAGAATTTACAATCACACACACTATCTCAATTTTTTTTGGATTAGTCAATATAATCTCTCCAATCGGTGAACAAGAACAAAATAACAAAGAACTATTTTTGGTTGATGCAAGATTACGATGAACCCAAGATGATCATGCATCAATAATCCATTCAAATTTCTTTTCTAAATGTGAAACCAAAGCTTTTTATTTATGAATATGATCTTCATCTTTAATAGTAACAAACCCAATCTCATCTTCATCATTAAAAAATTCATCATCAGAAGTACCCTCACTAGAAATATAACATTCCTTAGGATATTTGGACTTGTATGGCTTAGGTTTATACTTTGGAACTCTAGTAGGACATCCAAAGGAAAAATGGCCTATCTTATTGCATGAAAAAAACTTCAAGGGTAATTTCCCTTCATACTTTCCCTTACCTCTGTTTTCCCTCTTTGCGACCAAGGCTACAAGGTCATCCAATTTCCTTTCTTCTTCCTCTATTTTTTCCCATTCCTTAGCATATTCTCCAAGATCTGCATACTTGTCACTTCTACTGGTGCTTTCATGATTTATTAGCATCTTTTTATCCTTATGAACAATAGCCTTAAAAGTAGATTCAAATTTAGGTAAAGCATCTTGTAATTTAGAGCTTTCAAATGCAGATAACTTACCAATCAAATTCTCCCTTGTAAAACCCTTTATGAGTGGTATAATCTCTTCAATTTTCATGACCTTGGTGTCATATGTAGGTGTTAAAGATCTCAGAATCTTCACAATGATTTCATCTTCTGTAATAGATTCTCCTATATTTATGATTCCAGTAACAATCTCTATCACTCTCTAAACATATAATCTAATAGACTCATCTTCTTGCATCCTCATGTTCTCCAACTTTGTTTTCCAACACTACAACTTGACATGTTTGGTATATTTGTTTCCTTCATATATTGCTTCCAACTTTGTCTAGATCTCATGTGCCAACTCAAGCTCCTTGACCTATGTCAATTCTTCCTCAGAAAATGCACTGATTAGGGCTTCTCTAGCAATCATATTGCAAGTAAATTTATTCCTTTCATCTTCTATACTATTTTCCAATTCATTCTCAATCTTAACATCTTCTTTGTTCTTTGTAATCAACTAGTATTCAATTCCCAAGTAGATCAAATGATTTATCATCTTGTTTTTCCACTTGTTGAAAAAATTTCTCCATAAAATTTAGAATTGTCCTTCCTATATATTTTCATTCTGGATCTTCTGAAGTAGTTAAGATTTCTCCAAGTAGACCAACAACTTCGATACCAATTCTTAGCAATAACAAACCACACCATACAACTGAGAGAGGGGGGTGAATCAATTGTGTATAATAATTTTAAACTTTAAACTTCTGAACCAGATCATTAATTAAGAATATAAAAGTGCTAAACAAGATGAAAAAGATAGACAAAAACACAATAACACATAGGGTTTTCTTCTCGAGGAAAACCTTGTTAAGAGAAAAACCTCAGTGGGGATGGAACACACTAGATATTGCACTAGTATAAAAATTTCCCTGTTAGGAGACCTAGCCCTGTTAGGAGTTGATACAATACATCTAGTACAACAATCCCTATTAAAGGACATAGCCCATGTTAAAAGGTCATTCAACCCTATTAGGAGTTGATGAGAATAAAAAGGCACAGTGTCTGAGCATACTTCTCTAAGGAGAAGGTTAAACCCACCTTCAAGACTCACTATCCAAATACAATGAAATGAATTTACTCTTTAAATGAATGAATTGATTGATATAAACTTACTTGCCTTTACAATTCCATTGAAGTACATAAGGAATGATCATAGATTCCACTCGTACCTCTTCTCTTCATCTCTTCTATTATTACAATGCTTGCATGCACAATTATGCATACCTCTCATACATATTCCGCACATTACATTAGAGAATTTACTCTCCTTTATACAAGTTACAAGTCTCGATTAAATTGGCCTATTAGGACTTCCCTAATGCACAAAAAATTACATTACATAATGCTATGGAAAACACGGTACTTGATACAAATATAAAATAATTACAAATAGTAATTTACATGCCAAGATCCATAATTAACAGTTGGAAATCCATGGAACAAGCTACACCACCTACTGGGCTCCTAAAAGAAATTATCCAAGCTCATATGCTAGCGTTATCATTAGCATGACCTGATCAAGCCAAAAATCTGATAGTGTACTCCATATTGTATTTTCTTTTATGCCTAAATGTCACATAACACAATTCCATCTCACAACCAACTTATGCTCAAAGCTCAACAACTAACTCTGTCAAATTACCTATCTCTATCCTGTAACCAGTCTTCACCAAAATAATTGTAACTCACTCAAATCATCATATTAAGCCATGCAAACTTAGACATAAGGTCTATACATATTTAGAATGGTAAAACAAATCTCACATACTCTAAACTACTATACAATGTTCTTACATTTTTGTCCAACTGCTTGTAGCAACTACAAACATAATCTATCTGATATAACCAACTCAAAACTGAAGTATATGTCATATGTTGACATCAATGACAATACCTAAACAACAACAATATAACAATAATTTCAACCAATATCTAACATATATGTGATGTCATCTATATGATGATATATAAGAGCCTGTACACATGACCCCCAAGCATACATTGTCTGTAGTACCCCGCCCGTAGTTCGCTTTTAGGTTTCTTTTTGTTTCAGTTGTTTGACCGAATTCTTTTAGGTCAGTTTTGATGTGATCAGTTATTGTTTCAATAAATGATGATTATGGACTATAGTTCATTATATGTGTATCATATGATTGCATAGATTAGACGTTGATATCATTTGATGTTATGTTTATGCTTTATATTGATTTATGGTACTAATCCCATATTGGCATGTGTATGGTTATCATGTGTTTGCATCTGTTTGATGTGTTTGTTTGGTAGAGGACGGAGGCATAGTTACTTGCATAGTCGAGATCCACATGATCGATCGTACCCTATCATTGTTTGCTATATATTGTTGTATGTACATGCTTCATTTTGTGGTGACAGGTTTGCAGGTACATGGCATCATCTTCCCTGAATTGGTAGGAGTGAGCGTGCCCACAAACATTCATCTCAATGGTAAAGAGGGGAGATAATACACAAACCCAAAACTCTAACCTAAGCCTAATTTGTCCTAGGATTGGACAAGTGTTGGTTTGACTACCCTACCTGTATTCATCTGGTTGGCACAAATTCGTGGATCCCTTCTCTTGTGTTTGTTTGGTTTTATGTCGTTTGATTTCTATTGATTTGTGGTTATGTGAGTTATTTTATGTGGTTATTGATGTTAGGATCATAGTTGAATTTAGTGATTAATTATGCTTCTATGTTTAATAGAGAAAATTAATCTAAAGTCAATTATTTGATTAATTGGGATTAATTGATTATTTAAATTGAAATTAGATTTAATTGTGCTTGAGTGTATTATTAAATAATTAAATATTTAATTGCATGTTTTAGGATGCTTTAGATATTTAATTTATTTAATATGTGTTTTAATTATTAACATGTGCCTAATTGTAAATGATTTGATTTATGCTTGCATTTTTTATTAAATAATTAAATAATTGAATTGCATGATTTTAAGATGCATTAAGTATTTAATCTATTTAATAATGAATTTATATTATAACATTTGCATAATTGAAAAGGGATTTGTTTTCAAAAAATGAACAACTTGTTTCAAAAAGTTAAAGTTGAGTTATGCATTAAAAAATATTTTTTAATTTATTAATTGGATTTTCCCTCAATTTTTGATTTGGAGTTAAACTGTGAGTTAGCTTTTGAGTTGTCCTTAAGGATTGCATGAATTTGGGAATGGAATTCCTATTAGGGAAATTATTGCATTCATGTTGGGAGAGACAGGTTTTTGGAGAAGATTTTTGGGGAGAGCTTGTGTGCTTGGAATTTTGGGAGATTTGTGGATTGCTGTGGTTGCTTGTTGTTTTGGGCTTGATTGTGCATCTAGATCTGGTTCCTGCTTTCATCATAGTTCTCAGATCTGCAGACAGGTTTGGATTTGGAAGAAATCTCACTCTCAAATCTACAACAGGGGTTTCATTATAGTTTCTAGTATTGGATCTAAGGTAGGATTCTGGAATTCTTGTTGTGTGCCTTCTGTTATTTTATTTGGTAAAATTCTGATTTTGGATAGATCTAGAATAGTCTCATTAAGTATGTATGAATTCTTTGATTCTGGGTGTTAGGGAAACCTTAGATCTATTCTTTTATATTTTTATGAAGATTTGGCATTGTACCGTTATGCCGGTAAAATTTTATCAGTAGTTTGTTCATGGTTTGCTTGTAAAACAGAAAATCAATCTGGGACTATAGGTTAACTATATTGGCAAAGGAAAAATTAATCCCCTTTAGAAAGAAAAACAATTTGTTTGAAAAACCCAATTTGGGTAGAAAATCCAATTTTGGTAAAATAATTATATTCTATGTAAAAAAAAAATACAGTCAAAATGCACTAGTCAAAAGTTGAATTTGGGGCATGGTTATAGTGTATAAATTTGTTAAAATATATGTCCTTTTCAAAAGGAATATATTCTGTGTCATTGGAATCCCAATTCAAGATTGTTGAAAAAGAAATTTATAATCTGTTAAAACATACTTATTCTGTTATGTGTTTATTTTAAAATTTCTGAATTAATTTTAATATATATATATATGAAGGAAAAAAGTATGCTTTGATAAATATTTATTGAAATATATATATATATATATATATATATATATATATATATATATATATATATATATATATATATATATATATATATATATATATATATATATATGAAAAATATATAAATAACATAGGAAATGACATGTATTATTTTGTTTTAAAAAAACATTGAAAAGGTGAAAGAAGGGAGGCATGACCCACTTCCCCTCTCCTCTCCTCCCCTTACATGCTACCTACAACAACATAGCCTGCCGTGAACGACAGGGTGGTGGGTGGCTGCGGGCCCCCCCACGTATATATTGATTTGATTTTTTTTTATAAAAGTTTTTTTTAATATTAATTTTTTAAAAATTATTTTAAATTTTTGTTATTAATTTATAATTTAATTTTAATTAGTTTATTTTATGGTTGGTTTTAATATGTATAATTTATATTATGTTTAAATTATATTATATTTAATATATAAATTATTTAATTTATATTAGTATATAAGTTATTTAATTTATGTTACATTTATTTTATAATTTATTTAATGGTAGTTTATTTAGATTGTTTAGTTTTTAATTTCATTGTTTCTTGGATTAGATAATTTGTGGATTTATCTAACTAAGTAAATGCTATTGGTTTAGATTAAAATCATAGTATTAATCAAGATTAGTTTGATTTTCTTAAATCATTGATTTAGTTGTTCTATTCATGCATGCTATGGGAAGTATGTATATACTTCATTTACAATAGGTGGTCTAGGTGTTCTTACTTTAGTTAGCTATTTCTGTGTTTGAATATTGAAAATGGATGTGTAACTACTGAAATTGGGTGTTTTTGCCTTGTTGGATCCATGGAACAACTTTAGTGAATATTATATATTTAGGATATTATTGTAATGATTTTGTTCAATTTCTCCTAGTAGGCTTTCTTGTTCTCGTGCTTAGATTCAATTATGCTTGAGGTGGAGCTTAAATGCTTATAGATCATTTTTCAGTATTCAATAATGTGAGTGTTGTGTCCTTCGTGCTTGATCTATCTTCTGGTTTAATTGTTATGGGTTATCAGGTACTAGAAGACCTAGGGGGAAACAGAGGCCAAGGTATGTGTCAGATGATTCTATTTTCATCTATGTTTTGTGTTGTGTATTTTGATTATCATCCCTGACTTGACCATATGGGCTCATGAAGTTTTGGTGTTTTGTTTATGGTATCTTTGTAATCATTTCTGGTTTCTTTTGTGTGAATCTAGATTTGGGATTACCTAGTTGCATACCTAATTAGATCTAGGAGAGATCTGTGAGCCTAGGGTAGTTTACCTGGACATGTAGTAGGAGGTGGCTTGCAATAAGTGTCGGGGCCCACAAGTGGCTGCCAGGATCACTTATTGTAAGTATCAGTAATCAAGTGATAACCTAATTTAATTAAGGGGTATTTAAATGAACCTAAAAAGACAAAAGTCCTCACCCATGCTTGAGTGCTAGTACAGGCTAAGATGGTGTTGAGAAGATGACTAGCCCCCTTTTAAGGGATGAGTTCACATAGTTGATGACTTCGTCAGTATGAGAGGTCATTGATGCCATGTATGGTCACTTGGGTGCCGAGATCCAGAGAGATTACCAGGACAAAACTCAAGGGTTAGACATACATGATGACACCTTCCTATGCATAGTCTGGTTATTCTACATGTGTCGGTTGCCTCTAGATTAGTGAGTTGTACCTATTACTTTAGTATGCTTCCCTTGAGTTAGGATGATTTTAGGATCCTTCTGCTTAGAGTATATCCTTGTTTTGTATTGGTATCCATTTGGGGTTTGTGGTTATCTCCTCAGCATAGTGGGGTAGGCCTTTGTGGTCCTACACAGACGGGTGGTAGTGATTCTTTACCATTTGAGATTTGACATCCTGGTGCCAGTGCTTGATGGTGATTTTTCATATGGATTCCTTATGATGCTTCTTCATTAATGTATCTTATCATATCTTTATTATTTGTAATCCTGTATTGGTGTATCACATGTGATACCCAATCTGGACATTGTATTACTATAGTTAGTTTTATTACTACATACCCTGTGACATGTGCAGTGGATGTCAGTTTATGTATATGTCATGGATGTCCATGAGATTTGTATTTATTATTATATCATGTATTGTAATTTATGTGTTATGGAATCTTTTATTGATGTTAGATCTAGTTGTGTTTTGTTCTTAAGTAATTCTATGTCATGGAACCCTTGAGTCTTGTAATCTATGTTGGATGTTATAACAATGTGAGTAAATGGTAATTGTTTCTGCACTGTTGTTTATCTTGTATGTTAACTTTTTTTAAAAAAAATTATTCACCAAACTTAGTAGAATGTTTTAGATTAACTTCTCTTGGGTTCCCTGGCGGGGCATTACATTGTCCCCCTAAGACACATCTCTATGACCATCTCTTCCTGCCCAAAAGGAAAAATATGTCCTCACATATTTGGTTCCATAACCCCACACAATAATGCAAAGTTCTCATCATATCCAATCATAAGCTACCATTTGATCTTATAGACTCTAACCCCTAAATCTTCCACACTCCAATCAAATAGGTTACATAGTGCTTCTCTCCCAATCCAGAGGGAGTACACACCCTCTCCCCTCGAATAAGAATCTGCAAGATTTGATAAATATCCTCAAAGGTCACACTGCACTCTCCTGTCAACAAATGGAAGGAAGAAGTATATGAGTTCCATCTCTCATAGTGATTAAACCCCTATTCACTGTCATCTTAGGCTTAGAGGTAATATGAAGCAATCTTACACTCTTTGAGTGCACTTGCTCCTCAATGTCTAGAATATTTCTATAGGGAGTGTATTACGATGAGTTTTCTGAGTCATCAAGACTGAGTCTCTCATCTACATATGCAAACACAATCCCCAGTCAATCCAAATGCAATAAAAAAAGCCAAAATTTTCATCTATGCTATACCATTTAACACATGTCAAAATACATTAAATAAATCAAAACCAATGTATTTGCATCAAACTAAGCTATCATATGTGGCTTGGGTAATAACCCTAATTGTTAGGCAAATGTGTCGCACTAGTCATACAAGTGTGTCATTTGACTATGCTAGTTGTGTTGAATCCCTAACATAAGTGCATCATTTGCACACTACAAGTGAGTCATTTGTTCACTACACTTGCATCTCTTTATATTCAATTGTGACTAGGTTCTAGATTTCCTATGCAAATCAAGTGCATTCATTTAAAAGCAATTGTGATGATTCAACCTAAGGTTCTGGTGATTTAGCCCAACATATGCGACTCAATTAAGGAGCCTAGTTCGACCTACTCTAGACAAATATGAAAATGAGAGCATTAAATACACCAAAAAGATGCAACCTCACCAGTGTTGAGGTACCCACTAGACATTGGTATGTTCTGACCCACTCGCTGATATGCACACCATCCTCATATTCCATCACCGCTCTACAAACATGCTCAAGGACTCCTCCATAAATTTTGAAAGCTAAAGAATGGAATTGACCTTAAAAAAGACCCTTTAGGCCTGTTTATATCCCTACCCCACCTCAATGGACGTGCACAGACTCCATTTCTATTATCATGATGGTTTTCACCTTTCAATTCCCATAACTTTTGTGTATGACCTCCATTTTCTGAACTATTAGTTATGTTATTGTCTTAATCACATTGTCAACAAATTGAATCCTTCATCATAGTTTTTGCTCATTTTTTTGAGGGGGCACCATAGTACCTAGTTACTATCACTTTTTTACTACAGCATACGAAGACATGATTTTTATCCATTATTATTTGAAACAATGCTTGAAAATGCATTGTATCAAAGAGGGGCAAAATGTAGACACTTAAAATTGACCTATTTCCTGTACACAATGATTTTACTAATATTCATCTTAATTGATTAAATAATCTTTACTATTTAATCAATTTGTATCTTTCTACTATATTCTAAATCTGAATTCATATTTTTTCCTAATTTCATAATTAAGTAATTTTAACCAATTATTTAATTATTAAATATCTAATTATTTTTCACCACATTATTCTTCTATAGAGTAATTAATAATAATTATTATTTACTTACTCCCTATGTCTCTACATTAATTAAATAATTACTTTATTTAATTAAATACTTCTACTTTATTATTATTACTTCATTTAATTAAATACTTCTACTTTATTATTACATTAATGTAATAATTATAATTAATCAATTCCTCCTTACATTAAATAAATGCCAATTTATTTAATTTATTAATTATAAATAAGTTTTTATTTATTTATTTATAAATACTCATGTTCAAGGGCTTGGCCCTTTGGTGAAATGGTGGGGCTTCTTGCCTATAGTGCCTACAACCAAGGTTCAAGTCCCCACGGGGTCTCTCTCTACCGTGGTTCTCAATGTAGAGTTGTTACCTTGACCCTTGGTGAAATAGTGGGGCTTCTTTCTTGTAGAGCTTACAACCAACATTCAACAATTTAGGGCTTGGCCCTTTGGTGAAATGGTGGGGCTTCTTTCCTATAGTGCCTACAACCAAGGTTCAAGTCCCCATGGGGTCGCTCTCTACCGTGGTTCTCAATAGAGAGTTGTTACCTTGACCCTTGGTGAAATAGTGGGGCTTCTTGCCTGTAGAGCTTACAACCAAGGTTCATCAACAATTTTTAAAGGGCTTGGCCCTTTGGTCAAATGGTGGAGCTTCTTGCATGTAGTTCCTAAAACCAAGGTTCAATTCCCCATGGGGTCACTCTCTGTCATGGTTCTCAATGGAGAGTTGTTACCTTGACCCTTGGTGAAATAGTGGGGCTTCTTGCCTGTAGAGCTTACAACCAAGGTTCAATAATTTTAAGGGCTTGGCCCTTTGGTGAAATGGTGGTGCTTATTTCCTGTAGTGCCTATAACCAAGGTTCAAGTCCCCATGGGGTCGCTCTCTACCATGGTTCTCAATGGAGAGTTGTTACCTTGACCCTTGGTGAAATAGTGGGGCTTATTGCCTGTAGAGCTTACAACCAAGGTTCAACAATTTAAGGAATCAAATGGCATTGTAGAATGGTCTGCATTCTCCTTGTTTGAGTGCTAGGGTTTCCTTTTCCCTTCCCAAAAATAGGGTAAATATTTCACGCCATCCCTCCCATGCTTCGTCTAGGCTCTTGGGTAAATCTTCTAATAGAGTTAAACACAGTGGGGTAGATATTTTGCTTCAAATGCAACGACAAGAGGTCATTTTTGAAACTGGATATTCATTGCTCCAAGGTCACGTACAATGGATAATAGACTAGAAGACTCTGGTGCAAGGTGATAGATCTGAGTGTGGAAAATGGATCTCATCTAAGAGTCCCCATATGTAGTTTGCAGGAGTACAAAATGATGCTGGGGCCAAAAATAGTGACTTTCAATAGAAGTTGGGCTGTGATGGGGTTATTGACGCTCTGTAGGGAGGCATGATTTCTCGGCGTAGGTCTCAAGCTTTTTTAAAATGTTTTTCCCAAAGTGGGTTGGCTTCTCACACGAACCCTTCCTGGGGTCTTTCTGCATTGGCTTCTACTAAGGATATTTGTGTAGATTTAGACTCTGAGGCTAATGAGGAAGTTATGCATAATGTTTCAATTTTTTCCAAACTAGGGCTGATCGGTTGATTTCGAGGACTATGGCCAAGCTTGTAGGAACTTCACACCTAGATATTTGATAACTGGGAGCCTATGTTGGAGGGTTGTGTTCAGATCTATCTAGCTACAAAAGGGTTTTTTATTGTAGTGGTTGAAAATATTCAAGACAAAAATAAGATATTCTATGATCATTTTTGGTGTTGGGAAGATAGGAACCCTTTGATCCTGAAGCCCTAACATCTAGATTTTTGCCTAAATTCTAAATCCTTCTCCAAGATTCCAATTTGGGTAAGACTCCCTTATCTCCCTCTACATTTATGGTTTGATTCATGTCTTGAAGTGATTGGGGATTCTTTGGGTTTTTTTCCTATGGTGGATGAGGAGTCCTCAAATCTCTTCCATTCGACCTATGCTCGCATATTAGTAGAAATGGACATTTATAACGGACTCAAAGTAGAAATCAAGATTAAAACATCCAAAGGCTGCTGGGTGCAAACTCTAGACTATGAATGATTTCCCTTTAGATGTAGGAAATGCTTTCAAATTGGTCACATGGCTGCGAAATATGACAAAATGACTATGCATAAGACTGCTTCTTGGTGGAAAGATTCCACTCTACAACACTATAGGGTGGAAAAGAAAGTGGAAAAGCAAAAGAGGTTTTCTCAGGTTGTCATGGGTGAGGAAATTTATAAGCCTACATGAGACATCGTGCAATATGCACAAACAACATCACTGAATAACCTTTCTAATTTGAAGGGGATTGACAGGGTTTTGCAGTAGAATAATGGTGCTGCCACTCTAGAGGGAAGAGAGAAATGTAGAGCATTTGGCCCTAAAATGCCAAAGGTTATCCGAGAAGGGGAAGAACAAATTCCACAAGAGATTAAATTTTCAAAGGATCATGGGCAACCTCCCATCAACAAATCTTATGATTGGAAGAAAGAAGCCGCTCGAGTTGAAGATGGATGGCATATTGTTACAAGAAAAAGGGAGAGGAAAGCGAGTGTCACTACCTTTGATATGAACCTTTGATCACATACTAAGGAAAGGGGAAACTTTAAGAATATGTAGTTGTATGGTTAATGATCATTGCTTTCTATTTTGTTTTCAATTTTGGACTCCTTTGTTAATGTTTTGCCAGGGATGGTGGTACGCTTTTTGTTACTACCCGTGGTTCGGGCCATGTGTCTCTCGACTCACATACTTTCTAATAAAAATCATCATCTGTTACCGATAAAAAATAAATAAATCCCCATGTTCAAATTTATTTATTTATTTGGATTTAATCTTCTAGTTCTAACTAACACTAAGTTTAAGTCTATTATTCAATCACCTTTACTAACTCCTCAATCACCTTTTTCTGACTATTCATCTATTTAGTCCTCTTATGAATCAATTATGTTGACAAACCAATCAATCCATATGTTTGTCCAATCTATTCACTTCTTCAATCAATTAAGTTTACTCTTCAATCAATTTAATTCAACTCTTCAATCACAGTCAATTGGTCTCATCAATCACGAAATCCTGATTGAAACCTTGAATTCTTGTAAACTGATAGCTAATTCTCCTATTTAGTAACCACATAAATACTTTGATTTCTTATGCTACTCAATTGAGCTTAATTTGAGAGCCCACATTGCATCAAGAAAGAGAAGAACAAATGATGACTAATCTGGTTTGCATATTCATTGTTTGAATTGATTTTATTTATTGATTGTTTATGCATTATTTTGTAATGCTTCCTCTTTTGATATCATAGATTACTAACTGTGATTAACAAATCTTTGTGGTTAGATTTGTGTTACAATTGCAAGTTCCAAATATGAAATTTGAAATTGACCTCGATTACATCTATAAACTATATTTAATCTTTCATTATTAATAAAATTTAATAATTATAATTTAGGTGTTATTTGATGTTTTCATTAAATATGTTTTTTAACCATTGTAAATCATATTATAATATTTTAAAATAAATTAAATAATTAATTAAACTAAATTAAACAACATACCCCAACAAGACATCAAGAGGCACACAAAACCAAATAGGGAAGTGTTACATAATTATTATTGCTTTAATTTGATAATGCTTGAAAAGGTTGAATTATTTTTTAACTATTAAAGATAAAAATAAAATAATGAGAAAGGATATAAAATATGTGTAATTATCAACTCTCTTTTTATATGATAGAAGAGGAATATTTTTTTATTTTGAAATAGTGGGAATATAATTAGAATGTAAAATATCCAAAAAATTATTATTATTGATTTTTTTTAAAAATATTTGATTAGGTGGAAAAGGCTATTAAAATATGTGTAGTTTATCAAATGGACATATTTCTTATTATAAAAGGGTAGAAGTATAAATAGAATTCAAACTCACATGTATTGCACTTGAAATTCTCATGTCTTAAATTTATTAGTTTGTGATAGGAAGAAAGCTATAGCATTTGTTAGATGCTAATGTATTTTCTCATTTTGACTAATCAAGTAATAGATTTTTACAAATGTGTGTGCATTTATAATGTTTATAATTTTAAAATTTTAAGTTAAATTTGTTGAAAAGATTTTATTCCTCTCCCTATTGGCTCGTACAATGAATAGTCATGGTAGAACAATTTCCAAAATTTGCTTTACTTCAAAAGTGAAATATTTTTTCCTCAACTTTAGGATTTTCCACCAATATAATCTTCTCAAAAAATTGAGCATTGGTTGTTGATTGCATTTACGCAAATCTCTGAAAAAATCTACTTTTATGGAAAAATCTAGTTAGTAAAAACACATTGGAAATAAATCATATGGAAAACTGATCTAGTGACATTGAAAGAAGGTCGACAAATGAAGTGGAAAAATAGAAAAACTATACAATGTATGCATTGGCCTTCTTCATTTTTAGTGGCTACTCTAGCAAGAATATTTTTGTGGAGAGTTTGACACTAACACATTTGGGTGCATTTTCTGATGAAAGATTGTCAAAATTTTGATAGTTGTGTGCCAAAGGTTTGGCGAATCGTTGGCCATCTTTTTATCGCTGGAATTTTGTCAGACTCTTAGAATTTATAATATTTTTTTAAACTTTTATAGAAATGAGGGACATCAAATGTCCTTTCCTTTGTTGAAATTTTGACAAATATGGTCGTTTGACCTTTGAAAAACACCATTCAATAAGTTTTATTGACACCGTAGTACATGCAATGAAGTTTTCTATCGCATGTACATCATTCTTGTTGGAACATGTTCAGGTGTTCATTATAAATCTAACAATGAATATCATTGAAATTTTGATGGCGTGTTTTACCTGCTAGTAGGCTCATACAAGAATGTTGTACCCTCAAAAAAAAAATTGTCACACGTATAATATTCTCATCAAAAATTTGATGACTATGTTCATCAAAGTTCTGACGAACCTTTAATGTTTTTTTTTCAAATAAGTTTATAACCTATTCCAAAGATTTCATTATGGCATAAGAAGGGAATAAATTAATGTTTATACATTTATTGAGCTCTTGTTACTTTGAAATCATAAATGAATGTGCCGCATTGTCTTGAAGGTCTGATCACAAAATCTTTGTTAAATTGTCTGATGTAGAGGAAGAATTGGTTTCCCATAAACTCACCCTTTTCCCCTCCTAGATACAGGATCCAACCAATGATTAAATACTTCACCAAAATTCCTTGACCATCCCTAGGCCCTTTCTGAATTAGAACATGCTCTCTAATCATAAAATTAAACTCTTGATCATTAGGACTCATCAACATGTCTCATCCTACAATTAGCACTCACCAAATCCCTAGGTGCCATCAACAAACATCCTTTGTTGATGCAGATCATCCTATATAACCATAACATTCCTAAGGGTACTTCCTGACCCAAACATCTCTTCAAGGATGTAACTTAATAGACTTGAGGCATCTAACAAGATTAAAGACTCTCTCAACTTGACATCTTACTATCTCCATGAAAAAGACTCTCCCAAGATTCAACATAAACACTCCTTCACATTTGACCCAAAAGGACTCACAAGTTCCCTTTAACATAACCTTTCACCCTTGATCACAATATTCACAACTTTCACACCCTGTATGCAACCCTACCCATATCCTCCTTAACAAATTGTACAATCCCCTTCACAACCAACTCTTAGACAAAATATCTTCCATCCACACACCATCACCCTATACATTCCTCCCAAAAACAATATCTCTAATTAAACAAGCACTCATAATACACTATGCTACCTCACTAATCATGATACATCCATTAGTCATCTTAGGAAACAAGGACTCTACCAATCTCAAGGCTGATCACAAACAATCTATCTTCTAAATGCAAACTCACTACTATTCCTAATTGTTTGATCCCATAATAATACATAGGGATATTTTTAGAACTTATAAAAACCACCAATACTTCCTCTCGAACAGATAATGAAAAAAGAAAGAAAGATGGATGAACTTGTTGCACTGATTGCTAGAAGAGAAAAAAGAGGTAAGGGCAAGTTACCCTTGAAATGTTTTTCATGCAATAAGGTAGGTCATTTTTCATCTAGATGTCCTACAAGAGTTTCTAAGTACAAACCTAATTATGAAAAGATTAAAAGGGACATAGAATGTTATTATGCTAGTAAAGGAATCTCTGATGATGATGATTTAGATTGTGAAGAGATTGGATTTGTTGCTATTAGAGATGAACCAGTACATGAAGAAAAAGCTTTAGTATCTCATGTTGACAAGAAAACTAAATGGATAATTGACAATGATTGTTCTCATCATATGACTGGTGATAAGAACAAGTTTGTTAAATTAGTAAAGTATGATGGAGGCATTGTGAGGTTTGGGGACAATCTCCCTAAATCTATCATAGGAGTAGGATCCATTACTCTAGATGGAAAGACTAATACATATAATGTACTTCTTGTTGAAGGATTGAAACACAATTTGTTGAGTGTTGGATAGTTAATGGATAAAGAGTTTCAGTTAAGTTTTGTTAAAGGTAAATGTTTTATCAGAAGTAAGGAAGGAAAGATGATTGCTACCAGTACAAAATCTAGAGGCAATGTATTTGAATTAAACACATCTGGAGCCTCTTATTTTGTTGCGAAGGTAGATGACAGTTAGTTATGGCATAGGAGATTTTTTCATGTTAATTTTGATAACATTGTGAAGGTAAGTATGGCTAATGCAGTAAGAGATCTGCCAAAGATTGCAAAATTATCTAACACTGTATGTAGAGAATGTGTTATGGGAAAACATACTAGAAGCAGTTACAAAAGAAAAGCATTTACATCAAAAGGAAAGTTGGATCTGGTACATACAGATTTGTGTGGACCTAAAAGAACAAAATCATACTATGGTGAAAGGTATTTTATACTCTTTGTTGATGACTTTTCTAGAATGATGTGGGTTACTTATTTAAGAGAGAAATCAAAAGCTTTTGATAAATTCAAGTTGTTCAAAGAAAAAGTAGAGAATGAATCAGGTTTAAATATTAAGTGTTTAAGGTCAAATAGAGTTGGAGAGTTTACTTCAGACTTATTCAACTCATATTGTGAAGAGCATGGGATAAAGAGACAAACATCTACTCCTAGGACTCCACAACAGAATGGGATAGCAGAGCAAAGGAACATGACTATACTTGATGCTACGAGGACAATGCTGATTGAAGGAAATGTATCTCATGTACATTAGAGAGAGGCTGTTGGAACAATAGTGTATAAATTAAACATAATTCAAATCAAAGAAGGTACAAGTAAGACTCCTTATGAATTATGGTTTGATCATACTCCTACTATAAAATATTTTAGAATATTTGGTAGTAAATGTTATATCAAGAGAGATGATGAGATAGGAAAGTTTAATGCTATAAGTGATGAAAGAATCTTCCTTGGTTACTTTGTTAAAAGAAAGGATTACAAATGTTTCAATCTGAGATATTAAAAGCAAGGATGTGTTAAAAACAAGGCTTACAAATGTTACAATATTCAGGATGGTAGTGAGGATTCTAGTGAGAGGAGAATCAGAGAGTCCTCCATTAAGCTTATTTTTGAAGACTTTGATGACAGAGAGGAAGTTACTACTGGTGCTTTGCAAACTGCCAAAGCTGAGGCTCTCTACTCCTTCAAATTCAACAAATGGTGCTTGCATGAGATAAAAAGGCTCCACCTGAAGTGCAATAAACTTGAAGCAAATAATGCTAACCTCCAGGAGAAAGTGGATACCTTTCTTAAGGAGGGCACTTCTAACAGCCCTACTACAGACATCCATGAAAGAATGGATAAAGTTGATAGAACTCTTAATGACATCCTCCAACATAGTAAGGACAACATGAAGGCCTCCAACATCTCATGTACCTCATGTACATTGGAGAGAGGCTGTTGGAACAACAATGTATACATTGAACATAATTCAAATCAGAGAAGGTACAGGTAAGACTCCCTATGAATTATGGTTTGATCATACTCCTATTGTAAAATATTTTAGAATATTTGGTAGTAAATGTTATATCAAGAGAGATGATGAGATAGAGAAGTTTGATGCTAGAAGTGATGAAGGAATCTTCCTTGGTTACTTTGTTAAAAGCAAGACTTACAAATGTTTCAATCTGAGACTGAGGAAGATGATGGAAAGTAAAAATGTAAGAATAGATGAGAAGTTTTAGATACAAGAAAGAATGTATGATAGTAATAAGATTTTAGAGATAAAAGAAACTACTATTGTTGTAGAAGGAGAAGAAATTGTTAAGGAAGAAAGTGAAAAAGAGGCTTGTGATGCTAGCACAAGTAAGGCTACTGAGACTCCTAAAACATCAAGGTATGTAAAGAATAACCATCTTGAAAATCAAATTATTGGCAATACTAGTTAGGGAGTGCTAACTAGATCAAAGGTTAGAGAAGAAATTTGTTTGATTTCTCAAGTTGAACCAAAAACTACAGATGAAGAATTTAGAGATGAATCTTGGATAAATGCTATGAAAGAAGAATTAGATCAGATAAAGAAGAATAATACTTGGGAATTGGTTCCTAGACCTAAAAATTAAAATGTAATAAGAACAAAATGGGTTTTTAGAAACAAGATGGATGAAGAAGGAACTATTGTAAGGAACAAAGAAAGACTAGTGTGTAAGGGATACTCACAGCAAGAAGGCATATACTTTGAAGAATCATTTGCTCCTATTGCTAGAATAGAGGCAGTAAGATTGTTCTTATCTTATGCTGCACATAAAAACTTCAAGGTGTATCAAATGGATGTAAAATCTGTATTTTTGAATGGAGATCTTGAAGAAGAAGTTTATATAGAACAACCAAACGAATTTCCTCTATGCGAAGATAAAGACATGGTGTGCAAATTGAAGAAAGCTTTGTATGGGCTAAAGCAAGCTCCTAGGGCTTGGTATGCAAGGTTAGACAAGTATCTACTTCAACTTGGATTTAGAAAAGATAATGCATACAATAATTTGTATTTAAGAACTAGTGAAGATGGAATCCTGATAATAGAAGTCTTTGTGGATGATATTATCTTTAGAGGTAATGATGATCTATGTAAGAAATTTGCTAAAGAAATGGAAAGTGAATTTGAGATGTCCATGATAGGTGAAATGAAATTCTTTCTTGGACTATAAATAACTTAGAATGACAATGGTATTTTCATTTCTCAGACCAAGTATCTCAAAGAATTGCTTAAAAAGTTTGGAATGGAAGATTGTAAACTACTAGGAACACCTATGGTGACTGGTAACAAGATAACAATTGATGATGAATCAAAGTGTGTTTTTCAAACCTTGTATAGATCAATGGTTGGAGGACTACAATATCTGACCCACACCAGACCAAATATTGCTAATGCTGTTGGAATTGTGGCTAGATATCAGGCAGAACCTAAAGAAACACATCTAGCTATTGTGAAAAGGATATTGAGGTATCTAAGAGGAACCATAGCCTATGTATTATGGTATGGTAGAAATGATAGCTTTGAAATTCATGCTTATACTAATGCTGATTGGGCAAGGAATATTGATGACAGAAAAAGTACTAGTGGTGGTGCATTTTTCCTTGGGAACAAGTTGGTTTCTTGGCTAAGTAAGAAACAAGATTGTATAGCACAATCTACTATTGAATCAGAGTATGTGGCTGCTGCTATAAACTGCACTCAGATTGTTTGGATGAAACAAATGCTGTCAGACATTGGAATAACTTTTGATGAGCCTATGGTTATCCATTGTGATAACACTAGTATAGTGAATATGTCAAAGAATCTGATGATGCACTCCAAAACTAAACATATTGCTATCAAGTATCACTTCTTGAGAGACAAGGTGGTAGAAAAGGAAATCAAATTACAATATATCAGTACAAAAGAGTAGATTGCAGACATCTTCACAAAGCCACTGCCAAAAGATACCTTTAAATATCTTAGAGGTATGCTGGGGGTTCAGGCCCCTCCTAGTCAGAATTAAATGATGCAAAGATGCATTAGTCTAGGGGTTTTCAGAGCCTTATCATAATCTGGACTAGATGTAGGGATCTACTCCTCAGGGGGAGTGATCGTGGAAGGAATATTTTTAAAAGAAGTTGATGACTCATGGAACCCTTTTCCATTGTTGTCAAAGGAGGAGTGTTTCTATGAGAAAATCCCTACTATATGGGGAGATTGTTTGGTTGTAGGACTTTGGATTGATATAAATTTGGGATAAGATTTTCCCATATGTTGACATCAATGCCAAAGGGGGAGATTGTTGGATATTGCTAATGCATGGGGAGGTGATTGAGACATTTAATATGTTTAATCACTATGTTACTGAATGTGCACTCATACTGTTATAATTTGTGTTTTGTCATTGATGTCAACATATGTTTTTGTGAGGGAGTCGAACTAGTTATCACAGTGTACGTACACTATACAGATGTTTCAATTGATGTGAAGACAGATGAGAGTTCAAGAGGATGTTGTGATCTTATATCCAAGATTTCATCATTTATTATTTCATATTGGATGAGTTACAAATGTTTTGGTGAAGACTGGTCACTGACTGTGACCATGAGAAATGACAGAGTTAGTATCTGAGTTTTGTGTATAGCTCTCAGGTGATGTGGAATCAGTGCATGCAAACTTCAGAGATGAAAGATAGAGTATTGAAGAATGTTCTATGAACTACACAAGGTATAGAATGCAGGATGACGTCAGTTGTGGCGTGTACTCTGGAAGGTGATCCATTTGGAAGCTGACTACAGAGATGTAGCATGTATGATGGATGGCGAACTTGAATTAAGGATGTCGGTCCTTAATTGTTGTAATGTAATCATTGTAGACTTATTTTAGATACCATGAGTATCTTAGAAAGGATTTATGTAATTGTTTGTAATTAGGAAAGCCTTATGGGCCGACCTATTTATAAGAATTGTAATAAGGTATAAATGAAAGGTATTTTCTTTGGAAAAGATGTGGATGTGAAGAAGATGATATATAGAGGTTGTGAAAGCTATGAGCTTGTGTCTGTTGTATGTAGAGCAAAGTTTTATTGGTGGAATTTATTGGAACTGATCAAGCAAAGACAGTTGCTACCAAACAGTTCAAAAGATTGTGTATTTCTTCATATACACTTGTGTTGCAAATAGTAAAATATGAAGGTGGACTTAACCTTCTTTGGGCAGTGAGCCTTGGGTAGTGAACCCTCCCTTTTGTTTTGGACTCCTAACAGGGTCTGTCCTCTAATAAGGACTATGTACTGTAATGCTACAATAAGCTCCTAATAGGTCTATATCTTCTAACAAGGATAACTATACTCTCAGTACATCATTTGTGGGTGCTAATTCCCACTAGGTTTTTTTTACCTTTAACAGGGTTTCCTCGAGACCAAAATATTATGTTATTGTGTTGGCATTCATTGTGTTCATTAGATCTGATATTGTGATGCTTAAAGTTTAAAGTTTAATAATCTGTTATACAACTGATTCACCCCCCCTCTTAGTTGTATTATGGACTGTTATTCCTAACAATTTGTATCAGAGCTTATGGTCCTCAGAGAGAAAGCTTAACAACTTGAGGTGATCTTGGAGATGGCATTCTATAGGAAGGATAGTCCAAAGTTTGATCCTAAAAACTTTGATAGTTGGAAGAACAAGATGTGAACTCACCTATTTTATTTGGGGATTGACTATTGGTTGATTACATGGAACAAGATAGCTATAAAGACCGAAGATAAACTAACAACTGCTACTGAGGATGAAGAGAAGATATTTTCACTGAACATGATCACAAGAGAAGCACTGATCAACGCACTCTCTGAAGGAGAGTTTACTGAAGTTAAAGACTTGGATTCGACATTCCAAATTTGGGAAAGATTAGAGGCACTATATGAAGGAGACAAGTATACCAAACAAGTGAAGTTACAAAACTGGAAGACAAAGATGGAGAAGTTGCAAATGAGTGAGGATGAAAGCATTAGGGCCTATGTTCAAAGGGTTACAAAAGCTATAGTTGGAATCATAAATTGTGGAGGCACTTATGATGAAGAAGTTATTGCGAAGATCCTCAGACCATTAACACCTACTTACAAGTTCAAGGCTATTTCTATTCAAGAAACTATACCTTTGACTCCGAACTTTAGTATAGAGATGTTGATTGCAAAGCTAACTACTTTTGAAGCTGCAGAATTAGGAGAAGTTATACGTAAAGTTGAATCTGCATTTAAGGCACCTGAACACAAGAAATTGTCTACACTTCCAAGCACCAACAAAGAAGACCTAAAAGAAGAGCTTGGTGAGTATGCTGAGGAATGGGAACAGATAATGACAGAAGAAATAAAGATGGATGAACTTGTTGCATTGATTTCTAGAAGAGAAAAAAGAGGTAAGGGCAAGTTTGAAGGCAAGTTACCCTTGAAATGTTTTTCATGCAATAAGGTAGGTCATTTTGCATCTAGATGTCCTACAAGAGTTTATAAGTACAAACCTAATTATGAAAATATTAAAAGGGATAGAGAATGTTATTATGCTAGTGAAGGAATCTCTGATGATGATGATTTAGATTGTGAAGAGATTGGATTTGTTGCTATTAGAGATGAACCAGTACATGAAGAAAAAGCTTTAGTATCTCACGTTGACAAGAAAACTGAATGGATAATTGACAATGGTTATTCTCATCATATGACTGGTGATAAGAACAAGTTTGTTAAATTATTAAAGTATGATGGAGGCATTGTGAAGTTTGGGGACAATCTCCCTAAATCTATCATAGGAGTAGGATCCATTACTCTGGATGGAAAGACTAATACATACAATGTACTGCTTGTTGAAGGATTGAAACATAATTTGTTGAGTGTTGGATAGTTAATGGATAAAGAGTTTCAGTTAAGTTTTGTTAAAGGTAAATGTTTTAACAGAAGTCTAAAGGTGAATGTTAGCCTTGCACAAACAAGACAAGTCCTAAAACATGAAAAAATGCAATCAACAATGTGACTGTTATAGTTATGACAATTTTTAACAACAAGAGCAATATATGATTGATAAACCATGAGACAAAAAAAACATGGAGCATTACCCAATAGTAAGATAATGATGTGAAGGAAACACTCATTTATTGAAAAGCTTCAAAAGAATAGTGAACACAACTCATTGAACAATCCCAAAACTGATTGTACTATCTAGTGCTTGATCAATTTGATATTTTTCTTTACTAGAATGGATTCAAAAAAATCTATATCCATTTAAAAATAATTAGGGTGATACATTTGGATCTCCTAATTCCCAATCAAAACCTTTCCACATCATGAATACATATTCCAAGAAGAAAAGACATGAGAATATTGACTGCCACTATTGCAAAGCTTGAGCAATTAGACTGTGATCAGTCAATCCATTAGTGGGACCATGAGAAATGTAAAATAAAGGTGTGCATGAGTTAATTTTATGATTCAAACCAAACAATTATTACATGACAATGAACGACAAGGATTTAGCACCAAGTAACCCAAGTTTACTCGTCATAAATTTAAATAATTTTGATTGTAACAATGCAATCAATCCTATAAAAAATTGGCCTTTTGATCCAAAGTTATTAGAGGAATATTTAGATCCCCTTATATATCTTTCAATCACATTTAGCCATTATAAAACTTTACTATACTTTTTATTGCAAAAATAAACGTAATCTGCAGTCACAGTCACAAAATTTTAATAGACTTTCACGCGAGGGCGTCATGGTTCTCCATAAATACAAATCCATTTGATATGAGACCAAAATAAAATGATTCCAAGTTATTAAAGGATTATTTATGTCCTTATTAACTTACTTAAAATATATGCAATCAACAAATCCTTCTACAATACTTGTTATTGCCAAAGCAAATGAATTAAACAGTCACAGTCACCAAACTTGAACAAACTGTCACTAGGGCTTGCTAGATTTCTTAAAATACAAAACTATTTCATTCCAAAAAAATTTAAATAGTTAGATACCTCAACAAGCTACTATAATCCATGAGATGATAATTTTTTAATGGTTGTACATTGAGATATCATCCAATCTGTATTGAAACCCTTGAAGGTGAGGATTTACTAATTGTTTTGACAAAATGCATTGGATCTTCCTCTACAATGCATGACAAGGCTTGAAACTTGGTTCAGTTGGAAGGTAACTAAATTTAATCAATAAAAAAATTATTTCAAATAAAAATACATCATTAACTAGTAATGGCACGTGACTGTTATCAGTTTTTGCAAGAAAATCATCATGAAAATGCAATGTCTTTTATTGAAATTTCATCCAAAACTTCCAATCTATCTTGACCCCAACCCAAATGGTCTACGTGAATCATTAAAAGGTGGTTACCAATAGTTCCAACCATATTTTGGATTAGTTGAATGTTGGTTGCCACATTATACAACTTGTTTTGTAAATGTTGCAAAAGTTGTCAATGCAACTTTTGTAACATTGTTGCAATTTTGACACTTTTACATCAACAACCCCCTATAACTTTGAAAACATGACCAATATGAACTAGATGAAATAAAAAAAAACATTTTTATGTCATCTCCACCTAGTTTGACTAGTTTGACCCACCCTTGACAAATAGAGCTTAATAGGCCAAATGGGTACATTATGGCTCAAATGGCCTTACATTTGAAAACTAAAGCATAAAATAACATCAAATAAAAATGAGAATGAGAATGAAATGAATGGACTTATCATGGCCTTATTAAAAAAATTTAAAGGTTTTATCCTTAATGGCCTATTGGGATCCTTGATGCTTTTGCATCATTGTCCTAGTTCTCATACTGTCATAGTCTAATCAGCTTGCCTTTCCATTCAGTCTATTTGGGTAGGAGTCTCCTAGAGTTTTCAATACTTTTTCACTGATCCTACATTCCTTATTTTAATTTTTCAAGGGTCCTAAAGGTTTCTATGTTCTATTTGATTATCAAATACACTGTCAAAATAGGGACGGTTCCATGTAGCCTATGGGACTTGGGATGTTGGGAAGTATGTTATTTGCCCCTAGAATGAGATCAGTCAATGGTGTTTGGCAGTTGTCGATAAGGGTTGACCAGATATGTTGTTGTGGAAGGATGTGTGTGAGAGGTTTATTGAGGGCTTGAGAAGATTGGGTGTGTCTCAGGCTATTGAATCCTAGTGAGTAGTTTGTGAAGTTAATAAAGAGTCTCATCTATTGATTTGGTGGGTTGGGAGAAAGATCTCCCTATTGTAGTTGTGTGTCAAGATGCCCTACATCACAAAACAAGGTGAAAAAAGGATCTTGTATGAAGGTAATGTTGGTGAGTTCCATGACGGATTAAGGAATTACTAATTTAGCAAATTTACTTTGTTTCTACTATTGAATAAAGAATGTCCCAAAGTGTCAATCTCACTTTGTAATATTTGCCACCTCATTTGGTTTGTTTCCTTGAGAGACTATTGTTTCCATTTTATGGCTTTCATCATTCTTCTTTAAGGGTGAACTACCAAATCTATAAACCTAATGAAATGTTTCTATAACATTAAGGTTTCTGGTTACATATTAAATTAAGCTTGATAAACAACAAGCTGATACGTAAACAAAAAATTGAAACAAAATTAGAAATCTTAATCAAGGACGGTATCCCCCTAAGAATTGTGATTTAGCACAACCAACCATATATAACTATAAAGGTCATAATATATTTTGGTTTGAATCATTGAAAATGTGTGAGACTCACCTTTGCTGGCCCTGTACATCCAACCAATCTATCTTCGGTAATTACTATGGGTGTTGATGAAGAAGGCTCCATACAAACATAAAATTCTTACCCATTTCCTAAATTATTCCTTTGACTAGTCACCACTTCTATAGAGTTTTCAACTATTGATGTAGCTTAGATGTTAGGTTATTTACTATTAATCAACATTATATCAAAGTTTTAAATTGATTACATGTTGAATTAAGCTTGATAAACAACAAGATGATACATAAACAAAAAATTGAAACAAAAATTAGAAATCTTAATCAAGGACCTTAGCTATGATGCTCTCCACTAAGTAACTTGTGTTTTTGTTGTTCGTGGTTGCTCTATTGGACCATGTAATTAAGCTTCAATACACATTAATCAATAAGATTAACAATGCATCATAATGTAATATTGAAAAGTGTGTTACCTTATTGAAGGTGGAAAGAAAGCCAACCAAGTGAAGGTGGAAGCTCATTTGGAACCTCCCCCCTGCTAACATCACTCTAAATTCCCCATTAACATATAAAATTAATTCATTTGTTCATCCATAAATAAAATATAACATTCATTTATTATTGCATAACATTCATTAACACATAATATGATTACAATCATTTAAAAAAAAACTAAGTAAAGACGAAGTGGAACATCATTTTCTTCACCATTTTCCCCTCTTTATTTTTTTGTGCCCTCTGGTTGTGTTCTTAATGTATGCCTAGTCATGTAATCATGATGTGGAGGCCTATACAAATGGGGGTCCATTGCAATAACAAAGAAATGGGTTAAATTGATAAGTTTTTATTATTATTGTTACAAGTATTTCATTAATTAAAAGAACATTACCTGATGGGGCCACATCATCTTCCTAGTCATGTCATCTAGCCTCATCCTCAACATGTTGAACACCCTATAAATCCTCTAGAGTTGAAACCCAAAAGGTTACATTAATCAATACGCCAATTGCAATTAAACTCATTTAAAAGAATAACAGTGGTCTTGTTTACCTGATGGGGGCGCATCATGTTCCTGATGTTGTCTAGCCTGATCATGATCAACTTTTTCATCACAATCTACATGCTCTAAAGTAAAAATAGAAAAGGTTACATTAATTACTACACCAATTGTAATTAAAGATGTTTAATTATATTTAATAATTATATAAAAAAAATTGTATAGCACATGAATACCTCTAGTACTGGGATGCACACCATGACCTTCACATGCCAGTTGTGCTCCACTATCAGTAGGCTGCATTCCAATGTCATGTGAATTGTTATCATTGCTTTCTTATTTAAAATAGATATGCACATAATCACTTTATGGTGGAAATTAATATCGAACAGATTGCACAAGTATTCAATTTTAAATAATATTCATTTAAAGGTTATTTAATTATGTGTCGGATGCACTGGAATATTTTGTTTTCCCACTCAAGACTCTTAGGCATTCAACCATGGATCTATAGCCTTGCTGGAAGGCAATCTCCATGTCATCTCGTGTGGTCGCTCTATTGAATTAAGAACCCTGCATTTTTGCATAATATCATGAATTTTGCTTCTATTGTGTGATAAAACAAAATTATTTGCAATTTATTATTTTGATGCAATATTTCATTTATTAATACTTACAACTTGTGTGGAAACTTTCATACAACCACTAGATCTAAGTTTGTGTTGGTCATATTTTTACAATCTTTCCTTTATTGCCTTTGATGTGTCAGGAATCCTTTGAAAAGTTTGAAATACATTAGATTATGTAAAAATAAAGAGTAATCAATACATAATTACATTGTTGATAGTATCACATACCTTCCTTGGCCTGATGGTGTATGACACTTTCTCTTTTCAATCTTCTCCTTTCCATCCGACATTAGGTCCTTCCACTCCCTCTCTGGAATCATGGGGGGACACTCTTACTTTTTGTTCTTCTCTAAATGTGACCTATATTGTTCCTCACATACTTTAGATATGTACCATGTTTCTGAAGGACCTTGGTTTTGTTGAATGTGTCATTTTCGAACAACACAAGTAAACAATTTATGAGTTCATATTTTAATTATTGATTTTGGGCATTTCATTGTGTACATATGATGGGCCTGAATTCCAATGTAATATCATTTAGATTTTTGTTAAAAACATTGTTGGTTGCAAAAAAAATCATGAGATCATTAGTCCAAAAAGAGTGATCAATAAGTAAATTACTATTGGATTATATATAATAATAATAAAAAAATTTTAAGTACCTAGAACCTTTTCTATCTTTATGAGAACGAAATCATAAATCACCACAAATGTGACCAATAGTGTTCCCGTACTAGTAATATAGGAACATGACCAACACTTGAAGTACCTGCAGTACCTTGATCATGGTCAAAAACATCACGAGGGCACAAAAAATCCTATAAAAATAACACATTTTTTAAGTTCATGATATAAAAGAGTATAAAATATAAACCATGAATGAACTTATGTTATAATTAAAGATCTCATGACAACTTACTTGCAAGTTTTGTATTCTCTTAGTCAATTGTTTTACCATTTTTTTAATCTCATTAGTTTGAGGGACTATGAATAACCATTGAAGGTGTTCCTTTTTACATTTTTTTTGTGTGTTTCATATCATATCAATATGGTTTGTGGAATATGTGATGTCATCATCACATAATAGTGAGTCCACCTCTATATTGATGCTCTCATCTAATTTAGGTGCCTTTCCCTGAACATCGAACTATGACAAGAATATTAGTAACATTATCAAAATTAATCCAAAACTCTAACGAAAAGAATATAATAATATAACATTTTGCTTGAATCTAATTTGTACAATTACAATGAGGTATACCTATTGGGTAGAAGCATCTGGATATGCATCCTGATTTGTCACATGGTCTGAAGACCCCTATGATTGATATCTCATAGTGACAAAAATTAAATATAAAAAATACTAGCGAAATAAAACCATTACACTTATGAAAAAAACATAATAATAAAATCGTATATTGGAGTCATTAATTGGAGGATGGTTAAAATGGTATATAGTAGGTACCACCCCCATAGTAACTTTGTTTGTATTTGTACAATTTAAATTGTAATTGATTATAAAATCTTCCCCTGCAGTTATTGATTTTATCGCAGATACGAATACACAATTTCCTCGTGCACTTTAAATATGCAATTGGGTTGCTTATTTGTTGACCTAGGTCATTGACTATTTATAAACCTTCCAATATTCCCTGTTTCTTTTGGCCTTCCATCAATGTACATAGTAACTCTTTTACTTTGATCATTATCTTTTAGCATTATATAATTTGTTGACAGTGCATACCTATGCATACTTCGTGTATATCAAACAAGATGCATCCAATCTATGTAAATATAAAAGGGTCCTATATACTCCATCAATTTAGAAACTTTTTTGTAAGATGCCTTTATGTCATCCATGTAAAATATGCCCAAACCATGTGATGTATCCTCTTGTTAACACAAAAATTAATGTTTAATTGAGGAAGTTCCTTGGGTACCCATTGTTTCTATCGATGTTTGTACCTCAAGGGCACCTTGATGTCACCTATGATCTCATCATCATAAGAACATGACCCCCCTTCAACAAGAAAAAATTCCATGCATTTATGAAATTTTCTTCTAATCTTTTGACCTCCAGTTGATCTCCCTCTTTTAGAGCTACTACATGTCCACTTTCCTCTTCTCTTCCTAAATTTCCTTCACTCGAGGAAGATAAATCTGACAAATACCTATTTGGTGGTACCTACACTCCATCAAATGACATAGATAGTTGGTAGAGGGTAAATTATCATTGTGAGAGGAAATGATGATAAAATAACTTGCATAGTCATGTAACCAGAGAGGACAGTGATACAATGAAAATCTCATGCATAGAACCAAGCATTACAAAGAACATTTCTAATGCTAGAGATGAGGCATCATAAAATCAATACGTAGTTTTCATTATATATACATCTTCCTCCTTGAGTATTCTTGATGAAGGGTGCTCCCCTTAATACCACAAACACATAACAGAAACAAAGAAACAACAACAACAATATGCCAGAACAAAAAGTTGGCTTCTTATTATCTCCACAAATGTGGAATTACAAACTTTCAGAATTACAATATGCAAAGCCACATGGGCATTCCCTTACAATATTCTATAGGACAAAGCCTCGAATCAATACCCAGATCTACTACCCTAGAACTACCCCAGACAACACTATGGACCTTCTTTATAGAGGCATTTTCCACCGCCCGAGAAGGTTCCAGAAATTTAGCCCTAAGGGCCGACCAAACTTAGAATTATTTTATTTTTCAATTTATTACGTCAAAGTCGGCTCAAAATAACTTTTGAAACCTGAACAAAAATTTTGAAGGAAAATTACTTTCTGCCATTTCAAGTGGCCTGACTTCTAGAGACCACAAGTCATCACCAGTTGACCCGATTGACTATTATAACCCCATTTCAGAAACACCACGAAGTGCTCTATAGGCTTGACTAGTGCAAGCGCTTGTCACCCAAATTTTCAACCTCATTCGGGGCCTCTAAAGCCTTCAAAACTGAGTTCAAAGTTTCTGTACCCTGCTGCCAATACCGAAAATCTTCAATATCTTCAAAACTACACCTGATCTAGCCATGAAACTTTGCTGGCAAGCTAATATGACTGAGATGAACCTCCACATGTAAAATCAGAACATTCTGAGATCGTAAGACCAACTTACTAAAAATAGAAAGTTTCCTTAAATAGCAGCTTTGCACAAGATAGCCCTTATTGAATACAAAAATAGATTTTTTTTTTTTTGGGTGATGCAAGATTGCTCTTACACCCAGGATGCTCCTGCATCAATTTTACACACTTCTAATAAATTTGTAAATAGTGGCATCGTGTGTTGGTTTAAAGATGGTGTTGTTATTCTTGCTGTTAAGGTTCAAACCCCATTGGAGTGGGAAAAGAAGAATAGAATTACCCATGAAAAGAACCAGGTTTGAAATGTAGTTGTGTGTATTAATGCTAATCTAGCAAGATAACATTGCATAATTATGATAATTTTTTTAAGAGTTCAGTGCCAATGAGGGTTATGTATTTTTAGAATGGCTCATGAAATGATTTTTCTTTGCAAGTTTTAGATTCTCTTAGGGTTGAATTTTTGGCTAGCATGCCCACTGTATAATTGGTAATAGATGGTTCACTATATCTTGTGATTTTTTGCAAATGTTGAAAATAGATTTGAGGGTGGGTTGTCAAAGGTACATTTGAATAATTTGCCCCTAAAGTTGCAATTGAGATTGAAATGCAAATAAGCCCAACTCAGGCCTCAAGTGTTGATAATTGTAATAGAGTTGCTGCTAATGTGGAGGTTTCAAAAAATGAGAAAGTTTCTTTTTCTGGTAATCTTGGAGTTTCAAAAATAGAGCAAATTGATTTCCATGATAAAAGAAGCCTAACCACATAGATTCAAGTGGGTTTGTGTCAGTTTGAAGGGTGGTTGATTGAATTCATAGGTTGAAGGATAAATAGACTTGAGAGTGAGTTGATGCCCTTTGATGTTGAAACCATTTTGCAAAGTTGAGCCTTGTGTTGAGGTTGATCAAGTTAAGTGCTTTAAGACCTTTTGACCCTTGAGCTTGCATCACCATCATAATACACACAAGGACGCTATACGTTAGGCTAGTTGTGTAGACAACAATATTGTATATAGGAGGGCTGAGAAAGTGGAATGAGCTATACCATGTTGATGTCAAGGTGGTTTAGGTGAGAAAAAAATTAAAAGTTTTACAAAATATAGTTGCTAAAACTTGGATCCATGAGAAGAATCCTTGCCTTGCCTTTATGTAGACTATATAGGATCCTCTCCAAAGGGGTTTAGGGTCTTGCATACATAATTCATTTATCCTTTGTTAGCTTACATCTTATATGAAGGCTAATCATAATCAGAATTACATAAGTCACATGATACACATGTTAAAGATTACATAGTATACAACATGAATAGATGTATTTCTTGTTAAAATATGCAATCATCATAGTTTATACAAATACATAAATGAATGGTAAATAGTATTCTTTGGGACTATAAAGGATCAATCATTTCATCACACTACACAATACACAATTAGGGGTAGGTAAAAGTAACTTATTTACTTATTAGGAAAATGTACATACAACTAAATACATGTTTGTCTTAAGAGTGTGTTCTCTTCAAAATTAAATCTATTCTACAAATTTTTAATAAATGATATATGTTTGGCCTTTGATGCAGAAGCATCAAGGCTCCATAGAGGCCACTAAGGACAAAAGATTCAATCCATTATAATAAGTCCATGTTTGGGACATTCTTTTCATTTTCATAGTTACTTGATGTTATTCCATGCATTAGATTTCAAATGTAAGGCCCAATGAGCCACTATGTAATCATTAGGCCTATAAGACCGTAGGCTAGTCAAAGGTGGTCAAACTAGTCAAATAGGTAGAAATGGCATGAAAGTAGTGCTTTTGGTTTAATTGATTAGTATTGGACATTTTTGAAATATAATAAGGGGCATTGATGTAAAAGTGTCAAAAATTACAATATTGTTGCAAAAAGTTGTCAACAACTTTTGCAACATTGACAAAAAAGGTTGTCATTTGTGCAAATAACACCCAACTAATCCAAAAAATGGTTGGAAGAGGTTAAAACTGATTTTAATGGTTTAAAAGTCCCTCCTTGGGTTGAGGAGAGATAGATTGGAAGATTGGATGAGAGTTTCTATTAAAGACATTGCATTTTTACAGTGTTTTCCTAAAATTTCTCATAATAGTCACGTGGTATGCAAATATAATGATGTGTTTGGATTTATAATTGATTGGAGGATGTATTTGAGTGAGTTCTCTTTAATTTGGTTCAATTTTCAAATCCATCTATGACTTGTGGAGGGAGAACAATGCACTTTCTTGAAAATAGTCTAGAAACCCTAAAAAATGGGGGGTTTGTGAATACAACATCCATTTTTCCTCTGGCCACCAATGGAAAAATTTCATTCTCTAGTATTTTATAGTACACTAAGAAAGCTTTCGAATGGTATCATTTTTAAGTTGGGTTATTTTATCTATTGTGAGAAATTAGAATCCCTAGACTGACTGTTAAGGAATTTTCCTTGCATTAGTGACAATTATTCCATTGTTTTAATAATCTCTTGTTTTGATTGAGGCCTCCATTGAATTGAAGGTCAAATGGGGTTACAAAAAGTCTAAAAATACCCATTTTTTTCCTTGATAAAGATTCTCAAAATGGTTCAAGTCATTGGTGGGTTGTTAATGTCAAATTATTGTGACAGTCACAAGCCAATTGTTAGTCACAATCACTTTTGTAATGTTGATCAAATTTAACTAAGCAAGTGGATAGTCATGGTAATGTGTTTGATTTTTTTTTATAGGATTTTTATGTTATGGGGTCTCCTCTATAATCCATTTTATTGACAGAGAACTATTTCCATGGTATTTGTTCTTATTTGAACCAACACCAACAAGTTATGTAAATGTGAGAAGCAAAATGACATTAGAATGATGGACTGGATGGGATGTTATGAAGAGGCTATACAGTTTTATCATGGATTCAATAGTGATTATTCATAGGCCAATAGTACTTATTGGAGTTGATGAGTAAACAACCCACAACTCCCAAGAACACCTATCACAGAAAGAGAGAGAAACAAGAAGCTAGAGAGGCCTGAACGCATGGATCCATGAAAGAGGAGACATTCTTGATGTGCAAAAACAAAAGTTGCAATTTCAATAAAATTAATATTTTTTCAATAAGATTACAAGAGAGATCAATCCTTATAAAAGGAGATCAAAACCCTAAAAGGGTGAACAAACCTAGGTTGCATGATAATAATTAATAAAGTAATTAATTATTATATGCCTAAAGTTTAGCTTAAGTAGAAAGAGATAATAAGTGACTTAGTAAAAAAATCAAATATGATTTAATTAATAAGCAAACACTTTATTACTATAAAACCCCCCCTTAAGATAAACTTTGGGAGAAGCTAAAAACTTAGAAAGAACTACTGAAAGCAAATGGGTCCCGACAACAAAAGGTCTGATCAGGTACCAAAATACAAAAGATAGTATCTATAAAGTAGAGAAATAGAGAAAACCACGTGGGAAAAACTATACTCCAAAAAGAGACAAAGACTAGTCTGAAGGACTAAAGAAGCCTCCAAAACTAGGAATGTTCCAGAAAAGAGGAACAAGGATGAACATGTAAAACATGACTGAAGCAAGAAGCTGCAAACTCTGTCAATAAGTAATTGATGATCTGAAGATCCTCCACTAAAATATGACCTTGTAGAGAATACTATAATCTACATGAGTGACCTCAAATGACACTACTTGAATTAAGAGGTAAACAACTAAAGTCGAAGATATAAAATACTATAATATGCACAAATTCCCTTAAATGATAGTACTCAAATCAGGAGGTAAACAAAGGAAAAAACTTGAACTCAAAAATACAGATTGCATAAAAACACCAAAAGTTTGAAAAGCTGATCAATCAAAGCTGGAAGAGTGCTTCCAAAAATAGGAAAGAAAAGAGTGTCCATATGGTAAATGATCCATCTCATTGAAATGCATAGGTACCTAGCCACTGCATCTGCCTAGTACACATAATCAAATACTGAATACATAGCACACACTATCGAACCAAGGAAGCAGTAGAACCAACAGTAGAAACCCCCCCATAATGTTGACAAGGGAGTAATGACAAGTACACTGAAAAGATCATCCAATATGAACTGCATGATGAAGAAGAATTTGAAACATTGAAGGTGCAGAGAGAGTACAAACACATATAGAGATACCCGAGGCTGATGTCATTGGAGAAATGTTCACATGACAAAAGTAGATGGAAAATAAAGACAAACATAAAACCCCCCTGGCACTTTATAATGGAGCGCGAGTACATAGAGCACGAACATGTGCAAGATCCCATACATGCAATAGAATGCCACTTTATCTTAGTGTGTGTACATAAATTGATGAAGGGTGCTCCCCTTAATACCACAAACACATAACAAAAATAGAGAAACAACAACAATAATATGCAAGAACAGAAAATTGGCTTCTTATTATCTCCACAAATGTGGAATTACAAACTTTCAGAATTACAATATGCAAAGCCACATGGGCATTCCCTTACAATATTCTATAGGATAAAGCCTCGAATCAATACCCAGATCTACTACCCAGAACTACCCTAGACAACACTACGGGCCTTCTTTATATAGGCAATTTCCACCGCCCGAGAAGGTTCTAGAAATTTAGCCCTTAGGGCCGACCAAACTTAGAATTATTTTATTTTACAATTTATTACATCAAAGTCGGCTCAAAATAAGTTTTGAAACCCAAACAGAAATTTTGAAGAAAAATTATTTTCTGCCATTTCAGGTGACCCAACTTCCAAAGACCATAAGTCATCGCCCGTTGACCCGATTGGCTATTATAACCCCATTTTGGAAATGCCACAAAGTGCTCTATAGGCCTAACCTATGCAAAGTGCCCGTCACCCAAAATTTCAACCTCATCCGGGGCCTCTAAAGCCTTCAAAACTGAGTTCGAAGTTTCTGTACCCTGCTGCCAATACCGAAAATCTTCAATATCTTCAAAACTACACCTGATCTAGCCATGAAACTTTGCTGGCAGACTGATATGACTGAGATGAACCTCCATATGTAAAATCAGACATTCCGAGATCGTAAGACCAACTTACTAAAACTAGCAAGTTTCCATAAATAGCAACTCTGCACAAGATAACCCTTATTGAATACAAAAATAGAAATATTTTTGGGTAATGCAAGATTGCTCTTACACCCAAGATGCTCCTGCATCAAACACCCAGGGTAATTTGAGAAGTGATCCTGTCACGACTCAGGTGTGCAGAGGAAAACCAAGATGGTTAACCTCCTCCTTTGTTAGCCATGATGAATCTTCAACAGGTCATCCTTTCCATTTGACCAAATACTCTTCATATGTCTTGTTCCTTGTGCTTCTGCCAACACGACTGTCTAGTATGTCTTCAATCTCCTTGATATCTGAACTGGTTGCTGGAATACTCCACTATGCTGCTGCAACCTCATCTTCAACACCTCCTTCATGATACTCTGTCAAATTTGAAATGTTAAACATTGGTGAAATATTCAGCTTAGTAGGCAATTCTACCTCATATGCATTTCTTGAATCATGCTTCTTCAGTATCTTACATGGCTCAAACTTCTTCATTTTCAACTTGTTATATGTACCAACTGAAAATTGCTCCTTCCGCAAATGAACCATGACTTCATCTCCAACCTAAAATTCCTTAGGCCTCCTTTTCTCATCTGCCTTAGCCTTATGCTGTGCATTCATCTTGGTAATATGCTTCCTCACCTCCTCATGGATGTTCTTCAAGTGTTCTGCAAAATCCTTAGCTTCGGCACTACTTATTTCTCCTTTATCTATCTTTCTCAATTCAGATGCATTTCTTGGACTACTTCCATATACAATCTGGAATGGTGATTTACCAGTGCTCCTATTGACAGAATTATTGTATGCAAATTCTGCCTATGGTAAAATCAAATCCCATCCTGTTGGCTTATCTCCAACCAAACATCTCAGTAGATTTCCCAAACTTCTATTCACCACCTCTATCTATCCATCAGTCTGTGGATGATGTGATGAACTGAACTTCAAATCTGTCTTCAACTTTTTCCACAATATTCACCAGAAATATCCAACAAATTTAGTATCTCAATTTGAAACTATGGTCTTTGGCAAACCATGTAGTCTCACCACTTCTCTGAAAAACAATTCTGCTACATGAACAACATCATTAGTCTTCTTGCAGGGAATGAAATGTGTCATCTTCAAAAATCTGTCAACTACTACAAAAATTGAATCATGTCCCCGTTGTGTCCTCGGTAAACCAAGAACAAAGTCCATACTGATATCCTCCCAAGGCTTTTCTGGTATAGGTAATGGCTGATATAACCCTGTATTCTGCTTCACTCCTTTCACCATCTGACATACTCTACAACTCTGTACAAACTTCTTCACATCTTGCTGCAACTATGGCCAATAATAATTCTCACCAACCAAAGCAAGGGTTTTATCACTATGAAAATGTCTAGCCAATCCTCCACTATGCTTCTCTTTGATGAGATTCTCCCTCATAGAACTTCTTGGAATGCACAACTGACTCCTTCTAAATAGCATATCATCCTGGATGATGAAATCCATCCATTTCATCCTGTCTAGAGTAACAGGTTCTGTACAAGCTTTCCAAGCTTCACCAAAATCAGGATCCTCTGGATACAAATTCTTGAGTTCCTTGAACCCAACCACTTCAATCTACATCTTTGTCAGCAATAGTTGCCTTCTGCTAAGAGCATCCGCAACCCTATTAGACTTTCCACTCTTGTGTTTCAAAACAAATGTATAACTCTGTAAAAACTCAACCCATTTCAAATGCCTCTGTTTCAACTTTCTTTGACTATTCAAATATTGCAAAGCTTGATGATCAGTATACAAAATAAACTCCTTAGGAAGCAGATAATGTCTCCACTTCTTTAATGCCTGAACTATAGCATAAAATTCCTGATCATAAATAGAATACTTCCTCTTGGCATCATTTAACTTCTCACTGAAATATGCAACAGGTTTACCTTCTTGGCTCATAACAGCTCCTATTGCAATACCACTAGCATCACAATTTACTTGAAACACCTTATTAAAATCTGGAAGTGCTAAAACAGGTTGTTCTATAACTTTTTGTTTCAACAATTGAAAACTCTTTTCTGCCCCATTAGTCCACTTAAACTCTTTTCTATCCCCTCTCATTGTTTCAGTCAAGGGTCCACAAATACTGCTAAAATTTCTAATAAACTTTTTGTAAAAGCTAGCCAAACCATGAAAAGATCTTACCTCAGTAGCACTCCTTGGAGTAGGCCATTCAAGGATAGCCTGTACCTTCTCTAGGTCCATTTTTAGACCTTCTGCTGAAACTACAAATCCCAAATACACTAACTCTTTCTTCACAAAACCGCACTTCTTCAAATTAATCAACAATTTCTCATCTCTCAACTTCTCAAACACCATACGAATATGCATCATATGTTCCTCCAATGTCTTGCTAAAAATCAAAATATCATCTAGGTAAACAATGACAAACTTACCCAGAAATACTTCCAGAACCTCGTTCATGAGCCGCATGAAAGTGCTCGGTGCATTGGTTAGCCCAAAAGGCATGACTAACCACTCATACAGTCCTTCCTTTGTCTTGAAGGTAGTCTTCCATTCATCTCCTTCTCTGATCCGAATATGGTGATATCCACTCTTCAGATCTATCTTTGAGAAATACACAGCTCCACTCAAACAGTCCATAATATCATCCATTTGTGGCAATGGAAACCTATACTTGATTGTGATCTTATTTATTGCTTTGGAATCTATACACATCCTCCATTCTCCATTCTTCTTTGGTGTTAATATTGCTGGTACAACACATGGAATCAGGTTCTCCCGAATCAATCCCTTCTGTAACAACTCATGTACTTGTCTGTTCAACTCTTCACTTTCTGCTGGTGTCATTCTGTGTGCTGCCTTGTTTGGCAAACTGGCTCCTGGAATCAAATCCATCTGATGACTGATCTTCCTTACGGGTGGTAATCCATCAGGTACATTATCATATACAATATCTTGAAATTTGTTCAACAAATCTGCAACCTCTACATGTACATCCTCTACTTCTTCTTTACTAGCTTTTGGAATTAAAGCAAAACACACATGCTCATGCCTCATACCATCTAGGAATTTTCTTCCATCAACAAATGTTATTCTTGCATTACCACATACCTTTTCTTCGGTCTCCTTCAATGGCTTTAGCTTATGTCGCACTCCATCCTTTGTCAGGGAATAGGTATTCGCATGACCATCGTGTATAGTACATCTATCAAACTGCCACGGTCTACCCAACAACATATGACATGCATCCATAGGGATGATATCACATAGTACCTCATCTTGGTACCCGCCGATCTTGAACTAACCATGACCTTGTGGTCATCCTGCACCCAGGCAATCCGATATGGATGTGGGTGTTTCTGTCTCTTGAGCTTCAACTTTGTCACCATCTCTGTTGACACCAAATTGCCAGTGCTTCTGCTATCGATAATCACATCACAGCATTTACCCTCACACTTGCATCTAGTGCGAAATAGGCTCCTCCTTTGTTCAGGTTCATTCTCACCACTCAGCAAGACTCTTCTATTAATTAGCGTTTCTCCTCTTTTAGCATCTTTAGAATTTGATGATCTAGCATCTTCATCTACATGTGCAACTCTGGCCTAGCCTTCATTTCTCTTGTCTATTCTGCCTTGGCGCTGAGGACATTCAAATGCCCTATGACCTTCTTCTCCATAGTGAAAACATGTTCCATGGAAGCCTCCTCTTCTAGATCCTTGTCCTCTTCCTCTTCCTCTCTGATCTTGGAAACAATTAGAATTATTTCCTCTCTGATTCTGGCTACTACTGGCCTCATCCTTCTTTTTTGGATCTTCATTTCGGCCACCATATGACCATCCACTAGATCTTCCACCACGACCTCTTCCATTTTGTCTGCTCTCAAACTTCTTGTTCAACTTTTCCTCTACTTTTAGGGCAAATTGGTATGCCTCCTCAATACTGTTCATTCGAACCAGATTCAACTCCTCCTGAATGCTTGGCCTTAACCCATTAAGGTATCGGGCAACTTTCTCCTTATCAACTTCTGCATGGCTTGTTCTGATAAGGAGTCGATAGAACTCCTCTGTATACTCCTAAATAGATCTTCCTGCTTGCTTCAAACTTTGCATTTTCTTTAGTAGGTCAAGCTCATAATCAACAGGAATGAACTATCGCTTCAATTTATCCACCATCCGATCCCATCTTGTGATTTTATCTTTCCCTCTTCTATTTCGCTCCAATTGAATTTCTTGCCACCAGATCTTCGCATGACCTTTCAGTCTGGCCTTCACAAATTTGACCCTATCAGGATCCTCAACATCTTCATACTCAAAATATTCCTCACATTCATTGATCCAGTCGATCAATTCCTCTGGGTTAAGATTTCCATAAAATGTAGGAACCTCAATCTTAGGTCTTTTCCCAATCTTGGAAATCACTCGAAAAAGTCTTTCTTCCTCCTGGTTCACAACTTCGGCTTCTCCTTCTTGATATTCTTCTTCGGCTTCATCCTCGCTTTCATCTCTGACATTAAGATTCATTCCTCTGCGAATCTCTTCTTGCAATGCTCGCACTTGTCTCTGCAACTCTCTAACCTCAGGTGTCACAGCACCAACTCTTCCACCATGTTCTCTTCGTGGAGGCATTTTCACGATGCGCGCTGAAACCCTAACCACGGTCCTGGTGCAAACTGCCTCACAGTTGGCGATCTGTTTACACACTCAAGAACTCCTGCTCTGATACCACTTGATGAAGGATGCTCCCCTTAATACCACAAACACATAACAGAAATAGATAAACAACAACAATAATATGCAAGAACAAAAAATTGGCTTCTTATTATCTCCACAAATGTGGAATTACAAACTTTTAGAATTACAATATGCAAAGCCACATGGGCATTCCCTTACAATATTCTGTAGGACAAAGCCTCGAATCAATACCCAGATCTACTACCCAGAACTGCCCTAGACAACACTACGGGTCTTCTTTATATAGGCAATTTCCACTGCCCGAGAAGGTTCTAGAAATTTAGCCCTTAGGGCCGACCAAACTTAGAATTATTTTATTTTACAATTTATTACATCAAAGTCGGCTCAAAATAAGTTTTGAAACCCAAACAGAAATTTTGAAGAAAAATTATTTTCTGCCATTTCAGGTGACCCAACTTCTGAAGACCATAAGTTATCGCACGTTGACCCGATTGGCTATTATAACCCCATTTTGGAAATGCCACGAAGTGCTCTAAAGGCTTAACTTGTGCAAAGCACTCGTCATTCAAATTTTCAACATCATCTGGGGCCTCTAAAGCCTTCAAAACTGAGTTTGAAGTTTATGTACCCTGCTGTCAATACCGAAAATCTTCAATATCTTCAAAACTACACCTGATCTAGCCATGAAACTTTGCTGGCAAGCTGATATGACTGAGATGAACCTCCATATGTAAAATCAGACATTCCGAGATCATAAGACCAACTTACTAAAAATAGCAAGTTTCCATAAATAGCAACTCTGCATAAGATAGCCCTTATTGAATACAAAAATAGAAATATTTTTGGGTGATGCAAGATTGCTCTTACACCCAGGATGCTCCTGCATCATAAATGAATGT